>VDFB02058242.1:427675275-427826388 GCA_007258455.2 Sequoia sempervirens | reverse complement strand
TATTGGATCAGATGGAACTCTTGAAGAGATTGATATTGATTTTCTTTCAATTGGTCTATAATACATCGACTACATGCTTGAGATCATAACACACAAGGCAATGATGATGGCACTCATGGAGCGATGAAGATCAAATAAATTGCTTTCCACCTTTTGATAGGAGAGTGTGCTATTACACTAGAGGATGTTTGGAATATCCTTAGGGTGTCAATTGAGGGTGTGTGTGTTATCTATGATGTGGATCGAGGCACAACATCCATGCAGGGACTACTCAAAGAGGAGGAGCTAGACGGTGTAGATGGACAACTTGATCTAAGACATTACTATGAAGAGGTCAATGAGATTGTGTTGACCTTAGCAGGATTGATTATGGGACCCATCATGCCAAATTGACGATCACTGAGGATTCCTTGTTGGATGGGGTTTTATTATTGAGTGCATGGTCACAGAGGGAATTACCTATGCGTGAGGACCTTACATCCTTGTGCACTTGTACCATGATATGCACCAGGGTTGCTATAGATCTACTACCATTTTATCTGCGGGAGTGACTCTGCTTCATATATGGGCATGGGAGTGGATAGCAGTGACTTGGCCAGTGGGAGAGTCAAAGAGAGGAAGGGGACCTATTTGTATACAAATATGCTCCTATGCTTACACATCATCACATGGGAGAGCTACATTTCTAGAGGGGTGTCTTTAATGACATGATTGAGTTTATTTGGAGACCATGGTTGCATTACGAGGCATGGATAGATGACCATTTGTATTTGGCTTATTGTTGACAAACTCGCTAGCCAATTGGGCGCATACCTCACATCATGGAGAGGTATTTTCCAAATAGGGTGATGAGGTAGTTTGGGGAGAGAGGTAGTACAAGCAGATGACTACCATGATTTCTTTGATAGGATAATATGAGAGATAGTTGAGTGGATTGGTGTGACAGTGTCATAGGTTGCACTTATTGAGTTTGCACAACTAGCTCCCTAGCCATGGGGATGGGCTGGAGGTCTAGATGATCACGGGATGACGCCGAATTATTATGCTTGGTGGGTTTAGAGATGACCATTGAGATTTACACATCCAGCTAGTGGACCTAGAGTCATAGGTGTAGGCAAGAGGAGGAGAGAGGCAGAGCTTGGGAGAGCATGGTAGATGAGATAAAGGGTAGTTGTAGAGGCTTAGAGGGACAATGACCAACAACAATAGGTGGTCAATCAACAAGTTGGCTGGTAGGTAGCACAACAGGTACCCCCACACTAGGATCCTCCTTGGTAGGTGCCACCACAGGTAGACCCACAATAGGTATCCCCTCATAAGTAGGATCAACAACATGAGGCTAGAGGGGATGACGATGACCAATATGTTAGACTGCCATTTATTCTATCTAAGAGGGATCATGCCCATTAAGAGCGAGATGATTATAGATCTTAGAGATTAGGTGATTGCTCAGTTGATCCAAATGACTACACAAAGGGAACAGGTACTCACCAAGTGAGATTAGAGACCATCTAAGTGCGATTAGGCCCATAAAGAGAGGGACTAGTCTGTCGCAAAGTAGGATGCAAAGATCGCCCATTGACAGCAGGTGGAGGTACAGGTAGCTCAACTTATAGCTGAGAGAGATGCAAAGGGGACATGCAAGATGTAGCTAGATATCAGTTAGGGATCCATGATCACGATAGCACAATATCTTTAGGATACAAGATCTCTCATACAAGAGGCCACATATTATAGGACCCTGTATTAAGTCGTTGTACCGAGGGAGCACAAGCAACCTATATTTTTCAATTAGAGCAATACAATGGGTATATCAGGATGCTTAGATGGTGGTTTAGTAGGCCACCCCTCTCAGCAGACACTAGGTCATCGACAACAACCAAGGTTTGTAGGAAATGATGAACAACAACATATTCTCTATCAACCACCTCCTTGACCTCCTAATAGAGAGGAGCATAGGAGCTCAAGGTGGCTCGATGTACAAATATTATTTGATGTACAAATTATTGTTGTAGACACATTTGTATACATTCATTGGATTTTAAGCCTCATGTATATTTGATGTATATTATTGTACCACATACTCGATGCATGTATCAGATATTTTGTATCATGAAATTTTCATTTTTGATGATATATGAGATGAGATGATCCTTTATGATGTGGCTATGATATAGTATTATGATGTATGTTTTGATTTCTATGATGTATGATGTATGATTATGGATGTATTTGTATGTATGATATGTATGGATGCATTATGTTATTTCATGATGTGATGATGGATGTATGATTATGCTTATGATTTGATATGCATGTTGCTAATGATCTATGGATGCATGATGAGATGTTATGGATGTCAGTGATATGATCATGATTTCTTTTTGTATTTTCATATGGTATATTATGAGTATGTAGGATGGATGATATGAGATGGTACTGATGTTTTATGGATGTAGGGTGGATCCATTATTTTTTATATGTCATGATACTTGGATAGAAAATGTTAGTACAGATAGAAGAATGAGATAGAAATAGAATGATTAGATAGAATTCAATCAAGATGATGATGTTGATCAAGATACCAATAAACCTATGATTATTCCAAGATTTTTATTGGATATGTGATGAGATAGGATAGGTAATTTTCTTTTTTCTTTTTATATTATGCCACGAAACATAGATCAATCATTATTTGATGTAGCAAGTAGACACAATGCACCAAGGTATGAAGAATTAGGGTGACTTTATATTTATTGCACAAACTTTGACTCTGCAAATAGATAGGAGTGTCTTTGTTTATACTTGACATACAAACACTTTGTTTGATCATGTGAGAGAATGAAGCCATCGAAGTAAGGAGACCAATACATAAAAGGTATGAAGAACCTGACATGCACTATACATTGTATTACTCATGACTATCCCTAACAAACAAGGCAAGTATTCGCCAAGGTCATATTGCAAGAACATCCAATAAACACAGTAGACAAAAGAAATGAAAATGCTGCATTACATACCCTTCTAGAATACCTAGATTTAAAAATTAGGGTAGTTTTGAGTGAGTAATGTAAATGAGACAAAAAGATAAAACCAAAAGAAAAGATCAAGATAAAAAATATCAATGCCATCATACCTCTTTCCAAAGAGAATTTTTTTAGTTGAGATCTGAAATAATGTCTATTGTAGGAAAGAACTATCTGTTAAGAAATTCATTAGATGTTAATTTTTTTTAAATGTTTGGGCTACTGATATGTTTAGGCTACTGATTTGACAATGATCAAGACTTATGGTTTTTCATACAAATTTGTGTTTTGTCAAGTGTACTTGTTTTTGTTTGTTTTGCCAAAGGCGAGGATGACGATAAGTTTAATATGGATGAGATGAAATAGGATGGATGAATATTTTTTTTTCTTTTCTAATGTTTCAATGTTTTTGACTTTTGAAATGTTTTGAGGCTGTTTTTGGAATTTTTCCATTTTAAAGTTTATTTTTTGGTATTTTAAAAATATTTGATTTTTTTTTAGGTTTTCAACATTTTGAATGTTTTTGATATTTTGATGTTATCTGGATGTTTTGAGTTTTCAACATGCCATGGATGAAAAATAGATATGGAAATACAATGATATCAGTGATCTTTGGGAATCTTGTTGATAGCCAAGCTAAAACCGATTGATCTGGTTATTTAATTGTCGATAGTGATAATGTTGTTGAGGATACACAACAATGCAATGATAGTGATGCCAAGATAAGAAAAACATGAGGATTGGGAAGGATACATCCTGATATTATAATGGATTTATCGAATAAGATGGACCAAGATTTATAGCCAGGATATCAACAAAATCTATTGAATTTTTTGATATGATGTTTAAGAGTGAGTTGGATGCAACTGATATAGATTGGTATTTTTCATCGATGTTTAATAATGATGTCTAGATCACAATGTGAACTAGAAGACATAGATCAATATTTATTTTGAAGCAAGACGTAAGGACATTCCCCTAATGTCTAGCAATTTATGGGATGCTATGAGTGGATGAATAGATAGATAGTGGATGCCTAGGACTATCCTATGATAAGATAACATGTTAGAATAGAGGATGACTATTAGGATAGTGCATGATGAATCAAATGATGTTGGATTTCTTGGATAGTGTTGGATGTAGGTGATGGTATTTTATAGGATAAGATAGGATCAACGATAATGACCATGTCAAGATTTTTCCAAAAACAAGTTTGAAATATACCCCTGATCTTTGTCAAGATCAAGATGAAGATAGATGAAAATTGATTGGATGGATGGTGGATTTATTATGAATGAGGTGAATAGGATATTAGATTTATTATGGATGAGATAAAATGCTTCCACCAAGAACAACACACGTAGATGTTTAATTCTACACATGACGCTTATTTTCCAGGTTTTCATCAAGGTACTTGCCTAAAGAACCATCGAAGTGGTTTTTGCTAGATGATTATTTTTCTCTTTACTGTTTTTATCCTTTTTTGAGATTTTTTTATTTTTTAGGATTTTAGGATTTTCATGTTGAGCCACCTATAGGTGTTGATGTGGATACTGCCATCATGATGTACCAATGTTGTCCTGCCTTGAGGAGTTACTTTTCCAAGATCTAAGTGAGTAGAACCCCTGAATGTTCTTTTCTTCATCAATACCAGATTTAACCTCATCTAGATGTGCACATCGCAATTGAGTGCCCTTAGAGTCCTTATGATAAATAATTGTTACGTTTTATGAGTGAAGGTGGTTTTCAATGAATGCTATGAGACAAGGACAAATTAGTCGATGGTTTGGATAGTGGATATTTGATTCTCCAAACTTGGGATGATGAGCAATGAAATGTGGATATAAAATTCCTATTAGAATTAGGACCAACTTCATATACTTTGTATGTCACTGTGAAGCTTTCTTTTACATTGATGGACATCTTTGATGGATGAAATTCCCTTTTTGATTTTTCCCCAAAGTTTCTTTGACTAATGGAGTTTGATAGGGATTGTTTGCTTTATTTTTCTTTGGGATCCATTTGAATTTTATGTGTCTATTTTTATTTTTTGATTCTTCAGCTTCAATGACATGCTCTTTTCCTTTATAAGTATTTTCTTCTTGTTGGCCCAATCATTGGGTGGAAAGATGTGAGGATGATGATTCATGACTTGGATAATTGAAGTTCTAGCAACAAGTTCATCATAAGGACTCTTCATGACTCCCATATTAATGTTTGCATTAGGTAAATTTATGCCCGATATTATGGAGGCATTGCTAATATTTTTAGATTTTGTGATTGCTGAATAATTGATACCTTGTTTAAGATTGTTGATCATCTACACTGGTTCTAAGATACCATGTTTATGTAGGTATAATCCTTCTCTTTGATAATGCATCCACTAAATAACTACAACTGAATATGATTTATCATGGAAACAATGTGCTAATCCTTCTCTGCTCTACTGGGCAGCTTCAAAGTTAGTAGTCTCTTCATAAGTAAGGCGGTTTTCCTTGACAAAGGTAAGTGATCCAAGTTTATAAGTCTTAGGTGCTTCAATACAATGGATATCTTCATGATCAATGTCTTTGGTCTGAGTTTGGGATGCATTAGATTTTGATTGTTTTTCTTGAGATGTTGATGATTCATAGTCGATGCAAAGACCTTCATGATCAGTTTATGAAATGTCACTATGAAATTATGTGGATTCTACTACACCTTGATCATTTGCAAAAATTTTGAGAGTAGGAGACTCTTGTTTTGGAATATGATCATCTACGTGTCCCATGGAAGCAAGTATCTCATCAATGGATGTAGGAGTTTTCAATGTATGGATATGGTCTTCTTTTGGAAAAACTTGTATGGCTTGGAAGATACTTATTAAGTCATTGTAGTATTTTGGAGATATGGATTCTTGATCTTGATTCATTTTGGAGTTATCTTTGTTATGCTTTGATTATGTTATTGACATAGATCCAGTTCAAAGAATGGATTACTTGTAAAAGGCTCTTGGATGTCTTCAAAATGTGAATATGTGGGTGATATCTCTTGGCTTAGATTTTCTTCATTAGGTATGAGTATTGGATTAAGGGTTTCTTGATCATCAAGTGGATTTGAATCAAGTGTTGGATTAAGTATCTCTTCCATACATGCTACCATAAGGTCAAATGATATTAATATGTCTTGAAATGGATCATTTCTAGACACTGGTGAATGATCTTGATCATGCTTTGGAAAATATTCTTGATATATGTTAACTTTCTCATTATGTGAGGTAGAATCCTTGCCAATGTGATTGTTTGTGGATAAATCTTGAAGGTTATCCTCAATAGTGATTACACCTTGATCAGTAAGCTCTTGTATAATATTTTTGAGTTTTATGAAATTTAACATTTCATGACCTTTTATTCTATGATATTGGCAATAAGCATTGACATTGTACCATGAGAGTTTGAAGTAAAGTTTGTAATCACCTTGTGAGTTTGGAAGATCGATAAAATTGAATTGGATTAACTTGTTTAACACAAAATCGATTGGATTCCTTAAGGGAGTGTACTTAAATTTGTTGGTGTTGTTGGATTGTAATGTGTTGGTAGGAGGACTCATGTTTTGATTGTTTGGTTGATAGATTTGTAAGGTTTGACATTGATTAAAATCTAACATGCGACAAGGCACTCCAAAGTTTTGATTAGGGACACCCATAGTTGTTATGTCATTGAAGCTAGTAGGATATGATGACCCCATGTAGGGATGAAATGGAAGTGAATTTGGAAAATAGATTGACATTGACATGTTTTGTTGATTTCAAGATTATTTTTGCAAAGACACCTTGAACTAATGATGAATGTTGTTTGGATGAATGAAGGATGTGAAATCTTGAATTTGTACAAAGTTTATTTTTGACTAAAATCTCCTGTTTAAGATGTGTTTGGGGATAATCATTGCTTGTACTAGAAAAATGAGTCCAAGCTAAGGAGGATGATAATGAGATCAAAAACTTTGGGAGAGACTAATGACTCCAAAGCAAGATAACTCACATTGTTTTGACACTAATTCAACTAAGTACTTGAAAGAAGATAGTTTTTAAAGTAAAGAGATAAACTAGGGGATGATAGTAGAGATTTGAACCAAAAGTGATCTATGTCAATTTATAGGTTGTTTGTAATAGGATTGAATTGATCCAATGATGACAAAAGGTACTTTAGAAAAGTCTAAAGTGAATGAAGGATAAAGACATATGTTGATGTTTTGGATTATCGGGATGACTATAGATCTGTTTTGCACAGGTCTCTATTTTGACATAGATTGTTGGTGAAAATTTGAATTTCTAATATTTTTTAAGGTTTTGTCATTCTAGACTAACAGTCAAACACGTCGAAAGCTAGTCAAATGCGATACACTGCCCTTGAAAAATGCATCATGATTTTGCAAAATTATCGATTTATAGATAAAGGGGGCTCAGTGTGATAGTCAAATGTGGCATTGTAAGATGATTGAGAATTGATCTAAGATAAATATGTTGAGATTAAAATGTGTTGTTTTGAAAAAAAAGAAGCGTAATATGCAAACAAAGGTGTCGAGAAGCTTGCAAAAGCACCGAGATACAATAGAAGTGTCTCACTATTGAAATCAAAGGTGTTGATTTATCTCAAAGATGGGTTTTCAAAATTTGATCCTAAGTACGTCTAGGGTTTTGAATTTTTTGAAAATTATGATTTATGTTTAATTAATATGGAAAGTAATAGAAAATAAAAAAATAGCATGTAGGATTGACTCAATGGATTGTTTGGAATATTTTTGTGTGTCTTCTTCAACAAAACCACACTAATTGGTACATTGGGTAGATTTATAATAAAGATACACCATAGCTACACATCCTAATTTAGTGGTAGATCGGGATTATCATTTTAGATTAGGCCTACTCATAAAATTCCATCCAATGAATGGGTGACTAGAGCACCTTGAAACCTCTCACCTTGAAAGGAAGAGATCCTAACAAGGAATAATTGTTGCCTCAACAAAAGTTAGTACATAGCGAGTAAATTCACGCATTGATACTTGTACATTGCACCACTTTAAGCTGATGGCTTACAAATGGATCTCAGGCTTCTAGATTTTACAAGTTCATAGTAAGGGTCTATCGTGAATAGAGAGCTCATCCGATATGCCTAAGTTGAGAGGGGTATCCTCTCTAATCATCACCTCCCTGTCTTGGTGAACCAAGGGTCATGGGGCTTGGCTTGAAGGATGCTAGCTACACCTTGGGGTACAAATTTCATTCTCCCTCTTTACATAGCCCACTAGGAAACATGCTTGAGATCAAAACTTGGGGTGATGAGGTCCCCAAGCAAGTCTCCTACTTTAAATAAATGAAAATAGTGTTGCTTTTGATCTCCAAGATCATTCTTAAGAGTCACAAGGGGAGAGCATACGCAACACTACACCTCAAGGTGTACAAACAAATTGCTAATGAATGGTGTTTCTAATTTTCAAGATTGCACTAGGTGCAAGGAAAGAGCATATGCACACATCCATTTACCAAACACGCCATATATTTCTTTTTAGATGCACCAAGGATTCAAATATGTGGTTCAATCTTTAAAAATACCCAATTCAAATGTGCAAGTTATTGATAAAATTCTAATCCCAAATTGAAGTGTGCAAGTTGTTGGTTTGTTTTAGGTGAACCAAAAGAAAGTGATAGTTGTAGGGTTATTTTTAAGTACACTAAGGGAAAATGAGATTTGTAGGCTCATTTTATTTTACCAATGGAAATGTGAGATTAATTTTAAGTGTGCCAAGGGAAAATGAATCCTAGATTAAGTCAAAACCTACAACACAAACATTAGTAGATTCTTGCATCCTTTTCCATCAAATGCCACACGCTGCAAAATGTTAGCTAAGACAAACAAGATCATAAAATAGAGAATGGTTAGGGTTAGAAAATGAATGAAAACAAGTTGATAAATTGTAAAACTTTTTAGAACAAACACGCTGATACTTGACAAATGCAACACAATTTTGCAAACCCGTCATTCTGTGAACAATCAACCACATCGATTTGCTGCAAAGGCGTTAAGATATCACAAAAGCACTGATATCCTACAAAAGCATCGATATTCAAAAAAAAGCATCACACTAACAATCTATAAAGGTGTCGACCTTTTGCAAAGGCATCAGAGTTTCAACATAGACATTGCATTGTTTCTTGCAAATAAATAGAACATAAAAAATTCATATGCATTGGGCTTTAAACAAATACACCAAACTTTGAGCCGTACAAGTTCCAATATTTTGTAAAGGCATTACACTATTCAAACAAAAGTGTCACACTATCCTTGTAACTTGCAAGGCCGACAAAATCTCCACAAAAATGATTAAAACATGGACATGGGTCCCACTGAACATGCAAAAATATTGTAGGGGAAGTAAGTAAGCATGAATGAAAGTGTGAATGAATCAATTAGAGCCTTAACCTAAGAATTTAAACAATTGAGATAATACAAACCCATGCTCAATGAACTTCATTTGTAAAGACATTCAAAAGGTTTAATCTAATAAATTGAACATAATTCAAAGCAATTAAATAATTAAAAAGTGCAAACCCTCAATCCCATTATGGATTGATGCATAATTATGACGTGGGTTGCCCAATTGAATGCATAATCCATGTTGTAAAAGCTTGATATGAGAGGATGTGATTCATAAAATAGGCTCTAAAATGCTTAAGAAATGACTTAAGAATTATAGAGAGCAAGGATGCTATGAAGATTGTGAATGATTTGCATGTTAACAAAGGCTTGTTTTATAGATTTTGGAAATTCTAATAACAGTCAAGATTCAATTCGAGGATCAATGGATGAGAGGAAGACAAGGAGGTGAGTGTGGATCAAGGAGGATCAATGGTTGAGGATTCACAAGATCTCAAAATATCCCTTATTTCATGGAAATAAGCTAGAGATATTTTGAATTGGAGGGAAGAGTTTGAATTTTGAAAAGGGAATATTATTTTTGCAATTTGGAGAGTTGGAGGAAAATTAGCTAATTAAACAATTATTAAAATCATTTAATTGTGAGGATGAGGGGAATTAATAATTTAATTAAATAATTGGCAATTATTTAATCAAGAGGGATTATTAGTGTGAAAATGATGAATTAATCAAATAACCTTAATTGTTTGATTGATAGGGGAATAAAGTGAATTTAACTAAATAATTGAACAATATTTAATCAAATAGAGGAATTAGGGTGAATAATGAAGCAAATGATGTTAGTATGTGAAATCAAGATGTGTAAAATATGGTAAGGATATTTGTAGGTGTCTACAATAGTATAGAAGCCTTTTGAATAATATCATGGACTCATGACCGACAATTTTATGAAGGATTTGAGACTATGATACAAAGAAAGAGTGGATCCCAAATTTGTGATCCTTGATCTAACAACCATAAAGAGATGGGTGAATGAGGGTGTTGTTAATTTTAACAATAGGTTTATGATAATGATGAGAAAGGTGCCTCCTTATGTCAATCCAAATGAATCCATGTGCTTGGTGTTGCGTTGTGGAGAATTTGATGTTAAATTGGGCTATTTCTTGTATAATAATAACCCTCGAACATTAAGGTAGTCTTATGTCTTGGAAATTAATATAGACAACAACATGATATCATCTAGTAAAATAGTCAAGAGAGTTGATATGAAAATACTTAGACCAAATGCAACCACATCAAGTAAGCCCCTCAAAATTGAAGATAAGTAGGAAAAATTAATGGGGGCAACAAAAAACCTCTCATATAGAGTTTCTAAGAATGGGAATGGTCTTCCTTCTACTAAAATTACCACACATTTCAACAGGGGTCAAAGATTACATAATCAACCCTATAATCATGGCTAGTCCAAGAAACTTGGGAAAAATAAAGTGTAGATGATTTCTAGATATGGGAATCAAGGGCATAAATAAAGACACACCCTTAATATATTAAGGAAGGGTCACATGAATCTTAAAGAAGATTCATTTTGGTGTGAATATGTTATTTTCCTCATGATCTAACCAAGTGTTTTGTTGCTACAACAATTAAAAAGGAGAAATAATCCCATAATGAGGATGGTACATCTGAGTAATATGAGGATGACACTACGGATCATATTTATTTGTACCATTAGGATAAATTATTTCACTGTGAATATGACAACCCTCACAAACGATATGAGCTACAAATAACAATTTCAATCAACTTGAAGAACTAATGCAACAAAGGTATAAGAGATCCAAATAATCTAACGAGGATATTAAAGTTATCACAAAGGATGTTTTCATGTAGGTCCAAAGCAAACACCAGCTAAGGAACAAGCAATTGGAAGCCAAATATCAAGTTGGAGGTGTTGTTGTATCAAAGGTTCCAACTGTATGAATGAGTAAAGGAAAACAAGCAGAATATAATGTTGAAAAGAGTACAAATAGGGTAGGAAACTATATATGTTCCTGTATGTGCATAAAATTGGTCATGTCTAATTAATCCTGACATTTAATTAAATATTTATTATTTAATTAATTTCTCTAAAGTCTTCTACATGTAATTAAATTTAATCAATTTAATTATATTGTTCATTCATTTTATTCTCCCACCATAATTGAATAAATTTATTTTATTTAATTATTTCGCATGTCTACTTGATTAATCAAATAAATACATTTTATTTATTTAAATTAATTATCATCTTTTGAATTTAATTAAATATTTTGTTTTAATTAAATTTAGATATTTCTTTTCTTCTATTTTAAACTTTCTTCTAATTAATTAAATATTTTATTTAATTAATTTCATAACACATGCCATTTCTTCAAATTTAATTAAATATTTTATTTAATTAAAGATCTTCTGTTTTCTTCAAATCATAATTAGATATTTCATTTAATTATGAAATCTTCTAATTTCCTCAAAATCTTAATTAAATATTTATTTAATTAAGAAAAATCTACATGCACCCATAAATAAATAATTGAATTTGATAATTCATTATTTATCTTCTCAATATCTTTCCATTATCTTCTAAAAAATATGATTTTTTATCATCTCATCTTATCTCTTCCACGAAAATAGAAAAATCTTGCTTTATTTGTTTTCTTCTATTTTTCTCTCCAGTCTCATCCACCTTCGACCTTTCGATCTGTGAGGAATTATCACAGCCATTGATCAACTCAGCCAATCAAAATCCTTGAAAAACTCTATAAATACATGTGCGAATCCAAGCATTGGTTACGAACACACACACACAATTACGTTTACGCATTTGCATCTTTAGCATTCTAGCAATAATCATATCTTAGAAATAATCTTATCATAGCATAGCATAATATTGCATATTAGTATAGTATGTATTTTAGTTTAAATCTCATTCTCTAGTAGTCCATTTCGTTGAGCTTGGCATACTAAATATGAGAGCAACTTGAATCAACGAAACGCTAGAGATAGAGAGCAATAAAACGATTTCGAAGAAGCTGCCATAAAGAGTTTGTTTATTTTTCTTTCAGTTTCTTTGATATAATGTTTTATTGAATGTGTTTTGAATTCATTAGGATAATCATATTTTCATACACACATAAAATGGTGCCCACTGTGGGGCCTATGCCCCGATTTTAACATCTTCTTGTAGAGCATTATGACAGGTTTCCGCGTTATGGAGTTAGGCTTTCAAAAAAAATCGGTGTTTTAGCGCATTCGATACTTTCTGCACCACATCTGGGAATATTAATGCTTCCGTTTTTGTAGGTGTTTCAGCGCATATGGGGACTATTTCAGCACTTCTAAGAGTTAATTTAACGCATCTAAGGGATAGAATAGCACATTTAGTCTCATCATATCTAGAGTTAAATTTGCATTTAATTAAAGTAGCGCATTTAAGAATTAAAATAGCTCATTTGAGAGTTAAATTAGCGCATTTAAGGTAGATTTCAGAGCATTAGCTATTGTCATTTACAAATTTAAATATGCACTTAATTAAAGTAGCGCATCTAAGGACTATTTTAGCGCATTTAGGATTTTTTTGTAGCGCATTTAGGATTTTTCTGTAGCGCATTTAGGGTCTGTTTCTGCGCATTTGGGGTCTGTTTCTGTGCATATACTGTCTGTTTCGGCGCATCTAAGTTGTAACAAAAAAATAGGATTCTGAGTCTAACACATTCCGCAGACAAGATCTTTTTCTAGTTTAAAATGAATCAATCTAGGATAGTCACCACACTTTGATCATGCAGTTAAAATGAAGCCCATGTCAGTTATGAAGCAATATCTTCACTTAGCATAAAATCATTATCATTTGGTACAATTAAAATGAATCTGTTTACTCTGCTTGATTGTGCTTGAAAGTGGTAGGTGATTATGCTCTCACCCTGTGCAAACTAGGTGATCAGAAAGCCAGACCCACTTTATCCCTGTGTAACCCTGATGCAATAACCGAAGTATCCTCTCCCCTTGCGCAGTGATGCGATCCTGGGTGTAAGAGAAATGATTATTGCCTCTAGAAATTGGGCCTACCTGGGGATTTCATCACCCCAATGCGACTCAAACCGGCAATGGAGCTAAAGCCAAGCTACCCCCGACTGGTATACAAATGTGAATCTTAAGGGAAAATCTAAGATTACGAGTGCGGATGTGTCATACGGACAGAGTAGTACTCCCATAAACCCCGTTGAGCTTAACCTCTTCAGGCTGGAGTGCCACCTAATTGGTGATTAATCTCTTGCCCCATGTATGGCCACTTGAACAGGGGTCCCGAATTAAACACCATTGTTTAGTAAACAAAAAACCTTCTATTTGCTAGCGCAGCACCGGTCGGTGTGAAGGCATCCACGCTTTCGCAGTCTGTAGTAGAGGTGATCAATCCGCCATGGGAGTTTCATGGGGGTTGGAAGCTTGGTTGGCCTGAGAAGAGAGTGCACTGTAAGGGGGAGCCTGTGCAGCCAAGCTTATGAATTCACACACTACCGATATGCAGTTGGGGAAACATGCGTGGAATCTAGCGGATATTGTCCTGGCTTTACCATAGGATGTGCTTGCTTTATCTGTGTTTGGTTACATTCCATTTAATTCAAAGTGTTTGTTGTGTTTTCATTCACATTAATTCAGATAAAAGATCATCCGAAATGAGCATGAAAAACATCAATTGAAATCATTCAAAAATGATTCGTATCTTTTGTCCAGTAACATACTGATATTTCTCCCATGCTTAGAGAGTGGAAATCAACAAAATTTGTCAAGAAATCAGTTTCCACTAGGATCAAGAAACCCAAGAAACATTTAGGGTATAAGAAAACATTGCAAAGAAGGAAATTTTTGTACAAAAGTCGACACGTCTTGCTTCATTACCGTGGATTTCTTCATAGATACCAAGACTTTGTTAGGGGATTCACTAACGAGTACGCTGTAGATCCTTTGGATTCTCGAGCTTATTATCAGAGATTAGCTTTATCTCAACAACATAATTTTAATCAACCTCTTGAATTTGATAATACACCACAATGTTCTATTGAATATCCATCACATCCCAATCAAATCCTTCAGTGATCTTAAAATATTTCTTCGAAACAAAGATCAAATCTTTAAGAGTGCACCTTTCAAACAAATTTTTTATTATTGATTCAACTTCCCCAATAGGATTCTGACATCCTTCATCATTGGAAGCCACAATAAAAAAATTAGGAATATCTTTGATCATATCATAGGATTCCCATCTTATCAGATCAAGATGTCATCATTATCACACTTATCAGAACCGTGATCTAAGTTTAGAAGAACTCTTCAAAATCATATGCCTATCTCTACAAGATCTGTGTACAATAAATTGAAGGACAAAATTCAACAAGACGGTCATACCCAAAACACTCAAGAAGAAGGTGAAAGCAGTAATCCTCTTTACAATATAAATCGTAATCCACTTTTCAACAACGACATGGATAACAGAGAAGAAAATCTATTCCACAACTACAGAGACATGAACAAAACCCATATAGATAGTGATGATGAGTGAGATGAAGAACGTCTTAGAGAGGCTGAGCAAGATCCTAAATTTCACAAAGCCATAGAAAAGATCTTGCAATGTGATAAAGAAAAATATTTCCTCTATCTAGCCGACCAAGGAGCTAAATTGCCTCATGACTTTGATACTGAGAATTTGAAGAGCAAACCTGAAGAACCATCCCTATTTGATTTTAGTGCTTTGACTCAACAAATTAAGGCACTTCAAGGACAAATAAAAGAGTTACAAGGGGGAACTACAACAAAAAAATATACTCTTGAGGAAATTTGTCCTTATCCTTTCGATCGAAGTCTCAACATGATTCCATTCCCCAAACATTGTGAAATTCTGAAATTTGATCGTTATAATGGGAAATCAAATCCAATTGATCATGTTAGAGACTTCTAAAACATGACTTTAGATTTCGCTCATGAAGACACTTACTTGATGCATTTGTTTCCTAGGGGTCTTGGAGCTCACTCTATGGAATGGCTATCAAAAATCACACCTCCCATCAAGACATTTGAGGAATTAATCAATCTGTTTATATTACAATATTCCTACAACATCCAACACCAAATCACTATGATAGATCTCTGCAAAGTTGTGCAAAAACCTGGTGAACCTTTCATTACTTTTCTTCAAAGATGGAGAAGAATTTTCGCTAGATATCCACGTCCTGTTCCTAAAAAGGAAAAGATGGTCACCTTCATTAACAACTTGAATTCAGAAATGAGCTATCGTTTGAATTTACATTGTCCTCCCTCTTTTGAGAAATTGATTGAAGATGCTATAACCATTGAAAGTGCTTTGGTCAAAAGAGGAATAATAAAACTTGACAAGGACAATACTAGCTCATCCAATCATCACAAGTCTAAATTTTGGACTCGCAACAAGAACGTGGTGAATGATGGTGTTGTTGATGTGAATCATGTCTCAACCAAGCCATTTGTCCTTAGTACTCCAAGTACTCCTCGCAACAACAATTATAACAATGTCAACTCGGTCACAAATCAAGGAAACAATCCTCCTCCTCCGAGGAACAATGTGAATCAACATTTTACTCCCAATCAAGGGACTGCCAATAATCAAGGTTACCGGGGAACCAATAACAATAGCAACTCCTTAGGGAATACCTCAAATACAAATCCACAACGATTTTCATTCTTCTATAGTAGAAGAACTTACACTCCACTAGGTCAATCTTTGGAATCTGCATTCAAAGAGTTGATAGCTAAAAATGTCATTACCTTGCCACCTCAACGAAACTATGAACCCAGTGTCAAGCCTCCATCATGGAATGAGGCATACTATTGTGACTATCATCGGTGCAAAGGTCATCAAACAAATAACTGTCAAGCCTTGAAGAATTCCATTCAAGACTTAATCGAAAATGGCACCATCACAATAGAAGGACATCAACAATCAAATGAAGACCACCAAGCTTTTCACAACCCTTTTCCCAACTATCAAAAAGGTGAGTCTTCTGGAAAAAGTGTGAATCATATTGAGGATCCAATAATTAATCATATCTACACTGACGACGAACAGGTCAATGTTATTAAAGTCAACGAGAAGATGGAATATAGAGAAGTCAACGCAACAATAAGGGCACAAGCTAAGGTTGTCTTAAAGGGTTCCTCTTCAAAATCCACTGGACCTCCACCTCAACATCAATATGACTTAGTCAACCAACTTCAGAAAACTGCTGCTTAGATTTCTATCTTAGAACTCTTGAAGATTTCCCTAGCACAAGGAAATTCTCGAAAAGGCCCTCGTTGAAAAAATTGTATCCACTGATTTGGATGTGGACCAATTTCAAGCCATGGTAGGACACTTGTCTTCACCCACATGTCTCTCATTTTCTGAAAAAGATGACATTTCCATAACTCATCCCCACAATTCATCATTATACTTAGAAGTCATGGTCCACAAGTTTCGTGTCAGATGCGTCCTAATAGATGGAGGAGTTGGTTTGAACATATGTACCATAAAGTTGGTTAAGGATTTAGGATTTTCTGAGGACTCCATTGATCTCAGAAGAAAGATTACTATTAAAGCCTACGATGATGAGGAAAGAGCATCCAAGGGTCTAATAATGCTACCAATCAAAGTGGGACCTGTTATCAAAAATACTTTTTGTCAAGTATTAGACTGTGATCTTGCATATAACATCTTGTTGGGTCGTCCTTGGATCCACGAAATGCAAGCTGTCCCATCTACATATCATCAATGTATTAAGTTTCCTTATGATGGATAGGAAATCACGATATCAACTGATAATTCAAATATTCAAAATTGTGCCAACATTAAAGCCAGTCAAGATACTTTGGTTCCTAACAATTGAGAAGCTCGTGCTAGTACTTCTCTCAAGATTGATACACAAATCAGTCATTTAACTAATAGTTTTGACAAGAAATTGAAATTCAAGGACCATGGAGTCGGGGAGTACTCTCTCTGTCTTGATAATTTACCTACATCACCTCGATCACATGGACAACCTTCTATCACACAACATCAAATATTAGCAGCGTCAACATCAACGCAACCACCAATAGAGCCAAGCACAAAGTTTAATGGACGATTCATCAAAGAAAAATTCCCCATGGAAGATCTTGAGGATAGAGAAATTCTAAACTGGCTCTATAAAGATGAAGATGAAGCAGTTTTTAATGTCAAATTACCAACAGATAGATATGGAAAAGGGTATTTAATCATGCAGAAGATGAGCTATGATAAGGGTCCTATCAGAAAAAGAAAAGGAGTAGTTGAGCCTATTCACCTTTGAGGACTTGTTGCGAAAGAGAAAACTGGATAAGGCTATGATACTAACTCCAAAGAAAGAACATCCAAACAACTGCATGGCACTGTCTTCACATTACAAGAAGGTTCAAATCCAAGAGAAGCATGTTTGGAAACAATTCAGAATTTCGTGGATGATAACTCTGACACGGACTGTGTTGAATATGAATGGGACACCATTTATAATGATGAGTTCTGGAGAGACAAAAAGCTTGATGTAATACACAAGTATACCCCAACTCTAATCAAAGGTGAAGGTTCAAGGTCCCAAACACGAGAATCTGAACTCCAAAGTCACTATGATTCTAGTGATATTGAGTCATATTTAAACGAACAAGATTATCATGAGAACAGTATCATCATTGATCCACCTCATACCTCGGATCCTACGGTCAACTCCGTTATGACCATAACCATAGCCGATTTCACGCAACCCGACGACCTGGTATCTTTGATCCATCCTGATCTCATTGATTGGGATTCATCTGAACCTATTGATATACCTATGTTTCCAAGTGATGAATCTATCATAAACTTCCTTTCCGCAGATGACGCAAATGATTGTTCCACTAGCAATTTTTGACATAGAGTCTTTAATCAGGAGAGTTTCAATTCTCCTAGCTGCAAAAATAAAAATAAAAAAGAAAGATCTAATGGTGAAAACTAGAATCTGGCAGTATTAGATCAAACAAAAGATAAAATAAAGAGCGTATCGGATGGTGAAAACCTTTTTAAGGCACCAGATGATGGGAATCTTGACACTCTCCTGGAGCACTACCATAAGCGATCGCCTATCTTGATTGATCCTTCAAATACCATCAATCTAGAAACTTCAGAAAAACCAAGGATTTTACAGTTAGCTGCATCAATGAAAAAGAAAGAAATACCATAATTCATGGAATTTCTAAGAGCAAATCAAGTCAACTTTGCTTGGTCTTATGCGGACATGCCAGGTCTTGATCCTGATCTTATCATGCATCACTTGTCTATCAAGGCAAGAGTTAAGCCTGTGAAACAAAAACTTAAAAAGATGCACCCCCATGTTGCATTATTGGTTAAGGAAGAACTGAGAAAACTCCTTGATGTGGGCTTCATAAGATCAATCGACTACGCAGAATGGATCTCCAATATTGTTCCTGTATCCAAGCCAGATAAAAGTGTCAGAGTGTGCACAGATTTCAGAGATCTTAATAAAGCATGTCCTAAGGATGACTTCCCACTTCCAAACATTGACACTATAGTTGATCTGACAGCTGGCCATGCCATATATTCATTAATGGATGGTTTTTCTGGTTACAAACAAATCAAGATCGCATCCGAAGACCAAGAGAAAACAACTTTCACATGTCCATGGGGAACTTACTGTTGGAATGTCATGCCTTTCGGTTTAAAGAATGTTGGGGCTACTTACCAAAGAGCCATGACTATGATCTTTCATGACATGATGCACACATTCATGGAAGATTATGTAGATGACATATTGGCAAAGTCATACACCAGAGAAGGACATCTAGAAATATTGTCCAAAATATTTGCAAGATTGGAGAAATTCAAAGTTCGCCTCAATCCCAAGAAATGTGTTTTTGGGGTCACATCTGGAAAACTCTTAGGTACCTACATTGTGTCAGAAAAGGGAATTGAAGTAGATCCTACCAAGGTACAGGCAATCATGGAAATGCCTCCCCCAAGGAACATCATTCAATTGAGATCATTACAGGGATGACTTCAATCTATACAAAGGTTCATTGCACAATTGGCTGACAAAAGTCTACCTTTCACACATCTACTGCATAAGAATGTTCCTTTCACGTAGGATGACAAGTGTGAATTGGATTTTCAACAAATCAAACAGTACTTAATGACTCCGCCAGTTCTAGTAGCACCAAATCCGGACAAACCACTGATCTTGTATATTGCCTCAACAGAGACATCCTTGGGTGCATTGCTAGTGCAAGAAGACTATATAGGGAAAGAACAGGAAATTTATTACATTAGCAGAACACTAACAAGTCATGAGATCAACTACACTACCATCGAGAAGGCTTGTCTAGCAGTAGTCTTTGCTTCACAGAAATTTCAGCATTACATGTTAACTCATACAATCAATCTTGTTTCAAAGATTGATCCACTCAAGTATTTGTTAAGCAAAGCGTCATTGACAGGAAGATTAGCAAAATGGGTAATGATTCTGAGTGAGTTTGACATCCATTATATTGATCACAAGGCAATCAAAGGACAAGTTATCGCTAATCAACTAGTTGAAGCACCACTGCAAGCAGACCATCCCCTGCACATTGAATTTCCAGATGCTGATGTCTTTACTGCAGAATCCAAACAACCATGGTCCCTATATTTTGATGGTTCTTTCACTCAACATGAATCGGGGGTAGGCATACTTTTCGTCACCCCCCAAGGACACACCATTCCTCGATCATATAGGCTGATGTTTCCATGCACCAACAACATAGCCGAATATGAAGCATTAATCACTGGACTTAAAATAGCATTGGAATGGAGGATTACAGAATTACAAGTGTATGGCGACTCACAGTTAGTCATTAATGAGATCAATGATGATTATCAGACTAAAGATGACAAACTGTTGCCATATAAAAAGATGGTTGATGACTTCAAGAAGTACTTTATGGACATCAAATTGACACAAATTCCAAGGCTTGATAACAAAGCGGTCGATGCCATGGCTACGATTGCATCATTGTTACAACTCTCAGAAAATCAGGCTTGCTATGAATTTCTGGTGGAACAATCATTTGCACTTGCTTATGACACCCCTGAAAGCCAAATCATTTGCCACTTGGTAGAATCCGATTCACCTTGGTATGGCAAGATTTATACCTACCTAAAAGACAACATCTTACCACATGATTTATCCCGTAACCAAAAGAAAAAATTTATCTGCCAATCCTCTCACTACACTCTTATCGCCGACACCCTTTATCGTCGTGGTCTTGATGGTACTCTACTTCGATGTCTTGAACATGATGAATCTGATAAAGCTTTACAAGAAGTTCATGGTGGCATTTGTGGTACTCATTCGAGTGGACTGACCTTATCTAAGAAATTGATTAGAATGGGTTACTACTAGCCTACAATGGAGAGGGAATCATTCACTTTTGTGAAAATGTGCTCAAAATTCCAGATTCATGGGAATCTCATTCATGCTCCTGCACAGGAACTTCAACCATTTACGCCAACCTAGCCATTCTCCTAATGGGGGTTAGATCTAGTAGGCAAGATTCATCCTTCATCATCAAACGGGCATAAGTTCATCATCACAGCCATAGAGTATTTTACCAAGTGGATTGAGGCAGTACCTCTCAATAAAGTTACCAAAAAACAAATATCATCGTTCATACTCAACTATATTATTTGTCGGTATGGCATTCCCAACTCCATTATTACAGATAATGGACGACCTTTCAAGAATCAGGATGTTGATGAACTTTGTGAGAAATTTCATATTCAACACAGATATTCAACACTTTACTATCCACAAGGGAATGGCCAAGCAGAGGCCTCAAATAAGACTATACTAAAATTTTAAAAGAAGATTGTGAATGATTCAGGGAAAGATTGGCATGTTCAACTCAATCCCGCCTTATGGGCCTACAAAACTTGTATCCGCATGCCAACAGGAGCAACACCATTTGCTCTTGTCTATGGAGCAAAAGCCATATTACCTTTAGAAGTTGAGATACCCTCACTCATAGTATCACTGAAAGGTCTCACAACAGATGATGACTATAGAGTTTCCCAACTCCAAGAACTGGAACTCCTAGATGAAAAGAGACAGAGGGCAGCTGATCATTTGAAAGCATACCAACAGATGATGTCTCACAGCTATAGTCACAAAATAAAGCCACGTACCTTTCAGGTAGGTGATCTGGTTTTGAAAGAAAATCCATGAAATCAGCAAGACAAAGAAAAGAAAGGAAAATTTGAACCAAATTGGCTAGGTCCTTATGTGGTTATCGTAGTCTACGGTTCAAGAGCCTACAAGCTATCGATGCCAGAAGGGGACCTATTTGACGAACCTATCAACAACATGCACCTGAAGAAGTATTATGTTTAAATTAGCTATCATCATCCATAAATGTCCTGAAGAAATACAAAAAAAAATCAGAAAATGTCCTAAAAAAAATTAAAAAAATTAAAATAAATAAAAAAGAAATAAAAAAAATGCAATAAAAACAAATAGTGAAAATCTGGCAAACAGACGCTATTTGTAGCTCTTTGTCTATTAGTTCATGTTCTGCACTTGGCATCTTAGCCTTCATTTCATGCATCTTTCCATCATCTTAGGACCATACCAGCATCATGCTGCCCTCATTTGCCTAGAACGATAACATCTTACCATGGCTTGATTATTGTACATATTCATTTCAACAAGTTATGTTAAAACTGGGGGAAAATGCTGACATACTGAGGGCAATCAACTTTCAGGTTTTACAAAAATAGCTGGACAATGACATAAAATCCAATCATACGAACAAACAATCAAATCACATGAACAACTATCCAATCATTGATTCGTATCACAACAGTTTTCAACAAGTCCCATATCATGACTCATATCTGGATGATCTAAAATCTGAATAATGTTTGGCATAGCAGTACTAAATTTTGAACAATGGTTGTTTAATTTTTGATATCATCTCTCTGGAGCACACTCGATGATGTACTGAACTATAGTGGCGAGGAAAGAGGATGATTTTTCTTTGTTTGTTGTCTTGAGGTTAACTATCCATCGGGTGCAAATATGTCACGAGACATGATTTCCCAAGCGTATCATTGATGACAGTTCCACATTTGCATTAGAAAGTGGTTAATCTTTGTCTGTTTATGCAAGGAATGCTCAGGTCATCTTGGTTCAATTATACCTCGATGCTTGTATTTACTTGCTATATCAAAAATCATGAAAGTTGTACTCAGGTCATCATTGGTGCTAATTTACCCTCTGATGCTTGTACATACTTCCAACATTTTAAAATGCTCTATGATGATTCAAGAAAGCTAACAAAAAGCTCAACAAATGGTTGGTTTCATTTAGTTGCATTTCATCTCGCTCATTGTACATATCTGCATACTGGATTTGCATTAGAATTTTTGAAAGGCTAACAAGAACATCAGCGGTTGCCATGTCTCTTTGGACTATTTGTGGAGGACATTCAAACATTTGTTTCATCATCACATTTCATCTTCATTATCAGTTCATTAATCATTATCATTTTCATCTAGGTCCTATCATTTATCATTTATCATTCATTTGCATATCATTTAGATCCTCTAGCATCTTCATATCATTAACACTTTATCATTTTCATTTTACACATTTGCATCCCATTTATCATTTTATTTCATTTCACCTATCACTTCTCATTTCATTTATCATCTCATTATTATTCATTTCATATCATTTCACTTATCATTTCATTATCGTTCATTTCATTATCACTTATCATCTCATTTATCATTTCATTATCATTCATTTCATATCATTATCACTTATCATTTCATTTATCATCTCATATCATTTCCTTTATCATTTCATTATTATTCATTTCATATCATTTCATTTATCATCTCATTATCATTCATTTCATTATCACTTATCATTTTCATTATCGTTCATTTCATTATCACTTATCATCTCATTTATCATTTAATTATCATTCATTTCATATCATTATCACTTATCATTTCATTTATCATCTCATTTCATTCATCACTTATCATTTCATTCATCATCTCATATCATTTCATTATTATTCATTTCATATCATTTCATTTATCATCTCATTATCGTTCATTTCATTATCACTTATCATTTTCATTATCGTTCATTTCATTATCACTTATCATTTTCATTATCGTGCATGTCATTATCATTTCATTTCATCATCATTATAAAACATTACATTTCATCACATATCATTTATCATCTTATCATACATCTCATTATTGTTAATCATTTCACTTCCTATCGTTATTCATATCATTTATCATTTGTCACATTACATTCATATCATATTTTTAATCATCCTATCATTTTTCATATCAATTCATATTACATATTCATGATGCATATCATAAACACAACATTCATTTTTCATCATATCATCATTATTTATTTGCATTGGAAAATCCAAAAACAAACATTCCATACATGCATTTTCATATCATTTACCATAAAAACATATCAAATATCCCATGACATAGTCTCATAATCACATCATAGGTCATCCACCTGCATAACATCATTAGTACGCATCATCAATTATTTTTCATCATCATCATAAACACATCGTATCAAATCATCCTGCATATCATGTTAGTCATCAAATAATTAAAATGCATACCAAAATCCATAACATATAGAAATAAATACATATCACATAATCATCCTATAAACGCACATCACATCATCAAAAATCATCGCCGCTGCATATCATCGCTCATCATAAAATAATACAAATATCCAATGTCCAAGGAAACTAAAAAGTCCAAAGAGAGATACATGGGATATGATCAAAAATCAAATATACATGCTCCAAAAATGATATACATGTGTGAAATATATCTGCATCGTGACATCATAAACTAGCTGGTCAATGCCCTTGATGGAGCTGGTCCAGAAGGAGGTGGCCTGCCACTAGTACCTGTGTCTGGATCCCGCTGAGGCCCAATAACCCCCATGCTCTGTGTGGCTGTCCATGACTTGCTCTTGGTCCTACTGCGAGACCGTGGGAATGGCTCCCTGCACTCAGGAGGACACGAATCCTCATATCTGACATGATAGTACTCTGCCTCCCTTGCCATCTCCATACCCTCTGCAATAGCCTCTTGTAAAGATGCACTCTCTACATTGCCCATGAGCCTCTTAGCGACGCCCTTGGCCTCCACTGCCCTCCGCCTTAATGCATCCATCTCTAAAATTAGCTGGGCTATCTGTGGGTCTGGGGCAGGCTGAGATACCTGTGTCGGTGTTGGAACCTAAGCTTGAGCCTGTGCCTGTGACAGCTGTGACTGTAACTGTGCTATCATACTCTGCGCTTGACCTAGCTGACCCTGAACAGTCTACACCTGGGCCTGCAGCATGTCTATCTGCGCCTACTGTGATGAGGAGGACACCCTGATAATGGTCTATGGTATGCCACCAGATCTAGGTCGTCGTACAATCTGAGCACTAGCTAGGCTGTCAAACCTCTACCTCACTACCCTCTCTGCCTCCCGTCCACCATCTCCCCCATCATCCCCATCATCTGAGCTATCATCATCCCTACCACCCTCCTCCTCATCTCTGTCACCCTCCTCATCTCCAACCTCCCCCTCCTCCTCTCCTCCACCCACCGCCTGCTCTCTGTTGGCCACACCCTCCTGTCTCTCCACCTCTAGCTGTTGTACTATTGCAATGGGACTTAACTCATATGGGCATGTAAATCATGGGAATCGATGTGTGTGGAAGTACACTAAGTACTCATTTGACATCCCTACATCTGTCACCTCTAGCCTATATGCCCATACCTCAGGCTATAAGCTCAAATACTCTATATATGCCACTTAGTATGTAATACATCATCCCCATCCAGGATCATCCTTGTGCCGCCCATAATGAGCAACGCCCTGTGGTATCCCCTGCATGAATCTGTACTGTCTCTGAACTCGCAAGGCCAAAAATATCTCAATAATATACGAGGTCCATCCTATCAGATACCAGGGTATACAGAAAAATGGCATCTCCAAATGATCCATGTCCCATGGCTCACAATCTATATACGACCTCCATATAACGACATCCACATCATCCAATACGCGTCGCTAGTACTCCAACTTGCCCAGCTTCAGCTGGACAAGTGCACCTGAATATGCTTCTACATATGGCCTGCTTGGTGGCCTAGCCCTGGCACACTTTGGCCTCGTAACCGCAATATGCTCCCATGCCCAGATCTGGAGCAGAGTAACACCACTGGCCAAAATGGTCGACCCTCGGTATACCACCTGATGTAGATCGTGATACAAATGAGCCAAAATGCAGCTCCCCCAAGCATACCTCTGCGGCTGAGTCACCATCCACTTTAGCATCCTACCCCAACCAACTGAGAATCCCTTCGACCGATGGTTCGATCCAAGGAAGCCTCCAATGAATGCAGCCAACATGGCAACTAAGGCTGGATATCTACTGAAATCCACCCACGACACCCAATATCCTGCTATCAACATGTCACCGCAGATCCTCCTCAGTGCCTTAGTCCCTCCTATCTCCTTGTGGTCATAAACCACAAGGGAACCTACCACAAGAATCCCTAAAATCCTGTACACATCCTCGGGTGTCACGGTCATCTCACCAGTCGACAAATGAAAGGTGTTATGATCGGAGTGCCACCTCTCTGCCAATGCAATCAACAGTCCTTTGTTGACTCGAATTCCTCGCGAGATAGTCAACAAAGATCCCAGCCCACAGGAACCTATCCATTGTATCTCTACGGGAGTTAGCTCTCCTACCCGATCCCAACATATCGGGAAACGCTCTCTAATCTGGAGGTTGTCGAAAACCTCCTTTTTTTGGTCATCACATGGAAAATTAATCAGACTCATACCAATGACTCATATCATGTGCTCTATCTATCAAGTGAACTATATCAGTGACTCAGATCAAATTAATCAGAGAATCATATCAACGCATCATATCAGTGACCCATATCATATAATCAATCATATCATGCAATCATGGCTGCGTCTATCTATCTGACTATCAAAATCAATCTACTCTATCATCATTATACTATTTCTTTTTCTTTTTCAGGAAAACAAATTTATCAACAATCCAATCATTTTGTACTTCAGCCATGAACACACATACGTTTGAAAACCATTATTTACTATTTGGTTTCTATCATAGAAAGCAAATTTATCAAACATTTACTCTTTGTTTGTCATTCATGAGAAGCAAAGTTATCAAACAATCAAATAATCAGTCAATCACATCAATCAATCTACTCTTTGTTTTTCATTTTTGGGAAACAAAGTTATCAGCTATCTACTCTTTGCTTTCTATTCCGGGAAGCAAAGTTATCAGTTAATCATCAAATTTTCTATCATTTCTATCCATATCAGCATAATGGAAAAATAAATTCTCTATCTATTGACCAAGGAAGCAATGTATACACCATCATTTTTCACGATAAAACGCATTCTGCCAAAATTTTCCTAGATGCGCTAATTTGTGTCTCCGATGCGCTAAAACTCAAAAGCGCTAAAACTCCGGATGTGCGCTTTTGCACCCTAAAAGCGCTAAAGTTTTTCCTCTAAGCGCTAAAACCCTATATGCGCTAAGATACCCCGTGGATGCGCTACTTCCTACCCTAGATGCACTAATACACCCCTGTTGCGGCCAACCCCTAAATGCGCGACTTTGTGCCCTAGATGCGCTAAAGTTTTCTAGCCGCACTTCAACCCTATCAGCACTAATCTACACTTCATATGTGCTAAAACACCTGGTTTTACCCTACACCTATATGCGCTAAAGAACGCCCTATATGCGCTATGGAAAGTTTCGAATGTGCTAAAACAGATAGGCGGATGCGCTAAAACGTTATTTTTTTCCTAAATCCGCATGAAAAAAGATTAAAAAATTGATCAAATTCACAAAATTTTGAATCATAAAGGGTTCAATCGACTCACCAGTGGTCCATATGCGGCTGGTCTCTGGAATCAACGGGCCCACTCGAATCTATTTGTGTGAAAGGGAATCAACATCTCGCTAAGTCACTATCAAAGCACAAAATTCACTATAGTCAAAGGGTGAAAATGACTTCCACTTTTACCCCTTTTTCCTTATATGGGTCACTTTAGGTGGGTTTTTGGTGGCATTTACTTTATTTTTTTCACTAGGGGCATCTTTTACACCAATTATCGGGAGCTAAATCACTGAATCACCAGCAGAATGTCATCATCCAATTAAGTTTTGTTTATCATCATCTGTGATTTACCTCCCGAGGGGGCATCATCGACATCAGCATCAAAAACATATCAAGGGCAAAAATTTCATTTTCTTTCAAGTAATGCGTTTCACACATCACTTCAAAGAGGGGCAAAATGTATGTGCATAAAATTGGTCATGTCTAATTAATACTGACATTTAATTAAATATTTATTATTTAATTAATTTCTCTAAAGTCTTCTACATGTAATTAAATTTAATCAATTTAATTATATTGTTCGTTCATTTTATTCTCCCACCATAATTGAATAAATTTATTTTATTTAATTATTTCGCATGTCTACTTGATTAATTAAATAAATACATTTTATTTATTTAAATTAATTATCATCTTTTGAATTTAATTAAATCTTTTGTTTTAATTAAATTTAGATATTTCTTATCTTCTATTTTAAACTTTCTTCAAATTAATTAAATATTTTATTTAATTAATTTCATAACACATGTCATTTGTTCAAATTTAATTAAATATTTTATTTAATTAAAGATCTTCTGTTTTCTTCAAGTCATAATTAGATATTTCATTTAATTATGAAATCTTTTGATTTCCTCAAAATCTTAATTAAATATTTATTTAATTAAGAAAAATCTACATGCACCCATAAATAAATAATTGAATTTGATAATTCATTATTTATCTTCTCAATATCTTTCCATTATCTTCTAAAAAAGATGATTTTTTATCATCTCATCTTATCTCTTCCATGAAAATAGAAAAATCTTGCTTTATTTGTTTTCTTCTATTTTTCTCTCTAGTCTCATCCACCTTTGACCGTTCGATCTGTCAGGAATTATCACAGCCGTTGATCAACTCAGCCAATCAAAATCCTCAAAAAACTCTATAAATACATGTGCGAATCCAAGCATTGGTTACGAACACACACGCGCAATTATGCTTACGCATTTACATCTTTAGCATTCTAGCAATAATCATATCTTAGCAATAATCTTATCATAGCATAGCATAATCTTGCATATTAGTATAGTATGTATTTTAGTTTAAATCTCATTCTCTAGTAGTCCATTTCATTGAGCTTGGCATACTAAATCTGAGAGCAACTTGAATCAACGAAACGCTGGAGATAGAGAGCAATAAAACGACTTTGAAGAAGTTGCCATAAAGAGTTTGTTTATTTTTCTTTCAATTTCTTTGATATAATGTTTTATTGAATGTGTTTTGAATTCATTAGGATAATCATATTTTCATACACACAGTTCCCAAACATAAGAGTTGGTTTTCCAAAAAAAGTGTAGGAAACTCAAAGATTGTAAAAAATAACACCAAACAAAACTGAATGAAGCAAGTAGCAAGTCAAAGACATGAGGCATTAAGGGAAGTTGGGGCTATTGTAAAAGAAATTTAGGTTGTTGCTAGTGATTAGGTGATGCTATTTATCCTTGATACTAATATTACAACAGTCCCATCATCTACTCCCTTACCAAGTTATCAACCAATAGACATGGCTCTAGCCTTGAGCTAATTAAAAGTTTAGGTGTTTACCAAGGAACTATTTAGGATCCAAAAGCACATAGAAGGCATTGGTTTATAACAATTTTGTAACTATTTTTTATCAACCCTTAAGAGTCCACAAATAATTCTATGAAAGATATGGATGAGGATAATATTCAAGAAACTCCAAATTTCTACCTTGGAATTATATGAATGGGAAACATGTAGATTGTAGATCCGTTTTTTACATCCTTGTTGATAAATGGATGCTTCAGACACAATTTCATGCTATAATACAGGTGTACTATTGTAAATTGTCAGCCTTGACAATTTCACCTTATTTTTTGGTCCTCCCTTAAATTATTGGTCCTAATTGAGTACTCAATTTCCTAAATTATGCATTCTATGGCCCATTTTTAACAATTTATGAGGAATTGCAAGCAAGAAACATCTGAATTTATCTAATACCTTGCCCCTACACTAAATTCCATAGAAATAGGTCCATGACACTCATGCCCTGGGTGTGAGTGTCCTATTTTCCCTCCAAATTCAAAATGTCGGTTGTGGCAATTTAATATTGCAATTCAAGTGTCAAAAGTCGGCCATTAGGATTTATTTTTTGGGAAATTGAATAAATGCCTATAAATATCTAGTTGTTGCATTATTTTCAAACCTAGAATGAAAATATTGGAGAAATTATTATCAAGAGAACTATATAGAAAGTCAAGAATAGTATTTCAAAGCTTTATTGCAGTAATTCGAGATCCTAACATCATGTCCAATTCTATGTGAGTTCATGTGTGTTCATGTTATCATTGTTTTATGAAGGCTAACACTTTTGTAGGTCTCCAAAGCATTCAAGAATTCAAGCAAATCAAGTAAGCAAGATCAAGACCTTGAGGTGATGTGCATGAATTCAGTCCTTCAACGAAGCCATTAAAGGGTGGTGAGTTGCAACACTTTGTGATTTCATCATTCTTTCCTATCCATTATCATTTTATCATTGATATTGCCATTGTGGAAGTGGAAAAACTTACACAATGTTTGATTGAGGCAAGCCTCTAAAATGGCCAAACATTTATTCTCTTTGTGAATGTGCAGATCTCAGGTTTGAGGAAAATTGAAAGGAGTTTGAAGACAAAATATTTTTTGTTACATTTGAAGACCTACATCTTGTCAACCCATGGAAAATCAATTATAGAAATATCTAATAGTGTTCCTATAGATTTATAGGTAAGAATCTGAAGCTCATATCCAAAATCAAAGGACCCCAAAAACAAGTCCAAACAAGTATACAAAGACACTCATGCCCTGGGCATCTATGTCATCCATTTTCTACCTTAGATTTGAACAAGTGCACAAGACTCTACCTTTCTCAAATCTATTATCCAAGTTTGATTAACTCACCTTAATGGTCGAAAGTCAATCTAATTGCCTTGTAGCTTTGTATCCTAATGAAATCCTAGAAAAGGTGGAATTGACCCTAGGATTTGGACATTAACTTAAGGATTTCCTTTTTCTACATTTCATTTTCGTGAATCTAACATTTTAACATCATAAGCCTTATGAAATTTTCCATAATTCACCCTAGATCTAGGTTTTACATTGCATTTAGGGTTTCATGTTTGCATGTCATAAAAATATAAAAAAATGCATATCATATTGCATTGTAAGTTGCAATGGGGTTGTTTCAGTCATCTTAGATTAGATTTACATTCAAATTGCATGCATTAGATCATAAAATTCTAAAATTGTTCATTGCATTCAAATTTCATCTTTCATTTAGGTTAAAAAAGTTAAAAATTGCATTGTTTTCTTTAAAAAATTGTATCAAATTATTTTCTGAATTTTGCATCTTGAAATCAGTCAATTAGTTCAGATTAGATCTTAAAATTACATTCAAAATTGGCATTTAGTGTTTAAAAATTTTCAACATTGTTTCACATGTTCATTTTCAAGTTCACAATCATAAAATTACCAAAATCTAGAAAAATATTTACTATCAGACCTATTTGCACACAAACATGATTTGAGAACCTTAGATGATAATAAAGATAGTCAACATTTGAAATTCCATAAACCCTTGCTAGGACACAAACACCCTGGGCACCCATGTCCTGTTGCTTTTGGCTCAAACTTGGCTTAGATTTTTGTTTTTGTGCTCTATGTTTGTTTTTATTGTCTAGTTTTTTATTTGGTTTGTTCAATTGCAAAAAGTAGTGTTACATTTGGAAAGAAAGTGTTACTTTCATTGAAGGCTTACAGCCTGAGATAGTTTACAAAATAGAGTATGGCTCACTGCCAAGAGATGAATTGAGATATAATGCACCTTCCTTGTGCTAGAGTTCAATTTTGATGAAGCACAATATGTAAAAACACTTCTCTACAAGTGTATGCAACACATCTATCTGCTTATTCATACAACTTCACACATTTTTGTTATAATAAATTCTCTTCACTATTCTTCTTCTTCTCTTCTATTTATCCTCTAAAACAAAAAGTGTTCACATATATATACCATATATAAACAAGCACACCAACTAGGTTAGCCTAGATGGAGTAACCCTATTCAAACCAAAAACCAACACCATCGACATTTTCCTCAAAAACATATTCATCTTTACATATAATTAGTTGGCATGGACCTAAGATATATCCTTTGTCATTTGCAGTGCATATTTAAACTTCTTAACATCAATCAATAAATAGGTTGGCCAGAGATAGACCTATAACAACAAAACTCCAAACTCATGTGTAATTCATCAAACGTGTAACATAAAAACTTGTTAACACATTGAATTCTCCTTTAGACAACATTGAACAACTTATCTTCAAATCCACAAGGTATGATAATCAAATATGAGAAAATACAAAATCTCCCACAATAATGTACTGTAGAGAACCTTACTGTAGACTTTAGAGCAAAATACTATTATTTATATCTTTTGTATTCCTTCACATATCATCACAAAACTTCGATGTAGGATGCATCTTGTACTCACAAGTCTATTTACAAAGTCTTGTAGTGATATCCATCTCTAATATAGAATCCAGACCAAAAAACCAACATACAAATCCAGTGTATGAGTAGAACACTATTTTCCAAAACTACTGGTAACTGTATCTCTTCAACCATATAGCCAAAACAACAAAAAATTTGTCAGTGAATGCAACTAATGTCGAGATAGAACATAATATCAACTTCTGAGTAAATCTTATAAGTTAAGATAATTTGGATTGGAATACCAAATCAATAAACTTCCAGTACTAGAGTAATCATAGCCCAAAACATTATTATCAAAGTGAACAACTACTGAAATGAAAATCTTCCAATTTCCTCTATTGAAAGCAATGAAAACCTTACAATTTCCAACAATATCCCCCTTTTTCATTGATGGAAACATAAGATGTGAAAACCATAAAAAATTCTTCTCAAATTTTCAATTTTCTCCCCCAAAAACTTTTCAAAAAAAAAAAAAATTGTCCTCTTTTCACATCTTCCTCTCCCCCTTTGATATCAATGGAAAAGGATAAAACAATATCAGATGACATACCTGAATACTCCCCCTAAGGAGTGCATCCAAAACAATAGTTGTGAGTGATTAATTGGAGGTTGTTGTTCCTTGAAGTTTGCTGAGAACTCCTATCCAGAGGATTTTCCTTCATCCCAGAGCCTTTTTTCCTCTAAAAAATCTCTACATAGATAATTGAGATTAACCAAGATGTCTTTTCCTTCAACCAGGGTATTGGGAGTAACATTTGAGTTCAAAGTTTTGTTAGCCAGAGAAAGAACATAGTAGACTGAAGTGCATTTAACCTTTATTAAATCTCTGAGCTACTCATACTGTTCAATCATTTCACCTTTCTCCTTATGTGATGCAAGGTATTCTTCATGTAGCTTTATTAAACCATACCAGGTTTGATCATCCAAATCAAGAGTAGGATTAAAGGTGCTAGATGCATACTTGATCTGTGTCTCAATTGTATTCTCAACATCCTTAAATTTTTGAATTAAATCAGGCAAAGTCCAACTAAATGAGAATAAACTTTTAACCTCTTTCTCACACTCTTGAACTTCTTTCAGTATTTCAAGTACAATGCTATGTGTAGATTTGCACTTATCTACAATTTCCAAAAATCCTTTATCTTCGATCCAGGTGATCATGTCACTTACTGCTTGACTCTTCAATCCTTTGAATCTATCAGCCAATTAATTTGTGCTTTGCATAGCAGACTATAAGAAACTGGTGACAACTCTAGGAACTATCTAAAGATGAGTCCTCCTAGAAAGCTACTTGAGTCTCCTTGGAGCTATATTAACCTAAGAAAATAATGCATGGACCTTAATAAATTTTCTCTTTTCTCTGGAGGTAGACATTAACTTACCAGAGATTGATTCAGACTTTTGAAGAATTTCCTTAGCCAATTCAGTGTAAGTTCCAAATCTAGGTCTGCTAGGATCTCGTGGGCTATTAATCAACATTTCAATACAACCAGCAACATATTTTTTTTCAATTTCATATCCTAGCTCACAAATCCATGTGCTTCTTGGTTCAACTTCCTTGATAATGCAACTATCAGTGGTTACCAAAAATGTTATATCATTCTTGTATTTTATGACTAATTCTCTTGGGATTCTCTATAACCTTCTGCTCATTCTTCTCTGGAATTTTCCAAAGAATGCAACAAGGCCATCTCCTTGTGCATCCATATCTCCATTTTTTCTCATTAGTTCTCTTATTTGATGAGCAACTGGTCTACTATTTACCCAACTAACTTCTCCAATACTAGGAACTTCTCTCATAAAATAGAAGGTTAGACATAATATCAATGTACCGTACTTGAACAAACATTTTTTCTTCTTGATATCTTTCAAATCTGGTTGTAGGACATAATCACCCTACCAAAATAACCCTAGACAAAATAACTCGGTCACAATAACCCAAGGACCAAATAACCTAGGGTCATAATAACCCAAGCCAAAATAACCCGTAGTTAGAATAACCCATGGACAAAATATCCCTGTAAGAATATAGAGAAAGGACCACAGGTTATTTTTTCCATGGTTTATTTCGATCACATGTTATTCTATCCATGGGTTATTATGACCCTGGGTTATTTTGTTCTTGGGTTATTATGGAAAGGTAAGTGTGTCCACGGTTATTTTGGTTGGGTTATCACCAAACACAAAAAACCATGACCCAGACAACATCCAACTCAATCAGAACCAAAAAACACACGCCCACTTCATGTCCTCGTAGAGGCCTAATAAGCCACCACTCCTTCTTTATCAATGTCCTTGCCAGTAGCAGAATAAGTACACCCACTTGGTGTCCTTACCAAAATTGGGGAAACTGCCACCACCTCTTCATCTGAGTCTACTAATTCAGTCAAAGCCATAAGGTACCGGTGATAACCTAAATCAGTCTCAGTCTCACTATCTAAAGGATCACTTGAGACTTCAAAAGGAGAATGATGCTTTCCAAGATAAGCTCTATGGTATTTGTTCTTCCTTGTTGCCTCCCTCTCAGGCTTATCAGACTTCTTTTCTTTCTAGGCTCAGTCTCTCCTCCCAGGACAACTTAGCTCCTCAGCTGATAGTTGCTCTTCACACTAACCTACACTAATTTCTTGTCATGGGCTCCCTTCTTACCCTCCCCCTTTGGAGTTAGCATAACTCCAGGTGTGCTTTGCTCATTCTCTGGAACGTCATCATGTGACTCTCACAAGCTGAGTCTTTGAGACCTTCGTACAAGGGAAGCAGAGACAATGGAGTTACTCATTTTCACTGAAGGAAAGCTGAAAACAACAAGACTTCACAATTGCAAACCAACCCTACACTGGTTCTTGGACAATTTTGCAGAATAAAAGCTATCACCACACTCTTCGCAAACTCAGGAAATTTTAGCTTTTGATTGCAATGGTGAAGACAAAGGATACCAACTCCATTTATCGAGCAATTCGATCATGTTGATCATCAATGCTTAATGAAAATCACACGAGTGAGGAAATGATCAATAGTTGGATGTTGCATCACAACCAGTAATCTCCCAGATGCATGAAAATTTGTGTAACATCCTTAATGATTACAGGAGAGTAATCATTCACATGCATCAAAATCAAATTTGATTAATCTTGTAGGCGTCTTCTACCATTAACGATTACTCACACAAAGCAAAATGGTTATCACGCTTATATCTCTGGTTTTGAACAATAGTCGTTGATCTTCGGATGAAGTGGTGCATCAAACGACTCAGATTGAGTTAATCACATTTGAAATTCCATAGCTATTGTGCGCCAATTCCTGTCCAATGACATTTGGCCAACTAGACGCCAACACATCCATCTGCGGACTCCACCATTCATCACCAAGTGGAAGAGGAGCTCCACGTGTCACAAGCCCGTTGACCCTACGGCTTCAAATAAAGCACTATTTAAATTGCACGGGGTTGGTGGGGAATGACTGAGATCAACTCCCAACACTTCATCACAGTTGTTGATTTGAAGTTCCACGACATTGGGCTTGGTAGTGGAGACTGGGCCCCACACCCACCAAGGGAAACATGTCCATTGCCCGTTGACCCCGTGACTTCAAATAAAACATTATTTTAATTACGCAAAGTTGGCAGTAAACAACCAGAATCAAATATGATGATCCAATGGTAGGTAATCTACATGTGTGCAAATGTTATTCTTAAAGATGGGGCCATGACTAGGTCGATGAGACTTGACCCCTAGGATTGCAGACTTAATACTTAAGTTGCTTTAACATAAAATTAATCGCCCGACCTAGGAAATATGAATCAAGTGACTAAATGTTTGGTAACTGACAACCTAGACCAAAAGGGTCGGTGAGTATACGCATTCAATGGCCTTAATCGTGACTTAAGTGATTGGCAACCGGGAGTAACAAGTCAACATAGAAATAAAACGCCTAGGGGTTTATGATGGTGCAAGTTTAACATGAGGGTTTTTAGACCAAAACCCTAACTCTACCCTTGGATACTAAGGTTCACAATCATGACAAAAAAAGAATCCACCCGGATTTTCACAAAAAATTTAGAAGCTCTACCAATGGCTCATGCTCGAGGACGCATACCCCTAATGGGTATGGCGAGAATCCAGATCTCAGGTTGAAGTAGACCAGCAAAGAAGGACAAAAACCCAGGAGCTTTAGCAAACACAACCAAAAGAAAACACACCAAACCTATATACACTATTTACTGATGTGTAGACAATTAAGTTTTCCTCATGATATTCCATAGGATTCAATCTTCAAATTGGTGGCCCAAAGCCCCCACAACCTGAAACCAACTCTTTGCTCTGTCAAAGACTTTGTCTTGTGCTGCTTGTAATGAATCAACATCTATATTAAGCATTTCCAAACAATCAGCTCCACTTGCTCTAAAACTGCCTTGTTCATTAGCCCACTCCAATACAAGCTTATATGATTGAAATGGAAAGGTGAAACACTCATATTCCATTTGATCATTAATATCACCAACATTGATATCATATTCAAATTGCACATTAAACTGAAAAATTTCAAAAATAATTTGGTGTATGTCATACAAACAACCCCCAGATGTACCAAAAGGAAAGATTTCATCTTTAAGGGCTTCATTAACTTGGGCATAATGACATAAGCATACGTCTAAGCACTTTGATTTAGATACACCAAAGCACATCTTAGTATCCAAGAGATGGGCATCATGTGTACCATCATCATCCCAGAACTGAGTGAATGCAATCATCTTGAGTTTAGTAGCATACTCTGATTCAATTTTCAAACGTTCATTCAGTTCAATGCAGAATACTTCAAAAGTAGGCTCAAACAATTTAGGACTATCAGAATCAACACAAGGGCACTGATGTGCATTAGTAATTTCATGTGCACAATCAATTGATGAGTATACTAAGCCAAAAGTGGGAGACTCATTATATTCTAAAAATTGTTCATGGACAATTGAAGTTGTGCCCTTGTTCCCTTCCACATAAGCACTCCCCTCATTAGATGAAAATAGGTCCATAATCATACTGTGAAGATAAGGAAAATCAGCAAAGGACCCATATTCAATTTCATATTGACTAACATAAGCCTCACTTTTATTTGCATCATTTAGCTGCTCTACACTTAGATCAAAAAGTCTTGCAATGTCAACACCATCTGACAATTCATTAAATTGCTTCTCATTATCCATTGGAAAAAATGCTGATCCAAGATCCATGTGCTTGTCTTGATGCATAACCTAGTGATTCAAAAATGAACCCTTTCTTTCATCTATGAATACACAATCATCCTCTTCTTGTATAACTGGTGTTTCCATCTTTACTTTACACAAACAATCATGAGCAACTGGGGTATAAGCAAGTTTATCATCATCTTCATCATTTCTAGCACTGTATTCAAGATCAACACTTTGAACAATCACATCTTTATCTTCAAATTCTCCATCATCCACACAATTAACATGCCCAGTTGGTAGCAAACCCAAATCACATTCTAAGTGTGCATCAAATGCAATTTTTTCATTCACTAGTGAGCAAGTGGTTTCATGAATATGTGTATCATTGCATCCTTCATGTGACTGAAGTACTTTGGATCATCCCCATAAGAGCAGTTACCATCCTCAGAGAGACAATCAGAAACTTAAATCTCATCATGATCCTTAACCTTACACACAACATTCGTATCAAATGTAAAATGTTCATAGGTAATGCTCCCAAGGAATTCATCATTGTGCTACCTTGTTTTCTCATTGCCACTTTCTAACTCTATGTCATATGCACCATCAGGATTCTCAACAACTTTACACTAATAAAGATCATCATTTCTCATCTCAAATATTGATGGATGCTCATCATATAAGGGATTATGCCTTACTTTCATTGTTGTCATAGAATATTCTACCTCCTTAGTATGAAAGTCCAAATCCTTCAAGTCATCATTGCACTCAAAGTCATTATAATCACTTGAAGAGTAAATAGACAGATTTTCAACTTCATCTTCATCATTGGTGATTAACATAATTGACTCACATTATGAAAACTCTTCACATGAAGAAAATTGATCACTCTCAAGCAAACATACATTCCCATTGTTATCAGCATATCCCCTACTTGAAGCAAAGGATTCTATTTCTACATCATAAGAAGAATCATAATCAACATAGGAATGACCAAACTCAATGTCATCACATTTACCATAGCCAAAAAATTCACCCATGCTGAGACTACATTCAAATTCCTCAAGCTGATTTCCTATTCTTTCATCTTCAACACCTTGATCATTAATTTGTGATAAAGTACCAACAACATTTGCACTGTTGTCATTGATCGAATCATGACATGGGATGACCTCTTGCATCTCTCCTATCTTCAGCATCCCAGACATCCCAGGGATGAAAGTCATGCACATCTACTTTTTCATCACACTGTGTATCATCATCTTCATCACTGTTGTCTTGATTTGCATGTGTTGATACAATCTCTTCATTTGTTTGCACTGTTTTATGATCTTCTAAAAAGGAGAACTATCATTAACATTTTGAGGTATCATATGTTGTGCATAATCACATGTAGCTCGCTCCACAATCTTTATCCAATCAAATAATTGGTCTAAGTTGTGAGGCATCAATTCCTCTGGCAAGTTACTCATCCTTTACTTGTAAATTTCATAAAACAAATCAATGCACCTTGAAACTTCAAGTCAAACACTATTGGGTATTTCTATCAAGGCATCCAAGAACCTTGAGAATAATTCATAAGGCGATTTTGCCTCCCATCTTTTCATTTCATATAATTTTTTAACAGACACTTGATCAACCTTGCTCAAATCTCGTTGATGTGCAACTTGGAACTCACCATAATTCCTAGATTGTGGTGATGGGGAAACCAAGACAACAAAATCATTATCTTGACAGACATCTCTATTGCTTGATCTTTTGGCTCCATTTGCATAAGATGTGCTAGGATAACCAACATTAGTAGCCAAATACCCTTTCATCATTGAGTATTTCAAATTATTCTCAATATCCATTGCAATTTGATATGCTTGATGCAACGTTATGGGCCCTTTGTCTCTTAACAAATAACTCATTTATTCATAAAATGCACCCAAGTAGATGACCAAACACTCTACATCATTTTGTCTTATACTCTCTGGAATATCCCTTATTGGCTTTGAAAATCTGAAATTAAAGGTTGGGACTAGCTCATTCTCATCTTTATCCATGTTCATAAACTTTTGTCTTATTGAAATTGGATCAAATCTTTCACCAAATTTCTCCATGAACACTACGTTAAATTCATCCCAAGAATGTATAGAAGATGTTGGTAAATAAGAGAACCAATCCCTTGCATCTCCCTTGAGAGACTACACAAACAATTTCATGACAACATCTTCAAAATCAATTTCATAATCTTCCATCACATTAGCAAACTCCTACAAATGCTTGCGTGTTGATTCAGATGTCTCACCATTGAACTTTGGTACCTTATCTCTAAATTTAGATGGTACAACATTTGTGTAACCAAAAATGCTGCTGAAATTTATAGCTCTATACCTTTCAGTACTGAAACTTCTTTGACATGACAAAGGTTGCCCATTATACATTGTTACATTTGGACCTATTCCAGGATGCACAGTTTGGTAATGCATTTTCACACACCCTTAGAAGGCCTTTAACATGTTTACCTTATAATTCCACAATGCAATTCAAACTTCCTTTGTGATTACACTCTTAAGCCTTTACAATGCAAATCTTCTATCTATTTTGCTTAAGATCTTAAAATATAACATGCTTCTCCATCATAATGCATGAATTTCAATTTACCCTTTAGAAGCATGTAAAATTACCACTACTATTCCCTCCCTTAGTGCTATTTCACCTAATTGGGAACCATTTACATCTTAAGCCTTGAAAACTTCCCATAAATTACTTGCAAATATGATAATATTTTCATTAGATTTATGAGAATACCTGGAAATTTGTAGTAGTTGTTAACCTTTCTTTCTTATTGAAAATTTACAGATTTGGAACTTTTTTGTATTCTTTATTAGGTTCTTTAGACAAATTCACCACCTCTCTTCAGAAAGGATCAAACTTCAAGCAATGTGAAGTTCTTTCAAAGGTAAATCTCATTTTGGGTCTTCTCCAACAACAGAGTCACACTCAAATCCTTTGAACTTTGTTGCAACCAAACCTTTTCTAGGTTCAAGAACTTTTCAACATTTGAACAAGATCTTTAGATCCACCAAATAATTGACTCTGTAATACAACAATCTACAACTGGAGAATGAAAATTGTCCCCAATAGAGTCACCAATCCTGTTGGTGTTTTTCTAGCAGAACCCTAAAATCCTCTAAAGGGTAGCCAACCCTTATGCTCAAGAATTTTCAAAGTTAGTGACCAACGAACAAGTAAAGGATTATGAGGCCTTTACTCCTATACTCTAGGCTCTGTGAGACCTAGGAGGGTGTTCCTTATTGTGCTCAATTGATATTTGTCTAATTGAGAACACATCTATACATAGATCAATTCCTATTCAATGCAAATAAGCGCAATTCATTAAAGATTTGGCAAACCTTTGAGAAAATTACTATCTATTTGCTAGGAATTAAGTGATAATTCAAATGCATACAACATAATTGAAATATTTTTTAATGATTTTCATTCTCATTTTGAATCCCTAGCTAGGTGCATTACTAGCTCATTTACCTTTAATATAAACTAGTTAATAGACCAGTGCTTCGTCTATTGGGAAAATGGAGTCAAGTTTGTAACAATCAGTAATATATTAGCCATTTTACTCATAACTTGGTGGACTGTTATCATAATATTTTGTAATATGAAAACTCACAGTGTCTAAAATGTAACTTCTTACCGAATCCTATACTTTTCCTTGCAAACCTATGAATCCATTCAAGCATCTTAGTCAATTCTTTGAATTGAAACAAAAATGGAAGCACACATCAATTAAAGCAACCAAAGAAAAACAAAAGACCATTTCTAATTTCATTTATAATTTGCAAGAGAACTACATAGGAGAGTATACATTTTAGAACTAAGATTTATCTCCATATCTGTGGCTTCTATAAAACTATTTAAAGATCATTCCATATAGGACTCATACCCTAGACTTTCTACGGCTCTATTCATCAGTATTTCTTACAATATGCTTCTTTCTTATCCAAGATTCTCACCCAGACTACTGTGAGACTCAAAATTTGAACCCTTTGTAATGAGCCTTGAAATCCCTTTTATAGATCAAAGGAACAACAAGCAACCGACTCATTACAGTTACATTTCATTTCAAAATTAATTTCATCTGCATTTCATATATTTGCCAAATGGTTATACGTAATCATTTGCAATACAGGGGAGAACAAAACTTTACATTATTTGTCAAAGAAGAACCAACCGATACCGCCAAAAGCACCATTATTTTTTGTTGAGCATTCACATTCCACATCCATAAAAAAATTCTTCATAATACAGGCCAAAAAGCACCCAAGTTAGCACAAAGGACAAAAACTCACAAATGCAAAGAGCTAGAAAAGTTACCACGACAATATTATCACCAAACACAAAAAACCAGGACCCAGAAAGCATCCAACTCAATCAGAACCAGAAAACACACACCCACTTCATGTCTTCATAGAGGCTAGAGAATCCACCACTCCTTTATCAATGTCCTTGCCCGCAGTAGAATAAGTACGCCCACTCAGTGTCCTTACCAAAATTAGGGAAACCGCCACCACGTCTTCATCTAAGTCTCCTAATTCAATCATATCCATAAGGTATTGGTGATAACCTCAATCAGTCTCAGTTTCACTATTTGAAGGATCACTTGAGACTTCAATAGGAGAATGATGCTTTCCCAAATAAGCTCGATGGTATTTGTTCATTTGCACTACCTCCCTCTCAAGCTTATCAGACTTCTTTTCTTTAGGCTCAATCTCTCCTCCCAGGACAACTCGGCTCCTCAGTTGACAATTTCTCTTCATAGTAACCTACACTGATTTCTTGTCATGGGCTCCCTTCTTACCCTCCCCCTTTGGAGTTAGCATAACTCCAGGTGTGCTTTGCTCATTCTCTGGAACGTCATCATGTGACTCTCACAAGCTGAGTCTTTGAGACCATCGTATAGGGGAAGTAGAGAATGGAATTACTCATTTTCACTGAAGGAAAACTGAAAACAACAAGACTTCACAATTGCAAACCAACCCTACACTCGTTCTTGGACAATTTTGCAGAATAAAAGCTATCACCACACTCCTCGCAGACTCAAGAAATTTTAGCTTCTGATTGAAATGGTGAAGACAAAGGCTACTAGCTCCATTTATCGAGAAATTCGATCATGTTGATCATCAATGCTTAATGAAAACCACACAAGTGAGGAAATGATCAATCATTGGATGTTGCATCACGACCGTTAATCTCCCAAATGCATGAAAATTTGTGTAGCATCCTTAATTATTACAGGAGAGTAATCATTCACACACATCAAGATCAAATTCGATTAATCCTACAGCCGTCTTCTGCCATTAATGCTTATCGTACGAAGTAAAACAACTATCATGCTTATATCTTTGGTTTTGAACAATAGTCGTTGATCTCTGGATGAAGTGGTGCATCGAACAACTCAGATTGAGGCAATCACATTTGAAATTCCACTACTATCATGCACCAATTCCTAGCTAATGACATTCGGCCAACTAGAAACCAACACATCCATTCGTGGGCTCCACCATTCATCACCAAGTGGAAGAGGAGCTCCATGTGTCACAAGCTTGCTGACCCCACAACTTCAAATAAATCACTATTTAAATCATGCGGGGTTGGCGGGGAACGGATAAGATCACCTCCCAACACTTCATTTCGATCATTGATTTGAAGTTCCATGACATTGGGCTTGATAGTGGAGACTGGGCCCCACACCCGCCAAGGGACACACGTCCACCGCCCGCTAACCCCATGGCTTCAAATAAAATAGTATTTTAATTGTGCGGGGTTGGCGGTAAACGACTCGGATCAAATCTAATGATCCAATGGTAGGAAATTTGCATGTGCACAAATGTTAGTCTTAAAGATGGGGCCATGACTAGGTTGACGAGACTTGACCCCTAGGATTGTAGACTTAATACTTAAGTTGCTTTAATATAAAATTAATTTCCCAACCTAGGAAATATGAATCAAGTGACCAAATGTTTGGTGTCCGACAACCTAGACCAAAAGGGTCAATGAGAATATGCATTCAATGGCCTTAATCGTGACTTAAGTGACCGACAATTGGAACTAAAAGGAAACGCAAAAATAAAACGCCCAAGGGTTTATGATGGTGCAAATTTAACATGAGGGTTTTTAGACGAAAACCCTAACTCTACCCTTGGATATCGAGGTTCACAATCATGACAAAACTAGAATCCGCCTAGATTTTCACAAAAAAATTAGAAGCTCTACCATAGCCTAAACTAAGGTGACTCTACTTTTTCAAATGTGTCACACCAAACACATGCGATGAACTAGGCCATACATGCAGCGAACGAGATTGCAGTTGCAGTGCACAAAGTGCACCACATCTACTTGCTCAAGTTTGAGCACTAAAATCTATTGAAAAATGGAAAAAATTACAAAGAAAAGAAAGAGTATAACCATGTCCCCTAAGCCCTCTGTAAGACGGGGTTAAAAATCAAATAGCATAGATAAAGTGACAGCCAACACTTCTAAGCTATAAAACCACATCAAACAAGAGAAAACAAACAATAAGGAGAGAGCTAGAAATTCAAAGCACAAAATAAATTACTCCCCATATTGGTTGATTCACTTCCCTTGCTATCCTTCTTCTTATGCAACTTTTCCCTCAGATTTGTTGTTGAAGTTGTGTAAATACCTGCAAATAGTAAGCAAGAAAGTTGGAGAAAAAATTAGTTGTTAAGGTGAAAATGGAGGAGGAAGGCTACTTTTATAGATAACCTTTCAAAAAGATGGCTGAGATTAATCCTCTAGAAGGATTCCAAGATCAATGGTGGAGGATGTATGAGAGGGAGGTTACAAAATGGATGGTTGAGATTAATTCTCTATAAGGATTCCAAGATCAATGGTCCAGAATTGATGCACCAAGAAAATGCTATTCTTTGAGGAATCATGACAAATATGACGCCTGACGGCTATGACAGCAATGAAGGCTATGATAGGGGTTAATGACAGGGCATCTTTGACCAGGTGATGCATAAATAATTTATTTTAAATAATTTATTTGAAAATGGAGGAAAATGGAGGAAAGGGACAAGTGACAAATAAATTATTTATTCAAATTATTTATTTGGAGAAAATAAAAAGAGGAGCATTTAATTAAATTCATTAATTTAATTAAATGGGGAGATAAAAATTAGACATTAAATAATTAATTTGATTAATTATTTAATAGGGGAAGATGACAGGGGATAGTTAAATAATTTTGATAATTATTTAACTATAGAAGAATTAAAAGACCATGAATAGATAAATAATTAATGGTAATTATTTAAGTATAGATGAAATCTGATAAAGGAGTAATTAAATAAATAATATAATTTATTTAACTATTGAAGAAGAGGGGGTAGTGACACAATTTATTTATTTAATCGATCAAGATAGAAAAAAGATTAGGAAGTGAATTAATTAAATAATTAAAATTATTTAATTATTAGAGGATGATGATAAAGGAAAAATGTTGCTCGCAGACTTAGGACATTTTTTGGTGTCTACACCCTCTGGCCACTAGAAGGTCCTAACTGGGTATCCACGGTGTATAGTGACTAGAACAAGTGACATTTTGGCAACAACTTCGTAGGGAAATCATGCTCAGAGCTCTCAAAATTTTAAAGGTAAAATGCACAAATGAGCCTTTTTCACCCCCTAGGGCCTATTTTTATCCTTCTAGGGTGGGAATTTTTTCCACCCTTCATAACTGGATGCATCAACTTTTGACTTTGAACGCTAATATGGACCCCCCGAAGGCCCTAAAATCCAAACCCTTTGCTACAAATGTAATCATCACTATAAAATTGACTTTTCAAAATAATTTATCAATTGTTTTGAATTTTTTTCAAAATTTGAAAAAAAATCCGAGCATTAGCCTATCCCATCATCATTGGGGCATATTGGGGCATATTTTGAAATGCAATTTCTAAAATTTCTTTGACATAACGCTATAAACATGTTTTATATCAAAGAGGGCTAAAATGTATATACCCTAAATTGCCCTGACTCGCAAACAACACTATTTTAACTTTCACCCTTCTTCCCTAAATGATTAAATAATACATTATCATTTAATTATTATCAAATTTTATATTCTTCTATTAATTAAGTGATTTAACATTATTTAATTAATTCATTCTCATTCATCGTTTCTAACTAGTTAAATAAATCATATTTATTTAATAAAGTATTAATTTAATATTATTCTCCTAATAAATTAAATAAATCATATTTATTTAATAAAATCCTAATTTAACCTTATTCCTCTTGATTAATTAAATATTCATTATTTAATTATGTCACTAACCCCACTTATTCTTCTAATATTAATTAAATAGTTATCATTGATTATTTAATTAATCTATTTTCCCACTTCTAGATTAAATAATTAAATTAATTATTTAATTCCCCAATATTCACTCAACATAATCTATTAATAAACAAACTTTTATTCATTAATTCAATTTCATCTTGCATGTTCCTCTCAAGATTAATTAATTTATTATCCTATCATACATTATTCCCTCAAATCTTAACTAACACTCTCTCAATTGATTGACCACTGTTTTGATTAATTGATTCTCTTAACTCCCACTCACTCTGAGTCTTCTGATGAATCAATGGAGTTAACGATTCAATCTATTCCTCATATAACCATTTAATTGAATCATGTAGCCAGTTACAGTCAATTAACTGGGCAATCAATTTCTCTCATTCATTCTTAGCCTTTGATCTCAAATCAACACCTCTCGATCTAGATTGTCCATCTAAATCAATCAAATCTATAAAACAAGCCTCATTTGCACGATAATGGCTAACCACAAATTTTCAATAATTGGCATCCTTTATCATACTACAATATTTGAAGCTTGAAGCAACATTTAGCATACAAAATATGAGAGCAATTATCAAGGATATAAATGGAGAGAAACAATGAACGTGATTCAAAGGTAGCATAGAAAGGAAGGTAAAATTGTATCAGTTGGTTACATTCTATGTTGTATTTGTTATTGATTGAGAGATTTGATTTGAGTTTAATATTGAATTCATAGTTTTGTGGTTACTATGATTGATTCATGCTTTATGTTTATTATAATCTCAATTTCTAGTCTTATAGTGGTAAGTGATTATTTTGTTAAATATTTTATTTTATAATGTAATTTCTATATATTAATGTCTATACTTTTTATAATAGGTGCAACTCCATGAATCTTTAAACAAGAGGTCTAGTGAACGAATTTGAAGTAGACCACCATCACATGCATCTCCTTCCCTTCAATAATCAAAGGCCGCTTGTGATATGTTTCTTTCACATGGAGGGAAATGATGATTTATTAGGGTCCTTTGTTGTATGCCTATATGGCATATTTGAATATATATTTTGTATTGCATATATGTGACATTGTATGCCTGTATGGCATTCTTATAAGCCTATATGGATTTTTTGTATATATGTTATACTTATATCAACATATATTGACATATGCCTATATGCATATTTGGTTAATGCATATCTTTTTTATTGATGGTGTCCATATTTGCATTATAAATGATTATTTAAATAAATGAATAATGATTTGACATAACTATAAATGTTTAATGTTATTCCAATTTGTTCTTACAAAAATGTTCCTATATTATTTCCTTACAATAAACGAAGTGCTTCAAAACATGCTAAGATGTTTATCTCTCAAGCATGTAATGAAAACATAAGGAAAAAGAGCTAATTAAGGATTATATTTTTAGATTTCAAGTTTTTGATAATAATATGTTGCCTCCATTATATAATGACAAGCTTCAATGGATATTTGTAAATAGTTTACTTCAAATATTTAAAATCCAAGTGTATTCCATGCTTCGTAACTTATTTTTAGATTTATGTATTATTGTTTGTAAGCTTTATCACACTTTATTGAATAATATGCTTTTATATCCATTCATTCCTAATATTTTGTTGTATTGATAAAATGAAGACAATGAAGATGTGATGATTTTTATCATGATGTACCTTTTCCTTTTTTAGTTTCCCATTGGTATTTTATGTTTGGCCTTTTTTATTAACTTTTTGATGGTGATCTTCACACTCATTTCACCTATATTTGTTGGTCAATTATTATCTTTCCTTCACCACTATGTGTTTGTGGTCTTGGATGCCATATTTTTGGCATATAGTTATGGAATCAAGTTTTATTCAAGATAAAACACAAACAATTTACACTATGTTTCCAATAATTTTATTCAAGTATATTCAAGTACCCATCCTTTAGTTGACCAATCACTACTTAAAATTTATAGAAGTATTCTTCATGCCCACAGTTTCTTTCATCTCAAAAAATGTATTCCTATATTGACCAAAACGTTTATGATTGCATTGAGTTCAATCAACAGAGGAGACTAGTTCTTTAGTGTAGATCATTCAGTCATAAGGGTATAAAGACACATACATCATAAAGTGGACTTATTTGTAGCCACCCCAATGTGTTGGAATTGTCAATTTACCCCCACGAGATGAAGAATGTAAACAATGCCTCTTGACAACTTTTTACTAAATGCAACTGACACTTTTTGGAACATTTGAAACATTATCGCCATGGTGGAATGATTTGGATATATGAAAATTTGAGAGAGGTTATTATAGAGGGACCCTACATGAATTTATACCTTCAAATGGAATGTTCTAAGTGCCACAACTTTTGAAAAATATCTTGTTAAAGTTTGCCACATTTTGGCACTTAGGGATCTTAAGAGAAAGTGTATGTATAATGTAGTCTGGATCAATTCAGCATGCTAGGGTATGAAACAAAACCTTGCCTAGCATAAAATCACCCACCTAAACATGTTAGAATTGTCTATTTAGATGCATGATAAACAAAACAAAAATTAGGCTACCTTGTAACTTTCTTTTGAATGCAGCTACCACTTTTTGCAATATCTGAAAAATTATCGCCATAGTGGAATGGATTGGACATATGAAAATTTGAGAGAGATTATTATAGAGGGACCCTATGTGACCCTATACCTTCATACTAAATGTTTCTAAGTGACATGGTTTTTTAGAAACAACTCGTCAAAGTTTTCCACTTTTTGGCACTTAGGGCTCTAAAGAGAAAGCATCAGTATAATGTAGCCTAGATCGATCTGGCATGTTGGGGGGTGTAAAATAGGACCTTTCCTAGCATAAACCCACCCACCTAGATATGGTGGAACTGTTGGTTTGGTCCCACGATGAATAGAAGAAAAATTATGCCTCTTGATGTAACTTTATCTTTAATGCATTTGATAATTTTTTCAATGTGTGAAAACTTATCACCACAACCAAATGGATTGGAGATATGAAAAAATGAGAGAGGTTATTATAGAGGCACCCTATAATACCTTTTACTTTTAGACAAAATATTTATAAGTGCCACAATTTCTGAGAAATAGCTCATCAAAATTTGCCACTTTTTGGCACTTAAGTCTCTTAAGAGAAAGCACCAATACAATGTAGCTTGGATCGATCTGACGTGCTAGAGTATGAAACAAGACCTTTCCTATCATAAGACCACCCGCCCAAATCTGTTGGAACTATCAATTTGGTTGCACAACAAACATAACAAAAATTAGGCTACCTTGCAACTTTCTCTTCAATGCATTTGATAATTTTTTTACCATGTGAAAACTTGTCACCACAGCCAAATGGATTGGAGATATAAAAAACCTGAGAGAGGTTATTAGAGAGGGACCCTACAAGACCCTGTGCCTTATATGGAATGTTTCTAAGTTCCATTATTTTCGATAAATAGCTCATTAAATTTTGCCACTTTTTGGCACTTAGGTTTCTTAAGAGAAAGCATCGATACAATGTAGCCTGGATTGATCCAACGTGCTGGGGTGAAAAACATGAACTTTATTAGCATAAACCCACCCACTCATACGTGTTGGAACTATCAATTTTGTTGCATGATGAACAAAACAAAAAATATACCTCTTGACAACTTTCTCTTCAATGCATTTGAAAAAATTCTCTTCAATGTATTTGAAAAAAAATTCAACGTGTGAAAACTTGTCACCACAACCAAATGGATTAGAGATATAAAAAATTGAGAGAGGTTATTGGAGAAGGGCCCTACAAGACCCTATACCTTTAGACGAAATTTTTCTAAGTGCAACAATTTCCAAGAAATAGCTCGTCAAAATTAGCCACTTTTTGGCACTTTAGGTCTCTTAAGAGAAAGCGTTAGTAGAATGTAGCCTGGAACGATCTGACATGTTGGGGTGAAAAATAGGACCTTGCCTAGCATAAACCCACCCACCTGAATTTTTTGGAACTATCAGTTTGGCTGCATAACGAACATAACAAAAATAATTCCTCTTGACAACTTTCTCTTCAATGCAACTGACACTTTTTGCAACATTTGAAACATTGTCACCACAGAAAAATGGATTGGAGATATAAAAAATTAAGAGAGGTTGTTGTAGAGGGACCCCATTGGACCTTGTACCTTTAGATGGAATGGTTGTAAGTGGCATAGTTTCTAAGAAAGAGCTCGTTAAAGTTTACCACTTTTTTGCACTTAGAGCTCTTAAGAGATCATCGATACAATGTAGCATGGAACAATATAGCATGTTGGGGTGCGAAAGAGGAATTTGAATACCATAAACGCATCCACCCATACATGTTCAAACTTCCAATTTGGTTGCACAAAAAACAAAACAAAAATTATACCACCTTGCAACTTTACACTACATGCGTCTAATGCTTTTTCCAACATGCAAAAACTTGTCACCATGGTTAAATGGTTTGGAGATATAAAAAAGTGAGAGGTTATTGTAGAGGGACCCTACATGACCTTATACCTTCAGAAAAAATGGTTGCAAGTGTCACAATTTTAGATGAAGAGCTCGTCAAATTTTTCCTTTTTTTCGCACTTAGGGCTCTTCAAATATCGTTGGTACAAGTTTTTACTAAACATGTAAATATGTAATAAAAAAAGTTGGTCCTAAAATAGTAAGTGTTGTCAACATATATCTCATCATCCCATGCATTTTCACCTAAACCCTCAAAAAATTACTCGAAGTTTCATAAGGGGCAACAAAAATGTGTTTGTCATTACACAAGAAGAAGAATAGATTCATGCCCAAGCACTAGGTTCTACTATTGCTAATCAACATAGCCAAAACCTAAATATGAAAAATTAAATTATGAAGGAAGAAGATGTTAGTGTGATGGAGAATACACACTTTACAACTAAGGCTGAAGAAATAGGAGCCTATGCCTTATACCATCAATCCATACCCTGAACCCTATACCCAATATCTTAAAACCTATTCCCTATACCCTATACACTTAACCTTAGACATTCAACCCTAAGCATTATCCCTCAACTATAAACCTCAACCCTCAACCATGTACCCTATACTTAATCCCTACTCCCTCAACCCTTAACCCTCAACCTTAAACCCTAAACCCTACACCCTACACCCTAATCCCTAGACCTTATACCCTCAACCTTATACCCTAAACCCTGAACATTGTCCCTCAACACTATACTTAAACCTTAAACCATACACTCTCAACCCTTCACCCTATGCCTTATACCCTCAACCCTATACCCTAAACCTAATACTTAAGCCTTAATCCCTCAACCCTCTACCCTATACCTTAAACCCTAAAACCTACAACCTCAACCCTCAACCCTATAATTAAACCCTAAACCCTACTCTCCCAACCCTTAACCCTGTGCCTTATACCCTCAACCCATACCCTAAACCCTATACCCAATATATTAAAACCTAGTCCATATACCCTATGCACTTAACCTTAGACACTCAACCTTGAACATTATTCCTCAATTGTGAACCCTCAACCCTCAACCCTATACCCTATACCCTCAACCCTATATTTAAGCCCTAATCTCTCAACCCTCAACACTATACCTTATACCCTAAACCCTATACCCTATACACTTAACCTTAGACATTCAACCCTAAACATTATCCCTCAACTATAAACCTCAACCCTCAACCATGTACCCTATACTTAATCCCTACTCCCTCAACCCTCAACCCTCAACCTTAAACCCTAAACCCTACACCCTTAACCCTCATCCCTAGACCTTATACCCTCAACCTTATACCCTAAACCCTAAACATTGTCCCTCAACACTATACTTAAACCTTAAACCATACACTCTCAACCCTTCACCCTATGCCTTATACCCTCAACCCTATACCCTAAACCTAATACTTAAGCCTTAATCCCTCAACCCTCTACCCTATACCTTAAACCCTAAACCCTACAACCTCAACCCTAAACCCTATAATTAAACCCTAAACCCCACTCTCCCAACCTTTAACTTTGTGCCTTATACCCTCAACCCATACCCTAAACCCTATACTCAATATCTCAAAACCTAATCCATATACCCTATGCACTTAACCGTAGACACTCAACCCTCTACCCTATACCCTATACCCTATACCCTCAACCCTATATTTAAGCCCTAATCTCTCAACCCTCAACACTATACCTTAAACCCTAAACCGTACACCCTCAACCCGCATCCCTATACCCTATACTCTCAACCCTTGAACCTATACCTTGAACCCTAAACCCTACAACCTCAACTATCAACCCTATACTTAAACCCTAAACCCTACACCCTCATCCCTTAACCCTATGCCTTATAACCTCAATCCATACCCTAAAACCTATACCCAATATTGTAAACCCTAATCCCTATACCCTATACACTTAATCTTAGACACTCAACCCTAAACATCATACCTCAACTATAAACCCTCAACCCTATACTTAATCCTTAATCCCTCAACCTCAACCATGTACCTTAAACCCTGAAACCTACACCCTCAACCCTCATCCCTATACCCTATACCCTCAATCTTATACCCTAAACCCTGAACATTGTCCCTCAACCCTATACTTAAACCCTTAACCATACACTCTCAACCCTTCACCTTATCCCTTATGCCTTATACCCTCAATCCATCAACCCTATACCGTATACGCTCAACCCAATACTTAAGCCCTGATCCCTCAACCCTATACCTTAAACCCTAAACCCTACATCCTCATCCCTCATCCCTATACCCTCAACCTTATACCCTAAAACTCGAATATCACCCCTCAACACTATACTTAAGCCCTAAACCATAAACTCTCAACCTTTCACCCTATGCCTTATCCCCTAAATCCATAACCTAAACCCTATACCTAATATATTAAACCCTAATCCATGTACCCTATACACTTAACCTTGAACATTACCCATAAATTATAAATTCTCAACCCTCAACCCTATACTTAAGCCCTAATCCCTCAACCCTAAACCCTAAACCCTACACCTGAACCCTCATCCTTATACCCTATACCTTAAACCCTAAACATTGTTCCTCAACACTATACTTAAACCCTAAACTGTATACTCTCAACCCTTCACCCTATGCTTTATACCCTCAATCCCTCAACCCTATACCCTATATCCTCAACTCAATACTTAAGCCCTAATCCCTTGACCCTCAACCCTAAACCCTACAACCTCAACCATCAACCCTATACTAAAACCCTAAACACTACACTCTCAACCCTTAACCCTATGCCTTATACCCTCAACCCATACCCTAAACCCTATACTCGATATCTTAAACCCTAATCCCTATACCCTATACACTTAACCTTAGACACTAAACCCTAAACATTATATCTCAACCCTATACCCTATACCCTCAACCCAATACTTAAGCCCTAATCCCTCAACCCTCAACCCTATACCTTAAACCGTAAACCCTAAACTCTCAACTCTTAACCCTATTCCTTATACCCGCAAACCATACCCTAAACCCTATACCCAATATCTTAAACCCTAATCCCTATACCCTATACACTTAACCTTGGACACTTAACCCTAAACATTATCCCTCAACTATAAACCCTCAACCCTCAACCCAATACCTTAAATCCTAAACCCTACACCCTCAACCCTCATTCCTATACCCTCAATTTGATACCCTAAACCCTGAACATTATCCCTCAACACTATACTTAAACCCTAAACCATACACTCTCAACCCTTCACCCTGATGAGGTATAAATAACTTCATCATTATAATAATCCAAATACCCTTCCTTGTTTCTACTAATCACTTTAACCTTGCCAATTGTTTATTTTTAGGATTAATAATTGCTTACTTTTTGTAAAAAAATGTATAAATCTTTATTTCCTAAATCGATTGAAATTAACTGACTAACGTTGATATAATGGTGTAGCTTTCAGTCATTGTACAAGTCATTATGCACAACCGAGTGGACTTTAAAGTGGACTTCAAACAGTTGAAGATAAAGCATAAGAATTCTAAGCGTCGAAAATTTTGTAGTGCATAGTGGAACAAGTCTTTTAATGCTTTATGTTTAATTTTTTTTTTTTTAATTATGCCTCCACTTCAAGACTTTAATATGTTTTATGTTATGGACCTTAGTCAATTGGCTAGTTGAAATTTTGTTAGAAGACTTTTTCAATGGTGATCTACCACCATTTGAAATTCAGGATTTTGTTAGCAGTTTAGTATATATGTGTAACTGCCAAAAACAATGCATACTAGATATCGTTATGCTGTTATAATATGTTTTGAACTATGTCTTTGTGTTACACTTTTTTCTGATATGAATAAAGTAAGCTTTGCCAATTTTATTTTGAGTTACTAGTTCTATACAATGGAATTATCATGGATGGATTCATTTTGAAGATACAGAAGTTCATGTGATCTAAATTAATCGTAGGCATACCCAAGAGTTGGCCACTTGAGGGTCTTTGCTTATCTTGTAACCTTTGATAAAAGGATGAAAAGTGAAAGGATCAATTATCATCATTTAAATATCCTCTTCTATAAGTAATCCTTTGTAGGATAGATAAGTATTTTCATTTTCAATTCTGTTACTTTTATTCTATACATGATAAATGTGGATGAATTTTATTTGTATGTGTCGAGCTCTATCAACTATTCTTGCATGTTGTAGTTTAAGTTTGCAATTTGTAGTTTTATTTATTTGAAATTCTGAAGCACCCACTCTGGTTGTCAGTTATAGGTTGTTAAGTTTACTTTATGTTAACAGTTAGCTGTTAGTTGTTAGTTGTTTTCATTTTAATTTTATAGTTTTACTGCAATTTTTCCTTCTTAGGTAATTTATATGTTTTATATTTTAATCATCTTATGCTTTCTAGTTTAACCATTTCATGCTTTCTAGTATAGCTTTTGTTTACAACTGTTTTGAAGATTCCAAAAATCTAAGAGAGTTAGCCAAGATGTCCCCTATTGCATACAACCTTCAAACACTACCTGGTCGATATAATTGATGCATTTTCAACTAAAGCAATAGGACCTAACGATAGTCTAACACTTTTTTACGCCTTTGTCAAGAAACTTCATTTTCTAGTGTTAATAGGAGATTGCTTGAATACCTCTTTTTTTAAAAATAGTTGCTAGGCTTCTTTTTTTGCATGGTCAGGAAATGAGGCCCACACGGAATATTTATACCAAACCCCCCCAAAAGATGTTCCAACCACAAGTAGGGAGGAAGAAGTCTCAGTTAAATAAATTATCGAAGAATTGATCGAGTAGGATCAACCTAAGACCTCTCCATATACCCCAAAACTTCAACCATTTGAGAAAACCATTGTAGAGGAAACAATTCCTTTGCATACCCCAGAACTTCAACCATTAGAGAATTTTTTTGAAGAGGAACACATTCTTTTCAACATTATGGGTGACCGTAGAAATGGCGCTAACCCGGCAGGGGGAGCGCGCAAATTTACTTATCCTATTTCTCTCGATTAAGATGACGATACACCTATGAAAAAAATTTCACCAACATTCTTACCAAATTTTAGAGGTTTATCCTCTGAAGACCCTAACTAGTTCCTATTTGAGTTCAAAGTGTTGTGTTAGACGTATGACAACAAGAATGATAACCAAAAACTAAAAAAAATTCCCTCCACCCTGAAGGATACTGCAATGCATTGGTTCATGGGATTAGCTTCAGGGTCAGTAACCTCTTGGGATGATATGGAGTCTTCCTTTTTAGAAAAATACCAGAGTTATTGTAGATCAATGATAGAAGGAGGAGTTGTTCATATTAAGGAAAAACGAAGATAAAATCCTAGAAGATTACCTGGATAGGTTTATCTTCTTATCTAAACGATGTGGCAGAGAAGCTATAAGTCTGGAAATTCTAAAGACCATATTTCTCAAGGGACTTGATGAAGATGCTAGGAGAAGCCTAGATTTAATGGGAAAAGGAGATGTGTCCCAACTTGTACTTGATGATATCACTGGGTTATGTCAGAATTTCTCTCGTACTCGAGGAGGTATTTGTAAATCTACTCTTTTTAGATGTTCCAATGAAATAGGTAAATTGCGTGAAGAGATAGAAAATCTTAAGACTGACATTCTCGTTCAACTAAACACCACACTGGATGGAATATAGGCCAAAACACGTAATCTTGAGACCTTATCCATCTACTATCCTTGGTGTCGAAACAAACATCTATTAAGAGAATGCCCTTTGGACAAAGTTGACATTTGTCAAGTTTGTGAGAAGATTCATGCTATTGATCAATGTGAGATCTTAAATGCAATAAAAAATTCCAAGAAGAGGACAGCTCAGGTTGAAGAGGAGATCAATCTTGTGAATCAAAGGCCTAGAGCGAATTTTTCTCACGACTAGAACTCAAATCCTTCCTAGCGACCTCCAAACAATTGGAATAATAATCAATGGGTGGCACCTTGCCTCAAGCACCATGTAACTGGGGAGCTTACCCTTGGGGACCACCTGAATGGGAAAATCGGTCCTAGGGAAACCCCCAATGACCAAACTAGACTCAACAACAATGGTATCCTCAAAATCCCACTCCTCAATGGAATCAACCTCAAAATTAGTTTTACTCTGGGCCAAGAAGGTTGCCTAATTCATAGCAAAACCTTTTACCAGCTCCCCAGAACCCTCAACAAAATGAGAAGGTTAACCAACCACAACTCCCAACACAACCTATCCCTAATCCAAAGAATAATCGTCAAAATACCCTAGTATATTCTACGAAACAGGAAAATATGACTGGACTCAATGCTATCCATTATGGAAACCTGCAATTAAGGTCAGGAAAAACACTCCAATAGCCTATTATAGTTGAAATCCTGGACAAGCCGATTAAGGAATCTGCTGAAACAACTAAAACATCTTCCAAACCTTTAGAGAAAAACCCAATGAGTAATCAAGACAAGACCCTTCCACAATCCTCATCTGGAACTTTTGAGTTACCTCAAGAGGAGGGTAATCAGTGTCCAACAAATATTTTAAAGGACTCCATCTTGAAAGAGAAAACTCAAGCACCTTTTTTGGAGCATCTCAAACCAACTGCCTTGGAAAACCCTCTGAAAATGACCTTATCCACCGAAACTATACTGATACAAGAGATTAAACAACTTCAAATTGAGGTTCCTTTGTTACAAGCAACTAAAGAGCTTCCTGAACTAAACCAACTGATTAAATAGTTGTGCATCAAAACACTAGGAAGGAAACCAAACAGATTAATACTGTTCACATAAACAAATATCTAGCTAACTTTTTGGCTGGAAAAATCGCAACTCCAAAATATGATGACCCAGGCAGCCCACTTATAACAGTGACAATCAACAAGGTAGTAATACCTAATGCACTTGTGGACCAAGGCACGACCATTAATGTAATGACGGTCGATGTTATGGAAAAGTTGGGACTCGCTAATTTACGTCCCACAACTACAGTGTTATAGATGGAAAATCAATCCATAGCTATTCCCAAAGGTTTTGTAGAAAATGTTCTCGTTAAGGTTGACAGTTGGGAATATCCAGTAGACTTCCAAATAATCTAGTGCGTCACACCAAAGGATAGTTATCCGATAATTCTAGGAAGATTGTGGCTAGCTACAGTTGCAACCAAGATTGACTGCAGGGAGGGAGGAATGACCATTTCACATGGTCCCAATAGTAAACATTTATTCCTGTATCCCCCTGCTAAACCTGTTGAACATAAAAAAAAGTTTGGGTTGATGAACCAGATGGTCCCAATGAACAAGAGAATCTAGCCTCACTTGCAATGCTATTCATTAAACAACATGGTGAAGAGTTGGAAGATGAACTGGAGAAAAATATGGAAAATATTACCATAGACTCAAGTGATTAGGAAATGGTAGATGTAGAAGAGATTCTAGGGCAGCCAATCAACGTTGATCACACTAAATTTAATTACACCAACTTCAAGGGATTACCTTGTCCCCTAGCTAATATCATTCCAAAAATGGATCACTTCTTCAAAGATATTGCCAGACTTCATAGAAATACACTACATAGCTATCCTCTCAACACTTTGACTAGAGAAGTTTATATTGTCACCTCCAACCATCCAAGGGTCAAAACCGTCATGTTATTACCAATGAAAACTTTGAATATCAATAGTTGGTTGATAGAGCCAAAAGAGCACAAATTGTTTGATGTTTTAGTGAATAGATCTAAATATTTTACTTGGGATTATACATACATGAGAGGAATACACCCAAGTGTTTGTACCCATCACATCTATACTGAGGATGTTAGACCTATTCGCCAACCACAACGAAGACTCAATCCTACTTTGAAAGACATTGTTAAAACAAAAATTGAGAAACTCCTGCAAGTAGGATTCATCTGTCCCATTTCTAACAATAAATGGGCTTCGCCTCTGGATGTGGTCCCAAACAAAAATGGGAAGTGGAGAGTGTGTGTTGACTATAGGGAACTTAACAAAGCTACCCATAGAGATTACTTCCCTCTACTGTTTGTAGACCAAGTCTTGGATAACTTGGATGGAAGGAAGTATTTCTCATTCCTAGATGGATTTAGTCGATATAACTAGATACAAGTAGCAGTAGAAGACCAAGAAAAAACAACTTTTACTTTCCCCTAGGGAACATTCGCATGTCGAGTCCTTCCCTTCGGGCTATGCAATGCTCCTGCAACATTTCAGAGAGCTATCCTGGAAATATTCGCTGAGCTAGTAAATGACTGTGTAGAAGTCTATATGGACGACTTCACTATGTATGGGTCAACTTTTGATGAAGGCCTTCAAGATATAGAAAAATTATTGAAGCAATGTAAGGACCATCGGTTATCTCTAAGTCATGGAAAATGCCTAATCATGGTGGAACAAGGAATAGTGTTGGGACACCACATTTCAGCTAAAGGGATAAAATTGGACCCTAAGAAAATTGAGGTAATACAACAACTTGACACTCTGAAAAACCAAACTAACGTTAGAAGTTTCTTAGGATATGCTGGATACTTTCGGAGATTCATAGAAATTTTCAGCAAAATTGCGGCCCCTATGTTTTCCCTCCTTCAAAAGAATGTAGAGTTTGTCTAGAGAGCAAAGTGTCAATCATCATTTGAGATCATTAAGGAGAAACTCATCTCTGCTCCTGTCCTACGTGGACCTAAATGGAACCTTTCATTCCATATTTATGGAGATGCTTTTGATTATGCTATTGGAGCGATTTTAGGTGAAGAAGATGAGAACATGGGAAAGTATGCTATCTATTTCATCAGTAAGAATTTGACTCCCACTGAACAAAATTATACCACCATGGAGAAATAATTTCTAGTTGTAGTACATGCAATCAAGAAATTTTGACATTACATTATAGGGTACAAAGTGACTATGTTCATAGACCATTCAACTATCAAGTATCTAATGAACAAACCTATAGTAAATAGAAGGATAGTTAGGTGGTTATTGCTTCTACAAGAATTCAACATGACCATTATTGACAAAACTGGAAAGTTTAATGTAGTTGTGGATTTCTTGTCTCGGATCAAATAATACAATGGAGATTGTGCTCCTATGTAGGATGAATTCCCAAATGAAAATCTGTTTTCCATCTCTATTAAAACCCCTTGGTTTGCTGGCATTGCCAACTACTTGGCCACTTCAGAGTTGCCACCAGATTTTACATCAAAATAAAAGAAATGCCTTGTTTGAGAAAGCACACCATTCAAATGGATTAATGGAATATTATTTCGATGCGGTCCTGATATGGTTTTACGACGTTGTGTCAGCGAAAATGAAACATATAGCATCCTTAGAGCTTGCCATGATGACCCCTCTAGAGGCCATTATTTTTCCAAGAGGATGTGTCATAAGATCTTGGGTGTAGGATATTACTGGCCCTCTATTCATAAAGATATAAAGAAATATGTTTGTCATTGTGATGAATATCAAAGAGTAGGGGTGACCTACTACATCCAATGAAATACCTTTGCAACCCTAGGTAGTTCTTGAACCATTTGAAAAGTGGGGATTGGATTTTATCGGTCCTATAGACCCCCGTTCACAAGGAAAAGAGTACATTTTGATCTGTACTGATTATCTGACCAAGTTGGCAGAAGTTCAAGCTCCAAGAGTCACTAGGGAAGAACAAGTAGCTGACTTCCTGTATAACAATATTTTTCTCAAATTTGGAGCCCCTGGGACAAATTTCACAGATCAAGGACCCCAGTTTATGTCCAAAGTTTTATTAGCCTTCACTAATCATTTCCAGGTAAGCCATAAGAAGTCATCACCCTATTATCCTCAAGCGAATGGTCAAGTAGAAGTCACTAATAGGGAGCTTGAGAATATTCTAACAAAAAAAGTTTCATCAAAGAGAAAAGATTGGGCTAGAAAACTACCCAAAGTCATTTGGGCTTATAACACAACTTGGAAATCAACCACCAGTTTTACTCCATACGAGTTAGTTTTTGGGAAGAAACCACTTCTACCCATTGAATTTGAACTTCAAACCCTGAGAACAGTAATGGAGTTAGGCTTAGATCTCAAATAAGCCCAGGCTGAAAGAGTCCTACAACTTAATGAATTAGATGAACTTCGTTTAGTTGATGTCCACCAAACCGAACTAATTCAACACCAACAAAAGGCTTGGCATGATAAACACATTAAGGAAAGATAATTCCATAATGGGGATTGGGCGTTGTTATTCAATTCCCGATATAAAGATCATCAAGGAAAATTGAGGACTCATTGGCTGGGTCCATATGAAATCTCTGAGGTATTTTCAAACGGAGCAGTGCAGCTCAAGCCCATTGATGGTGATACTTGAACTATGTTAGTCAACGAACATTGATTGCGCATCTACCATAAACCAGTTAACAGGGAGGAATTTACAAGGATGGTAGAAATGCAAGGAAAAGTACAATGCATTGAATCTATTATGGCAAAGCCAATGGAATGTTCGGATTAATAGCCAACCAGTCTATATATATTGCATGTGTATGTATTTGTAATTACTTCAAGGCATTTATTTTGAATTTCTCATCCTTTTAGACTTGGCTAAATTCGTTTCTATTTTACAAGACATCATGATTAATCAAATACAAATTTTGATGCATCTTGCTATGATGCTCTGAAACTTATTGCCTTAGTTGTTGCAGTGCTCCAGAACTTGCATGCCTAACCAGTGTCATTCCCTATTTTGTTCCTATAGTCTGGCACATCTTTCAATGATGCTCTAGAAAATCTAAGTCCAAAGTCCTTCATTTTGCTTCCTTCTTTCGGTGGCATCTTTCGGCGATGCTCTGAAAATTCTCTTGTTGCATTTTGGTTGCATCTTTCAACGATGCTCCAGAATTTTGTTGTTTTCTTCCTTCTGGCAGCATCTTTTGGCGATGCTTCAAAAATTTATGCTTTCTTTCGGTGATGCTTTGGAAAATTTTGTTGCTACTTCCAGCTACATCTCTCAGCGATGCTTCAGAAATTTTGTTGCTACATTCTAGCGGCATCTTTCAACGATGCTCCAAAATTTTCTTTTTCACTTTGGCTGCATCTTCCAGCGATGTTTCATAATTTTTCCACTTCACTTTTTCATTCTAGGTGCATCTGTCAGCATGATCCAAAAAATTTCATTCTTCACCTCGGTCGCATCTTCCAACAATGCTCCCGACTTTTGTACACTCTCTTCCTTTCCAAATGCTTTGATATTTCTAGTGTCATACACATGCTCATTATTAAATTTTTCCATTACCTTCAAAATTCACACCCTACATTGCCATCTCCTATCATAATAATCAAAACTATTATGGCTATTTTTCTGTCAAAATAATTCCAACATTAATTAGTTGTCCCATACTCATTCATAATAAATTCATTACCACCCTCACCATCCCATCCAATTATACTATTGCATCAGCAAAGGTAAGTGATTTTCAAATTGGTGATGAGACGTAAGGTACATACAACTTTTACTTTAAGTAGGTAATTATTGTGAATAAAAATAAATAGATTGGCACGTTCCACCACCCCTTTCCAAACTTAGTAAATTGTGTGGATTGTACGTTTGCTTGAAGTGTGATAGTTTTTGTGCTTTTTCCCATAAAAAATAATAATGAAAGTACAATGAAGCCCAAATGCAACAATTAATTCATTTCACATTAGTTGTATCAAAGTACAAATGGTTGCAAAGTTTACATTTTATTTTCTCTACATTATAGTTTTGTTTAAACAGTTTTTGAGTGCCAGCATTCAGTAGAAACTATGTAGAACCACAAGAAAGACACAACATGGGAGACACCAAGCGAAAATTAGAGTTGACTTCCATAGATAATTTATTGGCACTAAGTAATATTTCAGAACTATTTCAGAGGGTTGGGTGGTTGGAGTTCATGAATAAATTTGAGAGACACAACGAGCAATTGGTGAAAGAATTTGCAGAGAATTTCTCGGATGGTCAATCTATAGTACGTGGCAAGAGATTCAAGGTAATCCCTCAAATCATTTCCCATTTATTTGGTATTAGAAATGAGGGTATAAATTTTTCAGAAACCACTAATATTTCCTATCAAAAAATGGTAGAACTTTTTAGTCAAGAGGGAAAACCTAGTCCTTTGCTTGTTGTTACTACTTGGGGACAGAACAAGGGATTTCAAAGAATGTCAATTCTGAAGCCATGGAGAATAGTAGTGGCTTGGATTATTAAATATTTCACATGTGAAAGGAAATGTGTTGTTATAGTAGGTCCTCCTTTTCTCCTACTCACCCATTTGCACCATGGCGTTGGAAACCCTGAATTTACAGTTAATTTGCCTACATCTCTAAGTGATTTTGTTGTTAACATGATAGAAATATTCAAAATTGGTTTAGGGCTGCTAAAACATCATGGCCTCATCCACTTAATCTTTAAACATCATTTTTGAAGAAAAATGCAAAGAAAATGGCAAAAATTTCTTCAAAATTTTGAAAACCCAGAGCCCATAAGACACTTTGAAGAAGGTGAGTCATCTGGGTAAGCGACTCAAAATTTGGAAGAGCTTTCCTCTGGGCCTCGAGATGCTTCTGAACCCCAACATGCTAAAATAGCTCCTCACAACGAAGCGTCAGAAATTTCAACTAATATTTCAGAAACCCCTAGCAATCAAGAAAATGTAGACATAATAAATTTAGGAGATGAGGGCACTCCTCCTTGCAAGAGGAAAAAGAGGTCTAAAACAAAATCGCAAACACCTCATCCTTTGAGGAGAAGTAATCGATTGTCTACTAAAATTAGTGGTGTGGTAGCTTGTGATTAATTGCATGCCCCTAAAAAGAAAAGGCATGACCGACAACCACATAATATTGAAGCCCAATCATTGGAAACTAAAGTTCAGCGATATGAAGAAGCAACAAAAGAAAGTGAAAAACAAACTAGTAAATCCCCTGAGGTTGAGAGAGAGGATGTGTCACTTCAGTCAAGACAATAAGAAACAAGGTAACAATCACCACGCTATTTGGGTGTTGAGGATGAATATGTAGCATGGTTGTCTCCTCTGGTTATTAATGTTACTGAGCAAGGTTCATTTGAGGAACATGATGAAGAGAATATAACTAGTAATGATGTAGAAATTCTTAATTTTCCTTTTTCTAGCAGTATAGAGGTTGAGAAATTTGATCATAAAGAAATAGAGTTAGAAGAGTTAAAAGCAAAAATTATTCAGTTGAAATGTAAGTTGCAGGAAAATGAAGAACAAATCAATTAACAACAAGAGGAAATAGATGTACACACTGTCGTTTTAAAGAAAAGAGATCAAGAAATTGCAACTTTTAAGATTCGAGTAGAACAAAAAGATAAAATTATTGAAGAATTGCAATTTCAGATGCAACAATGGAATGAGGAAGGTAAATGGTATTTGATAAATTTGTCTAAAAAAGACAAAAAAATTTGAAATTTTAACTAATAATTTAATGCAATCACTCACAGTTTTTGCAAAAGAGCAGGAAAAACAAAAAATTGAGCTCAATGCATCCTTGAGAAAAATTGTTGAGTTAGAGAAAGATTTGCAAGAAGTTAATAAGATAAAGCCACAAATGGAATCAAAGGAAATACAAACTCAGCCAACCAAGATGGAGTGGTTCCAAGTCCACATTCCCCCAATGTTGACAAAATGGATGGAAAGGTGTTATTTCCTGAAACAAGCAGGGGCAGAAAATGCCAGATTAAAGAAGGAAATAGTTTTGTTAAAAGAATCATATGATAGGCTTTATCAGGCTAAAATAGATGCATGCCAAATTGGGGAATTGTTATTAGCCTGTAGGAGACCATCCAAATTGTATTCAATGTTTTTGAATGAGAAATTATTAAGATGAAAATTATTGAGAATTTCTTGCAATCTGCCTCATGATCCAAATGATGAGGAAATTGTAAAGTCATTTAAAGAGACAACACCTACTCAATAGAACTTACTGTGTGAATTCTTTGTTCATAATTTGTTTTTGGAAAGGCATACTGATTTCTTTGTCAATCTCTTTGTTGGGGAAGTACAGCTCAGAGCATTCATGTCCATTATGCAAAATTAGATTCAGTGGTAGGAAAGGACCAAGGAGTATTTTCAGGCAGAAAGGACTATGGGATTACAAATGAGATACCCTAATAGAAAACCCTCTGCCTTTAAAGCTCAGTTCCAAAGCATTAGGATCCATGAAGCTGTGAGAAGTAAGTATAATGATAATCTTCATATCTATTTTGAGAATTTCAAAGTTCAAGGACTAGAATTGATAGAAAAAGTGGAGTGCCTGTGAAGAGAGGTATACTCCTCTTCCTATGTACCTTAAAAAGAGGGAGGTGATTTCACCTACTAATATTAAGTGGTCCTACAAAAGGGCTGAGACATTGGTAGATATAGTACAACAACTTAACACTGAATGGATGGGGATGAGGTATAGACCTCCACTACTTCTTCAGCCACCTCCTCCAGTACTTGTCACTACAAAATAGAATCCTGAGAACTTACATTCATGGAAAGTAAGGGTTAAATTCAACGAGGGTTTTCTTAGAAATCTTGATGATTGGGATAGAGAAGCATAGGATCCATAAGACCTCAGTGCCAAGTACAAGGAACTAAATAGGAATAGGGATATGGAAAGGCAAAGGGCACAACAGAGAGCAGGGGGACCTGCTCAAGCCTAGGAGGGAGAGAGTGATGAGGTATAAATAACCTCATCATTATAATAAGCCAAATACCCTTGCCAATTGTTTATTTTTAGGATTAATAATTGCTTACTTTTTGTAAGAAAATGTATAAATATTTATTTCCTAAATCGATTGAAATTAGCTGACTAACGCTAATATAATGGTGTAGATTTTAGTCATTGTACAGGTCATTATGCACAGCCAAGTGGACTTTAAAGTGGACTTCAAACAGTTGAAGATAAAGCACCGAAAGTCTAGGCGCCAAAAATTTTGGAGTGCATAATGGAACAAGTCTTTTAATGCTTTTTGTTTAATTTATGTTTAAAAAATTTATGGCTCCACTTCGAGTCTTTAATATGTTTTATGTTATGGACCTCAGTCGGTTGGTCAGTTGAAATTTTGTTAGAAGACTTTTTCAATGGTGATCTTCCACCATCTAAAATTTAGGATTTTGTTAGCAGTTTAGTATATATGTAACCACCAGAAACAATGCATACGTTATGCTGTTATAATATGTTTTGAACTATGTCTCTATGTTACACTTTTTCTGATATGAATAAAGTAAGCTTTTCTAGTCTTATTCAGAGGTACTAGTTTTGTGCAATGGAATTATCATGGATGGATTCATTTTGAATATACAAAAGTTCATGTGATCTAAATTAATCGTACGCATACCCGAGAGTTGGCCACTTGAGGGAATCTCATAAGTATTTTCATTTTCAATTATGTTAGTTTTATTCTGTACATGATAAATGTGGATGAATGTTATTTGTATGTGTCAAGCTCTGTCAACTATTCCTGTAGGTCGTAGTTTAAGTTTGCAATTTTTAGTTCTATTTATTTGAAATTTCGAAGCACCCACTCTGGTTGTCAGTTATAAGTTGTTAAGTTTACTTTCTGTTAACAGTTAGCTATTAGTTGTTAGTTGTTTTCATTTTAATTTTACAGTTTTACTACAAGTGTTCCTTCTTAGGTTATATGCTTTCTAGTTTAATCATCTTATGCTTTCTAGTTTAATCATTTCATGCTTTCTAGCTTAAATAAATTTATGCTTTCCAGTATAGATTTTATTTACAACTGCTTCGAAATTCAAAAAATCTAAGAGAGTTAGCCAAGATGTCCCCTATTGTATACAACCTTTGAACACTACCCGGTCGATATAATTGATGCATTTTCAACTAAAGCGATATGATCTAATGACAGTCTATCACACCCTATGCCTTATACCCTCAATCCCTCAACTCTCAACCCTAAACCGTGCATCTTCAACCCTCATCCCTATACCCTATACACTTAACCTTAAACACTCAACCTTGAACATTATCCTTTAACTGTAAACCTTTGACCCTAAACCCTATACCCTCAACCAAATACTTAAGCCTTAATCCCTCAACCGTCAACCCTATACCTTAAACCTTAAACCCTACAACCTCAACCCTCATCCCGATACCCTATACCCTCAACCTTATACCCTAAACCCTTAACATTGTCCCTCAACATTACACTTAAACCCTAAACCATACACTCTCAAACCTTTACCATATGCCTTATACTCTCAATCCCTCAATCCTATACCATATACCCAATAGCCTAAACCATAATACTTATACCCTACACACTTATTCTTATACAGTCAACGGGTTGAACATTATCCCTCAATCGTAAAACCTCAACCCTATACTTAATCCCTAATCCCTCAACCCTCAACCCTATACCTTAAACCCTAAACCCTACACCCTCAACCCTCATCCCTATACCCTATACCCTCAACCTTGAACATTATCCCTCAATCCCATACTTAAAAAAATCATACACTCTCAACCCTTAAACCTATGCCTTATTCCCGCAACCCATACCCTAAAACATAAACCCAATATCCTAAACCCTAATCCCTATACCCTACACACTTAATATTATACACTCGGTGGGATGAACATTATCCCTGAACCCTCAACCCTATACTTAAGCCCTAATCCCTGAACCCTCAACCTTATACCTTAAACCTTGAACCCTACACTCTCAACCCTCATCTCTATACCCTATACCCTCAACCTTATACCCTAAACCTTCAACATTGTCCCTCAACCCTATACTTAAACCCTAAACCTTACACTCTAAACCCTTAACCTTATGCCTTATACCAAAAACCCATACCCTAAACCCTATACCCAATATTGTAAACCCCAATCCTTATACCCTAAATATATAATCTTATACACTCAACCCTAAACCTTATCCCTAAAGTATAAACCCTCAACCCTATACTTAAACCCTACACCCTCAATCCTTAACCCTATACCTTAAACCCTAAAATCTACACCCTTAACCCTCATCCCTATACCCTCGACCTTATATGTTAAACCCTGAACATTATCCCTCAACACTATACTTAAACCCTAAACCATACACTCTCAACCCTTCACCCTATGGCTTATACCCTCAATCCCTATACCATATACACTTAACCCTATACCCTCATCCCTGAACAATATCCCTCAACCCTCAACCTATACCTTAAACCCTAAACCCTACATGCTCAACCCTCATCCCTATACCCTATACCCTCAACCTTATACCCCAAACCTTGAACATTGTACCTCAACCCTATACTTAAACCCTTAACCCTATGCCTTATACCCTCAACCCATACCCTAAACCCTATACCCAATATCTTTAACCCTAATCCTTATAGCCTAAATACTTAACCTTATACCCTCAACCCTGAACATTATCCCTCGATCATAAACCCCCAACCCTCAACCCCATTCTTAAACCTTAAACCCTACATTCAACCTTGTACCCTAAACCCTAAATCGTAAACCCTCAACCCTATATCGAATATCCTAAACCCTAATCCCTATACCCTGTACCCTCAACCCTAAACACTATCCCTCAACCCTCAACCCTATGCTTTAAACCCTAAACCCTACACCCTCAACCTTCATCCCTATACCCTAAAGCCTCAATCTAATACCTTAAACCCTTATACTCTAGAGCTTCAAGTTGACCATTTTGGTGTATAAATTCAACATACTTTTTAAAGCCTCTTTGGGACCCCTCTTAATAGTGAATGCCCGATCTAAGGAAATGGATGCCACAATAAATACATACACACATACATACATTCATATATATGTACATATATACAAGTATACATTCATGCATACATTCATACATACATACATCCATACATGCATTCATACATACATACATACAAGCTTAAAAACATTCAAGCACACAAACATACATACACACAAGCATACATAAAACATACATACATACAAACATACATTTATACAAACATACACAAAAATAAATTAAAGTGAGGCATAACACAAGTGCATTATAGCATGCTTGTGTTATGTCAAAGTTGTGACATAACGCGAGCACATTATAACGCGCTCACGTTTTGTCTTGCTTTGGGAATCCCCAAGCATTTGGCTTGGATTTGTTTTGAATTTCCAACCCATAGGCTTGGGCTGGATTTCCAATGCCCAAAAACATGTTTTTGCATATTCTACAAAATTTCACATAATCTCATTTGTGCTAATCATCAGGTTTGCACATGTTTCAAGGTCAAGTAAAATAAACACCTGGGTAATGTTAAGCTCTCTCTTAGCTATTTAACGATGCAATTTTTTCACCTTTTGACTATGTTAAGGCTTTCATCTTTAATTTATTTTGTTGGTGTATCTATTTTTTGTCAAAAACCAATATTAGGTATTTTTTAGTATATTTTTTAACCATTCATTGAAATTTCAAATAAATTACATTTTTATAAACTAGACTTCATTCTACACATTCAAAAAAATGTTTTTCAATTACTTAAATTCAAAAATTATAGGGGTGACATGATCAAATTTATGTTTTTCAAGATGTGTCCACTTTGGAAATTAGTAAAAAATCATATATTCATTAAAAAAATTATTAGAAAAATCGGGCATAAACTACATGTTGTTAGGTAATTTCTCACCGAAGCGATTTTAAAAATACGAAAAAAAAAAAGTTAACACTTTAGGGGAGCCACAACGTATGCTATGTTATGTTTTTTTGAAAAAAATAGACCAATTTGTGTGGCTCCCTTTTTTGAACCCCTTAATCTCTGCCATTTTCAAATAAAATTAGTAGTTTAGAAAGCAGATTTAGAGCATTATGAACCTTGTTTTTGTTGCATCTTAAGATTTTGAGCATAAGTATCCTCAATTTATCATCCACTTAAGACCCCTTTTTGGTCCCTCATCTTTGTACACTTACCCATATTGTAAGTCAATTGACTCATGTTTGCGAATTCCTAAGTCAAGTCTTAGTTTTAACAACTTAATGGTGAAATTTTTGTCTCAAAGAGTCTATGGTCTTACATGATTATGTGTGATTTTGATCTATAAAAATGAAAAAAAAAATCTAAGGAAAAATACAAAAATAAATGCATGGTGAAAATTTATACTTCTTATACACTTCAATAGTCACTACACAATAAAATTAAAACCCAAAAAGTCCACTAATACATAATAAACCAAGTAAACGAGGAGTTTTAAGAGCCATATAATGATCTTTTATTGTGTCACCCTCATAATGCTCAAAAGTGTTAGAGCTCTCAACATGTTCAAATTTTGAGGACCATTCAATAAAAAGGTTATCTAATGACTCTTAAAGTATTTAAAGCTAAAATTTGAACATATCAAAGATTTGGGATTGGGTAGATTGACCAAGTCATTAACTTATGATGGACTTGTGAAATGTTATTGTTATTGTACACATGATGATCTATATAAAAATATGAGTCATTATATTATTAAATGAGTTGGATAATCCAAGATCTCTTAAAAATCTAAAATACATCTCACATTATGGTAGTCCAAAGTCCTAAGAGCACTTTAACAAGGTTGAGCTCAATGATCATATTTTTTTAGATCTTGCATAAGGAATCATTCTTTTGTTTGGAGTGACAATATCATTGTATCATATTATCTTAGTTGTTGGTGGTGTTGATTTTGTTTTCTGCACAGCAACAGCCCAAACAGAATATGATATCCTATCTCTCTTGAAAGGTAAATCTCTATCAGCAAGCCTCAAGAGATAACCCCAAGGTCTCTAATGTCAGGTCTTGACAGTGCATAAACAACTCAGTAACGAAATGTGAAAATGTTGGTAATCACAATGGGACCTTACTACAAGAAAAATACTAAATCGATTTTATCATATCTAACAATCTGATGACACTTCAATCTTGGATCTAACCCACTAATCAAAGAAATAGAAAAAAGGATAAGGGTTTTAAAGAGATTTCTAAATCTAATACTACTCCTAAGATTAACAATGAAAGTAACCAACACCCGAAATGGACCAATCCCTAAAAACTGATCCCTGCTTGACCAAGATAAATCTGCAATCTCACAGAAAACAATGCAATCTTCTGAGGTGTTAATATTTTCAAATCATGAACATTCATTCAACAACCCTATTGCAGTTGAAATAAACAAATCCTCACAATCGAACTAAGCACATTGAAATGAAGTCCAAGCTAACTTTGCAAAGCAACTAACAATCAGCTGGTTGCGAAAAGTATGGACTGAAGGATTGCTGCAACATTCAAGTATTGAATCACAGACATTATCAAATCAAATCTAACCTAAATATTAACCTTCTCAAAGCAATTTTAAAGATGGAATAACAAGAACCATGCAAGACAAGAGAAAACAAGTATGGCACCAAATCACAATGTCATTTCTTGTATTCAAATTATCCACTGTAGCAACAATTCCATTTTTTAGTTACAACATTTGCTTGAGAATAACTACTTGCAAACTTACTCTACTTCTAACTATTCCTCTCTATTCTACTATCCGACTGTTATCTCTAATTTTTCTAACCCTTTACAAATGAGGCGACGTGCCCAATATATAGAATCCCCCCAGAAAACTTGTCAGCTCAGCAAGGACCTCACAACATTAATGGCACAACAACTCAACCAAGAGAAAACTACGATCGAGGTCGAATAGGCATTAAATGCATGTCCCTTCCAAGTCGGCCTGATGGTCGTAGTGCAGTTCGGACCAACACACGGGAAGATAATAGGGAAGCCCAAATCACGCTGCAGCCTATCATTAGCTCCCTTCCCTATTATCCCTGTTCCGATCTGGCTCTTCATGTACCCTCAAAAGCATCCCACCCAAGTTGGCCACAGGTGGCAGAGGCAAAACCCTAAGTCGATTCTCAATGGACACAATCTCTTCTCTTGACCGTTTGACCAACTTATCCCAATCTACCTTATACGTTAGGTACTTATCAATAATTGCAAGGTAGGTGGTCACATCATCCAGCTGGCTCAGAAATAGAACCATCATCAAGTAGTGCGTAAACATCCTGCCACCAATTTCTCAACTGTTCCAAACTCAAATATTTGGGAGCAATCTTCCCTCGCCCAGTCATAATTTCAAAGAAGGCAATGGATCCATTGTAGACACCAGCTAAGGTATCATCAATCTGCTTATTTTGTTTATAAATCATCTTCAACACCTTCTTCCTAATCTGCAATGCTTTATACCACTCCAATGGTTCGACAGCTCTAGAGGAAGGAAGAATCCCATCACATGAGACCTGTTTGGCATATCAAATGTTTGGGCAATCGAGACAGGGTTGAGATTTGCAACAACTCTCCCTTGAGGACCAATTATCCTCTGCGTGTCCTGATCATAGTGCCTGGCGCACTCAAGGACCAACTCATAGCATTGCACCGTAGAAGGGAAACCAGCAACATGTGACAATCCCAATTCCATCATCCTTCTAGTCACCAAAGGAGGATCCTTAGCTGCCATCCTTGCTTTGAATTCCTCATAATCCCAAGGGCCAACATTTGTATCAGTGACTTCTATGATCTTACTCTCAGGGACCTTGCTCTTAATGTCCAGCTTAATCCTCTTTGCATCAGACAATGAAGACCCAGCTGCTGCCTTGCTCGATTCAGCCTGCACTCAACATGAAAATCACAGTAAAAACCACAGGAAAGAGTCATGTTAATCCATCAAAACACCGTTAGAATGCATCTCATATAGTCAAGGTGTTATTAAATCTCATATGAAACGATCACAACAAATTTCGGGTTTCAAGACCATCCGTGGAATCTGGGCCAGAGAGGAATTTCAAGAAATTCTAGACCGCTCGGATTCCAACGGAATGACCAAGAAACACCTACTTAACCATTAAACCTAATCATTTTTTATCAATAAACCACATGGGAGATCATAAGATAGCATGAATAAATCATAAAATGTATTGAAAATCACTAACACATCATGTTATTCCATATTCCTTTACATTTCATCAACCTTCGGGAAAATCCGCCAGAGACAAATTCCCGCGAAGAATGAGCCAAAGAGGATTTTCGGGAAGTCTAGGAGATGGCAGATTTCGGAGAAATCCAGACCTGACAGACATCCGTGGTTAAGGAAAATTTTCGGACCAATGGCGATTCCGAAGCGAAGGCTTCGACAAGAGTCAGTCATTTTGTCGAGAAGTCTTGGCGACTTCCTGAAGGTCACACCGAAAGATGTCATCAGAATGGGTTTCGCTAAGACTCAGTGGTTCCAGTGTAACGTCTCGCTGAATGGCGATATAGAAAACAATATTGATATGATCAAAGGGTAGTCGGGGTAAGGTCTTGGTGAATGCTTCATGTTTCACCAACTTTTGGGGTCCCAACAAACACTTCGACTAGACTAAAGTTTTCGATATGACGTCTTAGCGAAGTTGCGGTGTCCTACCGACTAGGACTTGGTTTGAATTTGGCCAGAGGTCTCGCCAATAGCGCATTGTTTCTGCGATATGAAGTTCCATCTGCATAACCTCTTGCTAACAATACGTGGTCTTAGTGAAAGAAAATGGGTATCGGTAAGACCAATAAAGCCCGCTATGACCTCTCGCCGACTAGTGCTTGTCTTGCCGAAAGCAAATATGAAAGTGTATGTCCGTGAGAGATTTTCTTACGGGGTGAGGTCTCGGCGAATCCTCTATGTCTCACCGACCGACACAGGAGACCCTATCAGTGTGAGAAATGACATTGTCACGGTGACCCAATATGAACTTAGGAAGACCTCTTAGGCGAACTATAGGGTGATCAGTATGACATCTCCCCGATTTTGAAGGGTCACAGCGAAGAAATTTCAGAAGGGACGGAGAGTCCCGATTTCATCCAGACACGAAACCAATGCATAATTTCAAAAGGTTTAACTCAGGACCAGCCAGGGATGGACCTTTCATAGATTTTCCTTGTGTTTCAGGCCTTTTTTAAGACGAAATCACCTAATATGGCACTGCCCTAGGTCTAAAACCCTACTCATCTGCCATTAGCGCACAAGCAAGTTCAGAATTTAGTTGTTTCAATTGTTAAGTCATCACTAGGGTTTACTAATTACTCTCAGGCAAGATTCATCGAAATGCAAATAGACAAGTGAGTTCAAAACTTACCCAAGAGATGACAAATAACGCAATACTGAACAACCCTAGCATGAAATGATCAAGTAAGCATGATGGCACAAAAGATCCTAGAAATCAAGTAAAATCCAGCCTTCAAAGCGCGTACGAAGCCATTAATGCAATCGATAAGACAATCAGGAAACCCGGAAAGCCAACGACATGGTGAAATCCAGGAAAATCCGGCCCACGCGGAAATCTGCGAAAACTAAAAATCCCTGAACAACAGGGTCTAGCTGGAATCCAAGTGGGATCCGGGAAAATTCGACCAGGGTGGAAAATCCCAAATTAGGGTAAAAACCCGAAACTTGATCCAAAACTTAGGATTTTTGATGAATAACCTGGAGAAACACTTAGGCAATCAAAATAAACTTTAAAGCACATGCCTAAATCAGACAAAACCTCAAAAAGAAAGGGCCAAGAAACCAAAACAGAAACGAAAGAGGGTCCCTGCTTTCAGCGGGGCGTGTGTGCGAAAAATGCACAACAGGTGGGACGATGGTGATGTCGTTAATGTTAGTATTTAGGTGTCATCTACCTTATAAATCCTATGTCATTTTATATTTTCCAACATTACTTTAAAGTGTCTCTAGACATTTAGGGTGTTATTGGAAATTAATTTATAATGTTTAATCCCACCTATTATTTTTCATATTCATAACAAATGAGGGGTCCATCACTAGTGTTAAAGATGACTTGTGAAGATAAAAATAATTAATTAAAGTACCACCTACAAGTGGATCACTCAAGAAAGAGTGGGTGACCCTGAAGTTCCAAACTTGTACATTTTGGAATTCCCCAAGTTGGGAACTTGGGAGAGTGAAGGAGAAGACCTTTTGAATGTCCTACAATTTTTCTTTTATCATTACCCGAGTGGGGTGCTTTGGAGAGTGGGAACAAATACTTTAGGAGTGAATTTATGATGACCTTTCATACTCTAGGAAGCAATGTAAATGTTGAAAATGGGAAGAGGCACCATCTTTGGTTTTGGATCTATAAATTGGTGCCTTGGATAGCAGTGAAGACAACTAAAAAAGAGAGGAATGTAATAAACATGCTAAAGAGGATGACGAAACATGATGGAGAGTTGGACATGTTGAGATTATTCATTAGTACATAGGTGCTATGAGATTAGATGAAAAAAGGAGAATGAAAGTAAAATTATATTACAATCTTGGTTTTTACAATTAATACATGCTTGGCCTCTCTTTTTGGTGGATTTTTTTCTTGTAAAGGTTTCCCCACATAAATCCTACATAAAGTGTTGTAATAATTGTGTTTACTGATTTAAATCCATTAAATATCTTTGTGTTAATTCCAATATTAAGAATACTTAACTTTATACGAAATATAAATTTTATATTTCTATATTGTATTAATCTAAGCCTTGTATCTCACCAATTTTTATCATAGCTTGATAATAAAGATTTGATGTTGAAAAATTGGATTATAGATTAAAATTTTATAATAATTTAGGCAATTGGACCAAAGAGGATGTTCGTTTATGATTTAGAGTAGTTGCATGAGTGCCATTGATTTTATCAAGTGACATGCATTGTCTAAAAGCCCTCAAAATTACCAAATGTGTTAGTGCTATCAAATTTGTATGAGTTGAAGATCATTAGATGAATCACAATAAATGGACCTCACAATCTCTTGCGAGTGAAAAAAGTGTTTAGTAGATAGCCCCAATATTAGTTGGAGGAGTTGACTTGAAATGATTAGAGATTTCCAAATTCTATCCCTAGTTTCTAATATTGAACTCACAAATTTTATTTACATTATTTCTAAGTGGCCAATGGTGAGGGATCATAGTGATCTCATAAGAACCATTGACCGTATTTCATTATGTGGTCTTGAGAAACTTAATGAGGAATTTATAATGGGTTGGGATGAGTTTTTGAGTACCATTCATCTTGTTTGAGATGAATTACATTTAGAAACATGGAGAATCACTTTGCATTGCATTAGGGAAAGACTATGATGACCATTTGATCGTAATCTATTGATGGTTCTCATGAGAGGAAAAGGAAAATGTTTTTGGGAATGTTTTTGGATAAAAAATGTGGACATATAGCATTGCAAGATCATATTTTATTAGTTTTAAATACCAATAAGTGATTCTTGTAACTAGGTTCAATGTAGTGGTGGTACTAAAAAAATCCAACTAATTAGTGTTTAATGGCAAAGTATGTGGCCTTTTCTAATTGGGTGTGGGGTGATGAGTAAAGTGGTCGACACATTTTATGCCTATGAATATTTACTGTCATTAATTTTTGAATGATACTATGCTTGCGCCACTAATTTGTGATGAGATTTCAAATAGTGTAGCCTACGGGGGTTATGCCAAGATAGATTGTATATGAATTTTTAACCCTCACTCAAAAGGTAATTATTACATCCATTTAATGAATAATTTGGTAATTATACAATACATTTGATATTATAAAAAAAGTTTGAGAGAAAATAACATTGAGCTCTTAATTGGAAAGAGTAATGAGAATTGGTTGTTGAACTTTATGTCTTTATTTGTGTCATTCTTAGTTTGATATTTAAATCAAATTTTATTTCTATCTTTCTTGTTTTTTTAATAAAAGAGGGGTAAAAATTTATTCAATCTAAGAGCCAAACAATACAAATCAATAACCAATACATAATCAAAAGGGGCCCACTAGGTCCACCCAACAAACTAGAACTAGAGATCACCAAGAACCCACCAACAGGAAACCAACAAACCCACTCAAAGATCTTCCATATCCTCTTGAATCAACATCTTCAATTTTTGGACACTGTCTCTGGGAAGATGCTCCTAATCAACAACTTTCCAATTACCCCTATACTTAGAAGCCCATTTTGACAAGCAATCTGCAACATTTTTCCACTCTCTCGGGATATGAACAAAATGCACCACACCAAGAGAATCAATTAATTGATGAATTTTTTGAACAATCAAAGACAATTGCTAATTCACCCCATCCAAATTATGCTTGTCCAACCAATTACTAGCACCTGATAATTTGATTCACAAATAACCTTGAGCCATTTAGTGGCACAAACCTTTTCTAGAGCAATAAGGATAGCTAGAGCCTTCATAATATTATTGTTTTGGTGACCTTTATAAATGGAGAAGAAGAAGAGGACAACCCCAAAATTATCCCTCCCCACTCCCCCAACCCCAATAGCTCTAGGATTTCCCCTAGAGGACATGTCAGTGTTAATCTTCAAGATGCCATTTGAAGGTGGAGACCAACTACCCTCTCTCTAAATTTTCCTATTAGGAAGTCATCTCCCTCTTATACCAACCACTCTTGAGCCAATTCCCTATTAGGATATGGTGTTGTACACCATTGCATAAAATGTTATATTATAATGTTATAATTAAATAACTATTTAGTTGTGATGCACTTAGGAGGTGTGGTTAATCACACTAGGTAATTATTTGGGGACCACTTGTAATGTTGTATTGTAACATTGGTTTATTATTTAATGTGTGAGAGACATGAGATAATAATTTCATATTAAGGAAAGCATTTAATAAAGTGGAAACTTAGTACCCGATATTAAATGAGAGGTCAGTGGTTTTGTGTTCACATGGTTTTGTGGCACATGGGTTTATCTTACCACTTGGTTGTATTTATGTGACCTTGTATCTATAAAAGCAAGCACATGTTTAGTGGTTAAGGTAGGGTGAGCCCACACGGGTAGCCGAGTTGGCTCGAGTCTTGGATTTGCTCCCCAAGGTCTTGGGTTCGACTTGGAGGCCCAGACTTATTTGATGTGTGTGGCTTGTGGGCGGTTGTACGCATCCCCAAGGACGAGTCTCACCTCAACCCACCCCATAATGGGAAACCTATGTCACTGGGCTGAGTCGCAGGAATACCCTGGACTACCCAAAAAAAAAAAAAGGTAGGGTGGGTGGGTGAGTTGGCTGTCATTATTGAGTCTTTCTGAGGAGTGCATATGTGAAGCATGGCATGGAATGTGTGGATTCATACTTAGACACATAGAGGATGCATTAGTGAGGCTTGATGCTTTAGAAATATTCATGATAACTCTTGTAAGTGCATGTATTGTTTTATTGTTGAATAATAGATCCAAAGTATGGATGCTTTTAGAGACTAGGATTTTCCCTCTTGAGGGTTTTCCCAGGGTATATCTTGTGTTATCTTGTGGTTTTTTTTTTTGATCTATGCATTATGGTTACTTGCATGCATGCTTTTTGATGGCACCTTCAAATTTTATAAAATTTGAAGTGCCCATGGTGAAAAAATTTGCTTAGCACACTCATAAATGCACCTAAAAAATTTGCCCCAGTGACCTAATTTTGAGGGTCATAATTTGGAGCCAGCTGAATTTCATGCCAAAGCCCTTGGTGAGCGTATTCATTTGACATATGCTAGCATGCCTGCTTAGTTTCGTGCCTTCTAGATGAGTTTTGATGGGTTAATTAATGCTTTGTTGACTACGATAGGTCCAAAATTGGTGTTCAACAAATTTTCAAATTTCAAAATTCTAAAGGCAACCCATTTCCTATTTTTGTCTAAAACATCTCCAATTCTGATTTCGTAAAAAATGGAGGTCATATGATGCATTATTTTAATGCATTTTAGTTGCGACGAAGGCATTCGATAGGCCAATTTACAAAGGAGGTCCTACAAATCTTTTAGCGATGCAAGTTTTGAGGAAATGGGCTTTCTTTAAATAATTGATTAGGACCACACACAAAAAATCTCGACTCCAGGGGTCACTGTTTGTGTGTAGTGAAATTTCTCCATTTGGCCTACAAGCGTAATTAAAATTTGCAATTTTTCTAATGTTTCAAATACTAATGTTTAAAATATTTTAAATGTTGTGCAAATGTGAACATTGCATTTAGGGCAAAAATAGAATACATTTCCAAATGTTTTCTATCAAAGCAACTTTAATTCTTACTTCTAATTGGCTCAGACATGGCTTTCATGACTTTCATATTACAGAGCAAAACTCATCGCCCATCATTCATTTGAAGTCTCTTTTCCTTATCAAATCAGTGATGGAATGATACTGTGTTCTCTCATCGCCCATCATGGATTTGAAGGCTCTTTCCCTTTGCACATTGGCGATGGAGCATGCTCTGAACTCTGTATTGCTCATCGCTAATATGTATCTCCATTTTCTTACTGCATTTGCGATATGCGATGGAAACCTAGGGAATGTTGGTAAACGACAATGAGCCTGTGGATTAAGTCAAATGGCAGTATGTAGTGGAAACCTTGATGGAGAGGAAGATTTGGGGGAGTTTAATGTTTTTTTAATGGCTACAAATGAAGAATGTAATCACGTTTTTGAGCTTCCAAGCATCTTTTAGGGGTCCATTTGAGCTCAAAAATACTGTTCTAGGTTTTAATTTCACCTCATTACCATTACTAATGCTTGGGCAGAAATTTTAACTATGTTTATGATGAATTTTGGTTGCTAGAATGCTCAAAAACGCCCAACATTGCCAAAAAACGACCTGCACATATTTATCTTGCTATGGCTGCAATAAGTGTCATCAAAGTTCATGAAGAAGTAGTAGGACATAGGGTGAAACAATGTGACCGACTGAGGAGCAGTTTCGCTCATCGTTGTTTGAAGGCCTATTCTTTCTGGTGTATCTACGATGGAGTGATAATTTCGCCCATTGCGGATCTCAAGCCTCTTTTCCTTGACATATCCGCGATGCGTGATTATGTGCTTTCTCCATCGTGCACCGCCAGTTGATATCTCTTTTTTTCAATGTATTCGCGATTAGCGATGCTAACCGCCGAGATTAAAGTTTTCACAAATAAAAGAAAATATTATTTGTTGCAGTGGAAGTAAATCAATGGAGATTACATGAGTAAAAAGTGAAGTGCAACAAAGCCATTCCATATAACATATCGCCCATCGCTAATAAATTTTTCATTTCTCACAGCAAATTGGAGATATGCGATGTTGGGTAAAGATTCGTGCAACATGATGGTGGGGCCCCCGTAACTTGTGTTTAGATAATATTTTAATAATGAGTAATAATCAAGGGAGATGAAATTGCTCGGGAAAATTAAATTTTATTGCTTGATTTAAATGGAGAAAAGTAATTAAAGGTAAAAGAGGTATGGAAAATTATTTTTATTTGCAACCTGATAAAGTGAGTGGGTGCCTTCACAAGTAAAAACAAAAATTCAAAGTGCAAGGCAAATAAACTATATGGTGCATGGGTAATAAAATTTTATTGTTTGATGTAAAAAATCAAAGTTTTCACAAGCAAAATAAAGGTTTTGTGTTGCTGGGCGGTGAAAGTGAAGGCATAGATAAATGGGGATTTTCATAAATGAGGGTTTTTTCACCATGAAAGTAAAAAGTTTTGAGCCGTAGGAGGAGTAAGTGGTAAATAAACAGGTGAAAGAGTTTTTCCTACAAAATGATGAAGAAGAGTGAAAGATTTTCACGGAGGATTTTTATTCTTCTATAAACAGATATTTTTAGCTGTAAGGTATAACGAAGGTCATCGTGATGAGGAATATTTTTTGTTGGAGGGCAAGTGAGTGCAAGAGGCGTAAACTCAAGAGTAGATTAAAGATTCTTCATGAGCTGGAGGCAGTTTCAGATCAAAGGAGGACGAAGAACCCAAGTGTCACATGAAGATGTAGTTTTAGGGTTTCTTCTTCTCTTTCTTATTCTCATTTTTCTCCAACTGAAAGAGATTCTGAGAGTTTTTTTTCTCCAGTTTCTGAATAGTGTAATTTTTGTTCAAAGTGACTCTGCTAGGTTTTAGGTTGTTCTTTAAGTTTCAAATTTAATTGATGCAATAGACTTTACTGATAATGGCAGGTAGATTCAATCTGTAGTTTAGGATGAAGAATGTTGTATTGTCAATGTCTCCTTTGTGTAATACAGTGATTTTTTAATCAAAGATGATCTAGTATTGTTGAGATTTTCATTGCATACTTGTTGTGATGAATGTTTTATCTAATGGTTTTTATTCAAGGACTAAATTAAATTCATCTTTTAGTTAAGCATTGAGAGCATTGTTATTATGCAAGGATTTGAAAGTAGATTGATAATATGTCCTTAAGTGGCTGCATTGTTGTAAGGTAGTGATGTTTTAGAGGCCATTGAATTAGTGTTTATGTTGTTATTAGGAGATTATTTCATCTTGACTCTATTATGGATAAGGCACTGGCTTAGTAGGTTTCTTTGCTTGCAAAATCTGGAAGGAATCACCATATTTTAATAACAAACATTTTGGTCATGTTCTTCCTATTTTATAGGATATTGGTATTTACCATGTTCTCCATGCTAGTTTATGAAGGTTGCTCAATATCTTAGCCAATGTTTTGTGATATTTCATGTTTCTTGGCATATTCTTTTGATGGCATTATCTATTCAACAATACCCTATTGAGTGGGTGTGAATCATTAGGTGTTGCTAAAAGGGCCACCCCTCTAGGTCTTATAGAGCCTAAAGTGTAGGGAAAATATGTTCCAATCTCATTTCCTATTCGTTGGCCAAATCCTACACGAGATCCAAGCATGAAGTGTGGCTTGCTTCTAGGATTTAGTGGATCTGTTGATTTGGGGAACCAACAGTTTGACGACTCTACTGGGGATAACTTTGGAAAATTTTGATAAAGGATTATCTAGCCTTAAGAGTCATTGAAGTTTCAAAATAGTTTGTAACTAGAGATTTGAAAATTGAGGAATTTTATCTGCCCATCTGAGTCACCAATAGATTGGCGACTTCACTGGGGAATCAGTTGAAAAGAGTTAATCAGTTTGTTGATCTTTAGTTTTGGGTAAGAATGATCTAAGGACCTACATAATTGAAGGTGATTGCTGCAATGTTTTTGATGTATTCTTGAAGTCTGGTGCTCTGTTGGTGGAGAGAATTCAGAAATACATAGATCTTGGAAGAAGCTTTCTGCTGCTTGAAGATCTTTTCCTCTTTCAAAGAGGTGGCAACTCTACATAAGTTTCTACATCATCAGAAGAAGTTGTTGTAGTAGTTCTCAAGTATTTTTCTATTGTAATATTCCTGTATGAAGGTTTTCAACAAATGTTCTAGTTCATATTGTCCCTTATCAAGTATTTTAAGATACTAGTAGAAAAGGGAAATGAGAAAGTAGAATATTTTGAAAAAGGGATATTGAATTGAATACTTGTAGAGGGAATAAGTTTTTATTTGCAAATATGTATTGTTGTCCTAGTTCTCCCTTTACAGGTTGTAATATCATGCCTAGAACACAATCATTTCCTCAAAGAAAGGTGTTCACTAGTGAAAGATATGACCCTCTATATTTTAGTAAAATCCAAGGTTACCCAAATTTTGTCCCAAAAAGAATTAATGAATATTTGCCTAAGTTTAGAGGATATTTTGAAGAATCAGCATCAGGACATGTACAGGGTTTCACTGATGTGATGGAAGACTGTCAAATAGTAGAAGAAGATGCTATCATGAAGTTGTTACCTAAATTTCACTAATAGCTCATTCAGGTAGAGCTCTTTGATTTCAGACTAAGAGAAAGGTACATTTTATCCTCTCCTATATTAGATTCAATTGCATAAATGAAATAATTCAAAAGATTACGTTTACAAATTACTGCATTTATACAAGTACATGTAACATAAGAGGGATTTACCACAAATCTTTTCTAAACAAAGAAGTAATCTTTATTGATACAAAAGTGCATATTTGTCTCACACAAGTCGTGAGACTAACTTTACTTTTCAATGAAAATAAAGAAAAGCATATACATGAATAAGTAAACAAATAAAAATGTGCATATAAGGAGAGAGACTAGTCATTGCCTGAGAATGACTGGTTCAAGGTGTGTTGTCTTGCACTGCTGCTGATCCAAGCTGCTTGTCCCTCCTAGCTCCTCATTGTTCCTAATTCCTACATATGGCAATAGAAATGATATTAGAGCAATGCTCTAAGCAATGAAAAGTCTCAAACCTTACATGAACATACATCTATGTATGTATAAACTGATCTCTAGATGCATTAAATAAGCAACATACCATAAGTGCCCCTGAAAATAAGAAAGAAGTGATCAAACACACCTATGATATGCTTTGTTTATCTAACTGTTTGTTCCTTGTGCAAATTTAGGACAAGTCTTGTTACTGTTTTGATTCAGTTAATTACAACATGTGGGGTAAATGTGGCTCCCACAAGGGTAGAGCTCAACATGTTGCCCTCTGATGTTTTAAGAGGGATATGCAATTGAGCAACTTGATCTAAGATATACATGCTATTAATGCATTAAATCAATATGGAATCACACTAGTTGATCAACTTTCATTATCATATTCAAAAGATGCAACATATAATTTCAACTATCAAGAGTTTATACTTCATATTTTCATAATGCATCAGTCATATGGTTGCCATCATGTCAAAAGGAAGGTACATTTTGCTGGACATGTCTTTCAATCATCTTAAGTGGATCCATGATCCATTTTATAAAAAGAACTAAGTGATTTCAAAGATGCATCAAGTTCAATCATAGATGCATCAAGTTCAATTATGCATCTCTTAAATAATGAAGAAGGAATCAAGGCATGCCTAAAGCCATCATGGAGCATATGGGGTAGCAAGAGGGAACAATCCAAGGTACTATCAAATCCCTCCCACCTTAACCCTATTGGAAAACCACACATCACATAGGATGGTGAGCTTTCAGGTCAACAACATAGGTGACATGTGTCTGCCCACTAGAATTAAAGTGAGGAGACAGTGTGTATTTGTTGCACATGATCAAAAGGGCTGAAATGATGTGAAAACCAGGTTACAAACATGTGGGGCAGCAAGCAATTGTTGTGGGAACCATGAGGATTGGGGCAGTCAAAGAAAGGAGAATACATGCTACATCTCATAGTAGGACAACCACAAGGAAAGTATGCTATGGGGCAACAAGGGAAGCTTTTTTGGTTTCAGGAAGAGCTATCAAGCATTGACCAAGCACAATCAGTAAGCCATGAGAAAACAAAGGGGCATGTCATCACACTCAAATGAAGCAACAATTTACATCAGAATACAACCATGAGGGGCAGCCACATGTCAAGGAATGGAGAATTTGAAGTACATAGGGCATTTTGACATGTCTAAAAGCAGGTGATAGTGAGCAAGTGTAGGGTGATAAGGTCATGGAATAAGCTATATGGAAATGTTGAGGAAAGGTCAAAAAACTAAGAGGAGAGGACAACTCATAGAAAATGGCAACATATGACAAGGACCTATAAGAAGCATGAATGTCATGATATTGACAATGATTCTCACAATAAGAAAGAACAACAAACAGAGCTAAAGAAACATACATCACAGTGCATAGTAATATAATGACTATCACTCATCATGAGAACAAAACATGCACATACTTTCCTGTTATTTGTCATTGAAAAGCTATTGAAATGGAGGGTCTCAATTTTGGTAGTGATCAAAGCATGGAAATAGGTAAATTCAGAATGCAAAGGGATAGTATACATATTTAATGATGAAAAGAATAACAACACTATTATGTATGATACAATATAAAGAGGACAACAGTGTTAGTGTTGATGAAAGGGCTGACTGCAGAAAGGTTCTCTTCTAAACTTGAAAGTCTCTGTATATAAATGTTTTCAAAACAATGAGATCTTAAATCAAAGGATTGTAAATAGTGTGAAATATCCATCAATAATGAGTCATGGCTATGGGAATATTACCAAACATATAGTCCTCTAATTGGTGGAGTACATAGGGAGTGAAAGATCTTGCTAGTATCATAAGTGCTCCATCATGAAATACAAAGGAACAAAGAACAATCACCATGCAAAGAACATTGCAAATCTGTGCATGATAGGAGGTTATAGAGGGTTTCAAATCATGTCAAAGCATACAGTGAGATTCAAGGTTAAAATCACTATCTTTGTTTTATACAATGAAAGGCGGAGCTGAATAAATTGGAATTTGTAGACATTCAGATTGAAGCACCTGTACCGCTTAAGCCTTGCCTATTGGAGAGCACACCATTTGAATATATGGAGAAAGTTCAAGATTTGAAAGAAATGGCCATCAAATTGCAATCTGCAAGTGAGATAGTTGTTGATTTGGAGCACAATCAGTATAGATCCTTTCAGGGTTTAACTTGCTTGATGCAAATTTCTACAAGATTGGAGGACTTTGTTTTGGATACCTTGACATTGTGCAATCACATTGGTCCTTGTTTGAAAGACATATTTTCAAGCCATTGTATTAAAAAGGTGATGCATGGAGCAGATAGAGACATATTATGGTCGTAACGTGATTTTGGAATTTATATTTACAATCTATTTGACACGGGCCAGGCATCAAGAGCTTTGCAATTGGAGAGAAATAGCCTTGAGTTTCTACTAAAGCACTACTATGGGATTACTACTAACAAGGAAGATCAGACTGTTGATTGGCATTTATGGCCACTTGCTCCGGAAATGATAAAATATGCGAGAGAAGATACCCATTATCTTTTGTATATCCATGATGTAATGTGGCAAGAGCTAGCATCTCTTCCATCTGAGATTGGAGAGGGTCCACTATTGCAGGTTTATACACGCATTCGAGATGTATGCTTACAACTTTATGAAAAATAATGTTTGACAGAAACATCATATCTATATGAATATGGTTTACAAGAAGGAAATTTTAGTCAGGAGCAGCTTGCTGTTGTTGCAGGGCTCTATGAATGGAGGGATGGAATAGCTCACATCGAGGACGAGAGTACTGGCTATATATTGTCAAACAAAGTGCTATTGCAAATTGCTAAGAGAATGCCATTTCAAAATCAGAAATTTGCAAATACAAAAAAGTGCATAAAGGCTGTAGCAAAAGAGCCATTCTTTTTTCCTCAAAATGAAGAAACCCACTTGGGGTTTGAGAAAAATTCAAATACAGAGGAGATGGACAAGTCTTTCATGGAAACATTCTACAAAAAGATAGAAATACAACAAAAAAAAAAACCCATTTCAATTCTCTACAGTCGTAGCCAAAAGATCTGGTTTTTATTCACACATCAGAAACCCACTTGGGGTTAAGGAAAAAATTGCAAATACAGTGATAATAGCAAGTCTTTCATGGAAGCTTTCTATAGAAATACAAAAATGACAAGCAAGAGGCCGAGCATGGCCATTTTCAGAAACAAGGGCATGGCCATTTTTATAAATAAAAAAGAAAAACCCAAGTCATGTGTTCATGGTCGCGGCCTAGAACAATTTTCTTCACAAAAAGCAACGAACCCGCTTGGGGTTTCCCAATCTAACTTCAGGAATGAAAAGAAATAAACATTGTTGTATTTTCAAAGTATGGAGGCTCAAAAGAGCTCTTTTTGCCAAAAAACCAGAATGGAGTGGATCTGGTAAGAAACTTACCTAAGCTATCTTGCTCATTTTCTTGTTTGGGAAAGCTCTTTGTCACATGATAATGTTTCCATTCGAGCTCCAAAATGTCACCAATGGTGGCTAAAGTAGAAAAACACCCACAGAGAAGAGATAAAGCAATACAAAATGATCAGGACTATGTTCATGGCCGCAGGAAAAATGCATGAAATGGCCTCCAAAAAAGGTGAAAAATACAAATTTGTGTACAAAAACCCAATTTACCTGTGTTTCCATGTGTTTCTCATCAAAAATTTGTCAAGAATCCATTAGAAACGCACCATTTTCTATGCCAACTTCAAACCCCATAGTGGCCAGGCGAATTCTCCAGAATGCTTGATGGTGAAATGAGGGCTTTTTGCCTTTCTTTTTCCTTTTTGTTGTTTAGGGTTTGACCCTACTATTGGTGGCCGATGAGAATTTTCCTATCTTTTTTAAAAAATTAAAGCACATTTAATTGTATAGTGGGGGCCAAATGGTGGGTTTTTGACTTAGGCAAAAATTTTCCTTGTGCCTTTTGAAAACTTTTGCCTTGTTTCAAAATTGCTAAGTGTTTCAAAATGAAACATGTGAATGTGCCAAGTCATACATGTTATGCCTTTGACCTTTGAAACAAGTAAGGTCATATGATGCTTTCAAGACTTTGTGAATGTGTCTTCCAAGAGGTGTGGAGTCCCTGATGCCTACATAGGATGAAATTTGGGCTTTTGTTTTGCCTTGGAAAATCAAAGATGTTGACCAAGTGTGTGGCTTGGGAATACAGAATGAGGTAAGTATAAATGATCAAATACCTTGGAGTTTGATTTTGTTTAATGCTTTTAGAAGCATTTGGATATAGCATTGTATGTTGCATTTTATTTCAAAGTGTAAAAACATCACTTAAGTGATTTGCAAATCACTTTGATGATCATTCATATGCAAATGTAATGTAGTTTAATATTGATGGTGGGGCCCTTGTTTTTGCATTCTATTTTGTGATGTAAAGTGATTTGTTTAAGTGATGGATTATAAATCACTTAAGCAGATTATCTTGTTTTAATGCAAATTAGTGCCTTGTGTTTTCAAAATATACATATTGCATGGATCAAGGTTGGGAGACAAAATGATGACTTGCAAACAAGAGGAGAGTATGTAGGTGGTGCATTTGACTCTTTTGGGGAGACATGTGCTATTTTGGAGGCTATTTTGTCACACTTTTGGCATGACTATGGTCTTGGCTTGACCTTGGACCATTTGGAGGACTTTTTGGAGTGATTTTAGAAGGTTCTTTTTTTGCCACATTGCTGCATCTAACCAGAACTTTCTAGATGGACATGTATGAGGGGTTTTGATGGGTTTTTCTTAAGTAACCTCATTTTTGGTTTTTGGAGTTAGTTCTTTCTTTCCAACAGAGTGATAGCTTTAGCTTTTGGAGTTATTTTTCAGCATGGAGCAGTATTGTAACTCAAATGGACTTGTTGTACAGTGAGTAACTTTGAATCAATAAAATAGAGCATTTTACCTTCTCATTTCATGTTTCATAGTATGTTGTTAGTGATTGATCAGTTTGTTTTGTGAAATTTATCTTTCCTTACAAACTTGTCTCATGTTTAGGCATCTTTTTAGTAGAAAGTGCATGTTAACAAGTTATAAATTGTGTTGTTTAATAGTGTTGTTAGTTGTGAGACCTTTGTTTTCCTTCTAAAAGCCCTGTTTAGAAACCTCCTTATAAATTATTTATGTGAAATGTATATGAAAATGAGTTGTGTAAACAGAGTTCTATGATATTGTTTTGAATGTGATAGGTTGTTATCAGATCTTAGTTTGTTTTTGGTGTATCACCTTAGGTATTTTCAATTAATATTCATGTTTTATGCATTTCTTACCCTTTACCTCATAAATCAGTAGTTAGGTGGCATCAAAAGGGGAGCCAACCCATAATCTGGAGGTTTGCTTTCAAATAGGACACCCACAACCTAAAAGTAGTCCCATGTTACATCCAAACCTGCTAAGTTTTCTTTCATAGCTTGGCATTAGAGGTGCAGATTTGGATCACTAACATAAGTTTTTTGTAAGAACTTTAGAAATAATGTTGAATATTGGGTTTCTAGTTTACCAATGCATTCCATATATTCATGGCAAGAGCTTGAGAAACTATTCATGGATGAGTTTGGTGAAGTGAATGATGATTGCTTGTCTGAAGAAAGAAATCTGCATACCCAAGAAGAATATGAAGATAAATTTGAAAATGAGGTTGAACTTGTGTCACCTATTGATGCATTGTGTGATATAGAAATATTGTAGGATGAATCCATCTATGATTTTCATGATAGATTCATGAAATTTTTGCTTGATATACCAGAATTAGAAAGACCTGATGACTCATTTTGCATTGATTTATTTTGTGAGAATTGTGAGCCAGGTTTGAGTACTATGCCAGCTCACTTGAATCCCCCTAGCCTTAAATGTTTATATCAATGGCTTTCAGTGATTGAAGAAATGGTAGAGAAATATGGAAGTCATCTATTGGCTAGATTATGTGATGGTACCTTTCCTAGAATTAATCACATAGATCTAGATGGTATAGTAGAAGACAAGAATGATGCATCGTTTGGTGATGGGGAAGTTGTTTTTGAACAACCTACAGAAGAAATATACCCAAATGAAGATTGCATCCATAATGGTCATAATGAAATAGGTGGAATGTGTGAGGTTTCTTCTATTTTCTCTAAAAATACAAAAATAGAGAGCCAATCTTTTGTATCAAAAGAACGTTGCAATGATGCAAATGATAATTAAAGTATTTTCTCATCTATGGACTTTGAATATATAGTTGAAGATCATGTTGATTCTCAAGTTTCATGTCTTCATGATGAGAACAATGGTGTTATAGATGGAAGTTTGCAACCAACTAAAAAGCATTCTTGTTTGGGTGATCAAGATGATTACAATTTTATTTGCAGCCCTAGTGACTATGATTCCTTTCAAGAGGGGAGGCAGAATTAATTTCTTCAAGTGGAAAGTGTTTCAACAATGAAAATGATGATAACATTTATGAAGCCTCACTATTGCATGACGATGGATATGAATTGGGCATTCTTTTTGAAGAAGTATGTAATTAGCATTGCCATGGTACACTTGGTCATGCAAATTATACAAGTGTATGTAGCATTGATGAAAATTTTCATAATGATGAGACAAAGGATTTTGTTGATCCAGGGAATACTCTTGAAAATGGTGGTATATAGGATGTAGATGACGAAGTGAGTAATGAATTTCAATTGAGCAATCATTCACAAACAACTATAATGAAGAAACACATGATGGTTTTCAGCTTGACAGTGAGGAGTGTAACCTTGCTAGTTATTACAGTAGTGTGAACGAAGGAGATATGCATGCAAGAGGTTCATTGGATGAATCATCTCAAGTAGTTGATTATGAGGAGCATGCATATGTTGATAATGATAAATGAGGAACTCTTGTTTTGTTTAATGCTTTATCTTCTTTTACTCCTTTTGTTGGTTTTGAAGTTATCGCATAATGTTTGCACAATGATGGCATAGATGTAGTTGTACATGAAATTGAAAATGTAGTGACAAATATTGGTACAACTAATGAATCTCTTTATGATGAGTTTGCACTGGAGGAATGTGATTGTGTCAATCACATGGATGCATATGAGGATCTTTTTTCTGGATCTGCAACTCATAGTCTTTCTCATGAGCAATATGCTTCAGATAGTCACGTTGATGCAATAGGAGGTAATGATGGGTATGATACTCCTTGCAATAGTGAATGTCTTTTGAACACTCACTATGAGGATTTCATTGCAAACAAAGATTTTGAGTCATATGCACCAGCACTTGAAGCCTTTTTAAGTGATAACATTACAAATGTTGATAATCTTGTTTATGAGTTTGAAGTAGGAAACATTGTTTGGGATGCTAATGTCTTTTCTGAATGTTATGATTTGGATGTGGACAATGGACTTGTGGATGTTAATGAGTGTTGTTTTCATAACATTGAGGCATGTAATAATGTGACTAAGTTGTGTTGTTGGGATGATGATAAAATTTCATGTGATGCAATCCAGTTAAAGGAGTTACAAATGTATGAGTATTCTTTGCTCAATACACAGGAGGATTGCACATTATTTTCGAGGCATGATCTCTTTTTTGACCTTAACCATTATGAGGGGGTTAGTGAATGTGGTAAGGTTGTCTCTTCAAATAGTCTTGATCATTATCCTCATATTGTGTCACTTGCCACAAAACTAGGAAATCAAGTGAGTGGCAATGATGTGGCATATGTTATTTGGTTGCCATGTGACAGTAAAGCTTTACATGGAGCAAGTTTTCACTTGTTCAAATGCAACTTGACACTTGTTTTTGCAAAAATGTAGTCACTTATGTTGTTGTGGTGTGACAAAGGAAAGTATGGATTAAAGGAGATCAACTCTTTTAACAGATTGGTGTTTGACAGAGGCAAACACGGGTTCTCCTTTTTCATTTGGTGGCCTAGGGCCACCAAGTGAGGTTAATTTTTTTAAAAAGACTCTATTGCCCAATGATTTTGGCACTTGGTCTGCTCTTCCAGAAGATTTTGAATTCTCACTCTGTTCACTGAGAAACAGACGTCCCTAGAAAGAGCCACTGATGGCACCTTCAAATTCTGTAAAATTTGAAGTGTCCATGGTGAAAAAATTTGCTTAGCACACTTAGAAATGCACCTGAAAAATCTGTCCTAGTGACCTACTTTGGAGGGTCATAATTCGGAGCCAGTTGACTTTCATGCCAAACCCCTTGGTGAGCGTCTTCATTTGACATATGGTAGCACGCCTGCTCATTTTCGTGCCTCTCAGATGAGTTTTGTTGACTACGACATGGCCAAAATTGGTGTTCCGAAAAGTTTCAGATTTCAAAATTCTAAAGGCAACCCATTTCTTTTTTTGTCTAAAACATCTTCAATTGTGATTTCATCAAAAATAGAGGTCATATGATGCATTATTTTAATGCATTTTAGTTGGGGTGAAGGCATCCGACAGACCAGTTTACAAAGGAGGTCCTAGAAATCTTTCGGTGATGGAGGTTTTGAGGAAATGAGTTTTCTCTACATAATTGATTATGGCCGCATGCAAAAAATCCCAACTCCAGGGGGTCACCGTTTGTGCGCAGTGAAATTTCTCCATTTAGCCTATAGGCGTAATTGAAATTTGCATTTTTTCCAATGTTTCAAATACTAATGTTTAAAATATTTTAAATGTTGTGCAAATGTGAAAATTGCATTTAGGGAAAAAATAGAATATATTTCCAAATGTTTTCTATCAAAGCAAGTTTAATTCTTGCTTTTGGATCAGACACAATTTTCACGGCTTTCATGTTGCACGACAAAACTCATCACCCATCGCTCGTTTGCAGTCTCTTTTCGTCATCAAATCAGCAATGGAGAAAAACTGGGTTCTCTCATCGCCTATCGTGGATTTTAAGGCTCTTTCCCTTTGCACATTGGCAATGGAGCATACTTTGAGCTCTTTATCGCTCATTGCTAATATGTATCTCCATTTTCTTACTACATTTGCGATACGCGATGGAAACCTGGGGAATGTTGGTAAATGACAATGAGCTTGTGGATTAAGTCATATGGTAGTATGCAGTGGAAACCTTGACGGAGAGGAGGATTTGGAGGAAGTTTAATGTTTTTTTAATGGCTGCAAATGAAGAATGTAATCACGTTTTTGAGCTTTCAAGCATCTTTTGGGGGTCTATTTGAGCTCAAAAATACTATTCCAGGTATTAATTTCACCTCATGACCATTCCTAATGCTTGGGTAGAAATTTTAAATATATTTATGATGAATTTTGGTTGCCAGAATGGTCAAAAACACCCAACATTGCCAAAAACGACTTGCACATATTTCTCTTGCTATGGCTGCAATAAGTGTTGTCGAAGTTCATGAAGAAGCAGTAGGACATAGGGCGAAACAATGTGAATGGATGAGGAGCAATTTTGCTCATCATTGTTTGAAAGCCTATTCTTCCTGGTGCGTTTGCGATGGAGAGATAATTTCGCCCATCGCTGATCTCAAGCCTCTTTTCCTTGACATATCCGCGATGCGCGATGATGTGCTTCCTCCATCGCGCACCGCTAGTTGATCTCTTTTTTTTAGTGTATCCATGATTAGCGATGGTAACTGTCGAGAGTAAAGTTTTCACAAATAAAATAAAGTTTTATTTGTTGTGGTGGAAGTAAATCAATAGAGATTACATGAGTAAAAAGTGAAGTGCAGCAAAGTCGTTCCATATAACATATCTCCCATCACTAATAAGTTTTTCATTTCTCACAACAAATTGAAGATATGCGATGCTGGGTAAAGATTTGTGCAACATGATGGTGGGGCCCCTGTAACTTGTGTTTAAATATTATCATTTGATAATATTTTAATAATGAGTAATAATCAAGGGAGATGAAATTGCTCGGGAAAATGAAATTTTATTGCCCGATTTAAATGGAGAAAAGTAATTAAAGGTAAAAGATGTATGGGAAAATTATTTTTATTTGCAGTCCAATAAAGTGAGTGGATGCCTTCACAAGTAAAAACAAAAATTCAAAGTGCAAGGCAAATAAACTATATGGTGCATGGGTAATAAAATTTTATTGCCTGATGTAAAAATCAAAGTCTTCACAAGTAAAATAAAGGCTTTGTGTTGTTGGGCGGTGAAATTGAATGCACAGATAAATGGGGATTTTCAGAAATGAGGGTTTTTTCACCATGAAAGTAAAAAAATTTGAGCTACAGAAGGAGTAAGTGGTAAATAAATAGGTGAAAGAATTTTTCCTACAAAATGATGAAGAAGAGTGAAAGATTTTCACGAAGGATTTCTATTCTTCTACAAACAAATATTTTTAGCTGTAAGGCATAATGAAGAAGGTCATCATGATAAGGAATATTTTCTGTTGGAGGGAAAGTGAGTGCAAGAGGCTTGAATTCAGGAGTAGATTAAAGATTCTTCATGAGCTGGAGGCAATTACAGATCAAAGGAAGACGAAGAACCCAAGTGTCACATGAAGATGTAGTTTTAGGGTTTCTTCTTCTCTTTCTTATTCTCATTTTCTCCAGCTAAAAGAGATTTCAAGAGAATTTTTTTTTCCAATTTCTAAATAGTGTATTTTTTGTACAAAGTGACTTTGCTAGGTTTTAGGTTGTTCTTTAAGTTTCAGATTTAATTGGTGTAATAGACTTTACTAATAATGGCAGCCATATTCAATCTGCAGTTTAGGATGAAGAATGTCATATTGTCAATGTCTCCTTTGTGTAATACAATGATTTTTTAATCAAAGATGATTCAGGATTGTTGAGATTTTCATTGCATACTTGTTGTGATGAATGTTTTATTTGATAGCTTTTATTCAAGGAATAAATTAAATTCATCTTTTAGTTAAGCATTGAGAGCATTGTTATTTTACAAGGATTTGAAAGTAGATTGACAATATGTCCTTGAGTGGTTGCATTACTGCAAGGTAGTGATGTTTCAGAGGTCATTGAGTTAGTGTTTCTGTTGTTATCGGGGGATTGTTTCATCTTGACTCTGTTATGGATGAGGAACTAGCTTAGTAGGTTTCTTTGCTTGCAAAATCTGGAAGGAATCGCCATATTTTAATAACAAACCATTCGGCTGTGTTCTTACTATTTTATAGGATATTGGTATTTACCATGTTCTCCATGCTAGTTAATGAAGGTTGCCTAATATCTTAGCCAATGTTGAGTGATATTTCATGTTTCTTGGCATATTCTTGTGAGAGCATTATTTGTTCAGCAATACCCTATTGAGTGTGGGTGTGAATCATTAGGTGTTGCTAAAAGGGCCACCCGCTAGGTCTTATAGAGCTTGAAGTGCAGGGGAAATGCATTCCAATCTCATTTCATGTTCGTTGGTCAAATCCTACACTAGATCCAAGCATGAAGTGTGGCTTGCTTCTAGGATTTAGTGGATTTATTGATTTGGGGAACTAACACTTTTCTATCATGGGTTTATGTAGGAAATGGATTAAGATTGTGAATATTATGCATTATTTCCTAACATTCCCACTAGGCCCAAATCCTACAAAATCACCTCCTCTCTAGCATCAAGGGAAGTACCCACCACACACTTAGTGGAAATAGTTTCCTGAACCATACCAAGAATCCTTTGCCATACCTGGAGATCAACCAACCTCTTGCCTTGAAAGATCCGTTGATTCCTCTCCAACCAAAACTACCAAAGAATGCATGGAGGTCCAATATCCCATGACATCTGGATAAAAAAGGTCTTGGTAGGTGGCCTCCCCAAAGTCCTCTAAAAATCAATCAAAGCCAGAGTATGTACATAGGTCTGTCTCCAAACCCCCCACAATAGATGCCAAATATCCCTAGAGAAAGCACATTGAAAGAACATATGTGAAGAAGATTCATCACTACTACCACATAGGGTATACGGCAAATTCACCGATGGAAAATTCATTGCCAGCAATTCACCGCCATGGAAAATTCACTGCCAAGTAAAATTCATCGCTAGCAATTCACCCTGGGGGAAATTTAAATGCATTAATATTTTTAATAAATTCAAAGTTTTCCAAATATATATTAAAAAATATTAATGCGGTTAATTTTCCTTCATGGTGAATTTCACTTGGCAGTGAATTGCTAGCGGTGAATTTTCCATCAGTGAATTGTTGGCGGTAAATTTTCCTAGAGCCACCACATAGTACACAAATAGAAGGCCATTGAAATCCTCTCTTCTGAAGATTATCCCAGGTGAGGCATTTGTTATGGGCAACCAACTACATGAAAAAGTTTTATTTAGACCAAGAAAATTTGTTCAACACATACTTCCACCAAGGGACTTCATCACCTTTGTATCTCCTCCTATCCAAATTCTAATAACCAGTTGCCACCAAGTACACTCCCTTAGGATCAGGACCCCAAGCCAAGATATCATTTCCCTACAAAGAGCTATAGGCTCTTCCTACTAAAATTCAAGACAGCTCTTGCACTCCTCCTCAAAGCCCCCTAAGGGTCATACTTGACAATATTTCCACTTAAACACCTCTACCTGCCCCACTCTCTTAGCAATTTTGAAGTCACACACCTTAGACAAACCAACCTCCTAGAAGTAAAGACTAAGTTGTTGGAGATGAGGATGACTAGCCATAATTGGGGGCGGCCATCCTAAGAATCGAGCTAGAAGATAGCATCAAAGCCCTTGTTATAAATCTAGAATAACCCTTATTTAATTAAGTTGGATCCTCTCTTAAGAGTATCCCAAATCATAGACCCCTTACCTATAAAGGAAAATTGAGGCACATATTCACTTGCAACTCCCCTCAAGTATTTGGAGGAGAGGATCTTGGCCCATACTTGGTCTTGATTAGTGCACCATCTCCAAAATATCTTGGCAGCCAAAGATTGACCAGTAATGGCAGCCTTTTGTAGCCGTAGTCCACATATTTGAATAAGCCTATAGATCAAATCCCACTTTACTAGACTCCACTTTTGAGACTCCAAAGTACTTGACCATAAGAATTACCTAGAAAACGCATCCAATTCCTTAATGAAATTTGCAGGAGCAATCTACACCATACACCTATAAATAGGAAGCGCTTGAACCACAACTTTCAATAACATTACCCTCCCAACAAAGGATAACCACTTGCAAGTCTAATGGTCGACATAACCATGAAACTAATCCAAAAACTCTTCCATGCACCTCTTGGAAGTGGGCCGACAAAGAGAGGAACACCTAAATACTTAAAAGGAAGAGCCCCAATCTAAAACCTAAGAATGCATGCAATATGAGATTGAATGACAGGAGTATTAAAGAATAAAATAGAAGACTTATCTTCGTTAATTTGCTAACTAGATGCAATAAGATAAATATCCAAAGCTTTCCTAAAGTTACTTGCTTCTCTAATCCTAGCAACTCCCAAGAGCACAATGCCATCCACAAATTATAAATGTGATTAAGGAAGCAATCCTTTAGCCCAACTCCATCCTTGAATAAGCCCTTGTGTACAATGTGATTTCAAGAGTCTACCTAGGCCTTCAACCATAATAATAAATAAATATGGTGATAAGGGGTCACCTTGAAGAAGACCCCATGAGGCACCAAACAAAGAAGTGGGCACTCCATTAATCAACACAAAAAAAGAAGTCGACATAACACAACTCTTTAACCAATTGATCCACCCCTCAATAAATCCAAAAGCACTAAGGAATTTATGAAGGAAAGACCATTTCACTTAGTCATAAGCTTTGGCCATGTCCAATTTTATGAACATGGCCTTCTCCTTGGATACTTCCATAGAGTGAATAGCCTTAGCAGTGATAACCACTCCATTTTGAATATGTATGCATGTCACAAAACCCCTTTCTCCTCTAAGATAAATTTGATTAGCCAAGGTTTCAATCTCTTTGAAATTAACTTGGAAATGATATTATAGACCACATTACAAAGAGAAATTGGCCTAAAGTGGTCTAAAGATTTAGCCCCCTCCATCTTGGGAATAAGAGCCAAAAAAGTAGAATTCATAGCTTTCAACATCTGTTTGCTATTTTATGATTCTCGAACTACCTCCAATAGATCCAATTTAATAATATTCCAAAACACTTGAAAAAAAATAATTGGAAAACCATCTAGGCCAGGGGCCTTACCTTTCATCATCATGAACACTATTACCTCAAGTTTTGTAAGGGAAATAGGCATATTGAGCTCCTCGTTAGCTTCATTGGGAATGAAAAAAGGAATACAATCCAAGATATTATTCTTAGCTATTAGCTCCTCGAAAGAATCCTCCAAGAATAAAGAAGAATAATAATGAATAACCTTTGTGAGATATCTCGAAAAGAAGATAGTTGATCACCTCGAGAATACACAATTGACAATAACAAATTACCATGCCCTCCAACTTTGACAAAGTTATAAAAGGATGTTGTATGTTTGTCTCCCTCCTGCAACCATTCAATCCTAGACTTTTGTTTCCAAAAAATATCTTCTGGTGATGGATTCTAGACAATCTTGTGTAGCTGATCTTTCCTTAAAGATATTCCAAGAACACTACCTACTCCACTTCTTTAGTTTATATTTCACAAATTGAAGCTTCTTTACAAAGGTGTACATGGTTGTGCCATGCACAGGCAGACCCTTACCCCACCAATTATTCAAAAGGTCTTGCAGAGTCATCTCTCACAACCATATTAGCTAAAATTTGAATGAGGGGTTCTTAGCATCCTCCTTACCATAAGTAGAATGTTTAACAAGCTAGTGATCTGAGCCCCTCCAGTCAAGAATCTCCAAACTGGTGATCCAACTATTGCCAATCCAGAAGTTGGAGACTAAGAAACTATCCAATCTCTTTGAGATAGAGTCCTCCCCACATCTCCTATTACTCCAGGTAAACACTCCATTGCTTGGATATATATTAATAAAGTTCAATAAGGCTATATTATCTCTAAAATCCAAAGAAGATGGCTCAAGTCTAGCCACCCCTCCCCTCTTCTCTTCCAAACTAAGGATAGCATTAAAATCTCCCGCCACAATCCAAGGAAATAATGGAGCAAGAGATCACACATACCTAATATGAGCCCAAAGGTGAGACTTACCAACAAAATCAGTCAAATCATAGATATTGGAAAAAATAAAACCTTCTCCAGTGTCAAAACTTGAGGCAACCATGGTCAAGGAATGTCTACCTAAAATCCACCAAAGGGGAGAGATCTTTCACAAATCCTAGAGATAAATAATACCACTTGCACTATCATATACTCCAATGCACTGACATTGACATCACCACCAGAGTTTGGAAGCCACTTTGTCCATGCCTTCAACCAATAACTTGGACTCTTGAATAAACATAATATTAAGAGAATGTAATTTGATCAATTCCTGAACAATCTTTTGTCTAGGGATGTTCAAACCCCTTGCATTCTAAGAAAGTAGAATCATTTTTGGGACTTAGAAAAATGAGTGTCAAGGGTTTTGACTGAACCCGACTCCACCCAATTCTCTCCCATTAATTTAATCTTGTCCTGATCTATTTTCCTCCCCAAATTGGAGCTCTTCTATATGCCCCCTTTTTGAAATTCTTTTGTTGAAGTCCCAATGTAGGTAGAACCTTGTTACCTTTTCCAGGTTCCTAAACCCCACCTCTAGTTGTGGATCAAGTAGGGATAAAGTAGACCCTTGACCCACCTCACTACCCTCATGAGGAGCCAACACATCAAGAGGTGATTGAACTTGATCAATGTCCATTTGTGATCCAGATCTCCCCTCCGATAAGTTGCTAATACTACCACCCTCTTTGGGAACTAATTACTCTAACTCCAAAAAGGCTATTTCAGACAAGCCCCCTCCAAATTTACCTCTTGTTGATTAGCTTCCTCCAAAACCTCAAATTGATTATAAGCCACATCACCCTACCTATCCTTCAGGGTTCTTTTTTAGCCTCTTCCCTTATTGCAAGATTTCACTAGGACAAAACCCTCCTTATCCATTTTCCCTTCTGACACAGGACCTTTCCCCTTATCCTTCAATGGAGTTGAGCAAGGAGGTACCTTGGCTGAAGCTCCATTAGCATACATTCCTAAAGTGTTGATTTTGGGACATTTTCTCTATAGGTGACCATACTCATGACATATACAACATCGAAAAGTAAGAGCCTCATAATCAAGTTGTTCAATCGATGACATTGGACCAACCTAAATTTCCATTGAATCTGATAACAGGTTATTTAAGTCAATCTCAACACAAATACGAGCCAGGGGGATTTCCTTCTTATCTAGAGTTTATTGTGAAGGTCCAACCAGTTTACGCAACAAGAGATCAATCATATGCAAAATATCATTTCTTCATAACTCAAGTGGGAGCTAGGGAAGTCTCACCCACACTGGAACCCTTGATAAAAACTCCTTAGATAGATTAAATCGATATTCCAAGGTTTAATAAATAGCCCCACTTGATTATAAAATTAGGGGCCTCCTTCAAAGCCCTACTTCTATATGCTAGGAAAGAAAACACCACCACAAAATAATTATTAGCCACTTGCATCACTTCCATACCCCTTTTCGAGTTCCAAGTCTGATGAGCCCATGATTCCAAAAATAGGAGGGAGACTCAAATCTCCATAAACTTACATATCAAGGCATGCTTAATTAAGTAAAATCACGTCCTAAACAACAAATTTTGGTTGGATAACCAAGATTGGATGAGACAAACTCCTTACCAATCATCCATTCTCTTCCGGTGCTCGAGATCCTCCCACCTGTGATGATCCCTCTCCGTTTAAGGACTTAATAAATTGAAGCTTTATCAAGGTTAGATGAGAGAGGGTCAACCCCTGTTACAATCTTTGAAAAGGACATTTTATCAAACTTCCTTGGATTTTCCATCGACACCATTCATCGACAAAGCACCACCAAAGGTAAAAGGAAGAAGGATAATAAAAAAACAAGGAGAACTTATACTAGAACCCCTGCTATCAAACCTAACATTCCAACAACAACCTCATTGCCTAGTAAAAAGGACCACCAATACAACAAGGAACCCAAACCCCACCACCAAAAACAACAACCCTCAAGCACCCAACACACGCCTGCATAGAGAAAAACAACAGATCTTCACCCCCACGATAGCAACAAACCCCATACATTGCCTTACCTAGCCAACGTATAAAGCAACCTCCCAACATCAAGAAAATGACATGCACAACTGCAACTAAGGCATGTAGGCTCTAGCACAAGCTGCACAAACCCATGCAATCATGTGATGCCATCCTCTCTGCCATCACCGTTCTTTTTCTATCTTTCTTGTTAAACTTGTGGGATTGTTATTAAATTGAACCGTGTGTTCATCCAATTTAATGCACATTCCCCATATTTCAAGATTTTTCTTATTTATTGGTTTTTACAAAGTTGTAAACCATACCCCTTGCAAATGCACAATTTATAGTTTATGCAATTACTACAAATAATTAATCTAGGGTTATTTTTTTCAATAAAAGAAGCTTCCCCTTCTAATTGAGGAGGAATTTTTATCCCATAACTATTTCTAATTGGTGATGTACTAATTTACGTACCAATAATACCAAATAAAGTGTTATGTATACTACATTCCATTCATTCCTCCATAATCACACATTTAAAGAAGGAAGAAATTTGGGCTAAAAAGAAATGCCTGACATGTCACCAATTGAAAATATGTTTGTTCCTATTACAAAGGATTGCCAACAAGAAATACATGGAATAGAAAATACAAGTTAAGAAGAACATGTGATAAGATTAAATGATGAAAATTATAAGATGCATGTTGGGTTGTTAATGATGATGATCCTCCAAAATTGAATCATGGATGGCTCGTGAGCATCCACAACCTATATGCCTAAATACTTATGGTTCTTATTTTCATTTTATCTTTTGCTTTGCACTTTTATAAATTTTGATTACGTCTTGTTTTTTGTGATTTACATACCTCATTTCATCTTTAATATTTTGTTTCATGCACCTTTCCCCATTTGAGGGACATTTTCCTTTATTTTTACTATACTTGTCTTGCTTGTTCACATTTTATTTATTGCCCTTGAGTACCTTATTCTGAGTTTGCTCATATATACTACATTGGGTAGTTTTTCTATTTTTCCTTATTTCCCACTTTTGACAATCATGCATCCTTATGCTTACTTTTTACCACAATATTTTACTTTCTCTCTTTCCACCCATATACTCATGATCCCATCCCTTACGATTCCTATATTCTACTTTAATTACTTGAGGCTTATACTTATGACCTCCATACTTGAATCAAATGCTTTTTTCTATCCTGATATTCATGAGCATTATCATCATACCTAGTTTTCTTTGATTTGCCTCTACTTGTTGCTTACATCTTCCATGCCCATGTTGTGCCTTCATTGCCATGACATCTTATTACATTCAAAGACATTGTTCTTTTCTCATTATTATTTTGGGCCCTCATATTTATATAATTATTCTAGAGCTATCCTTTTAGATTGGGGGTATTATCCCTTCCCATACTTATTGTGATATCCTTGCTTTATCATGAGTTGCATTAGGGAGAATTATGCATTTCACTGTATTATCTTGTGCTTACATGCTTGATTATGTTCCTAGAGCTACCTTAGCACATTGGGGGCATCATGTCTTCCCTTATCCTATTATGTGTGCTCCCATGCTCCCATGCCTTATCTTGTACTAAGAGCTATATTAGGAAAGCAATGCCTCCCCACACAACTTACATTGTACCTTTAAGAGTATTTTTTGCTTTTGAATTTCCCATATTCAACATAACCTTACCTTTATGTATATCTCTAGTCCATATTATTTCATGCTTATCATCCTATATGTTGTACTTGCTTGTTACAAAATTTATTCATGACATTTATTACTGTATACACCTAAAAACGGTCATCATATTCAATTAATTAAATACAACCTATTTGATTAATGTTTCAACTATGTATAAATAAAGTCTTGCTTTATTTATATTGTTCACTCTTCTTTTAATTCTCCAAAATCATATTCTTCTAAATAATTAAATAAACAAATTATCCTAAACCTGTTTATTTAATTAATCTTCCTTAATCCTGATTAAGAATTAGAGCACATGTCTACTACTTTTTCTTGTGCCACCTCACAAAGGTCACATGAAAATAAATAAGCCTAATTATTAATTAGAGTTATCCTCACACACTTCCACCAATTGGAAAAGGCACATGGCTTTATTCCCCCACACTTCCAACAAATTTGAAGCACATGGGTCTTTGTTTCACACACTTGGGTCCCCCATCCATTTGGCATGATTCCAATTGGTCAAGGGATTCTCTCCACACATATGGCATGTTGTCTTTGGTCAAGGGGACAACATCATGATTCTTTCCATCTCCACCGTCTATTCTTTCCCCTTCGAATCTAGACCGTTGATAGGTTCCACCTCACAAAATGCTTGAGAAACCCTATAAATACACCTCCTTGCCTTTGCATTTATCATCCACAATTGAAGTAAAGTTACTATGCAGGTTTCTCTTAAGAGCTTGGAGCTTTCATGGAGTCTTATAATTAGTTTTCATATCATGTGTTACTTTGCATTCTCATTTTAGATTAATTAATTGCTTCATAGTTGCATTTTAGGTTAGTTTGTTTTATGTTTGCATTTAATCATACACATAATCATGAATAGTTCATTTTAGTTTCACATCATCTCACTCATCTACACTTGTCCATTTATCATCAACATCATCCTTCGTTTATCATCGTATTCATCATCCTTTTCATCCTTTTGTTTCATTTAGAAGCATACCACTAATCCTTCTAGCACACATTTGCACATAGAAATCATCTTAGCTTGCATATTAAGCATCAAATCTCATTTTCTAGGTTGTCATTTTAACAATCAGTGTGCCCATAGAAATATGAGGGCCAAATGGTTTAATAAATCCCTAGAAATAGATGACAATGATACATATTTGAAAGGTTTGATTGTATTACAAATAGAATAGTTTAATTGATCAAACTTTGAATGTAAACCATTTCATTAAGGTTTGTGTTGACATTGAATCTCTCCACATTCGACACACGCACAAAATGGCACCCACCGTGGGGCCTTTGCCTCACTTATTTCTAACTTTTTTGCAAATTTCATTATTGTAGGTTCAAATTTGAGACTTGAGAGCCTTTTGCGCCTGTTTTGAGGCAATTCTAGGTTGTTTTTGGAATTCGAGCGCCTCTTGCAAGTTGTTTCAAGACCATTTTTACCTGTTTTGGGACCATTTTGGGCTATTTTTAGAGTTTTGGCGCCTCTTGCACCTGTTTTGGCGCCTCTTGAAAATTGTTCCATGACCATTTTTACTTGTTCCGGGACCATTATGGGTTGTTTTTAAAGTTTTGGTGCCTCTTGCTTGAGTTTTGGCGCTTCTTGCTTGAGTTTTGGCGCCTCTTGCAAACTATTCTGAGACCATTTTTACCTGTTTCGGGACAATTCTGGGCTATTTTTAGAGTTTTGGCGCCTCTTGCACCTATTTTGGTGCCTCTTGCAAACTGTTTCGAGAAATTTTTTACCTGTTTCGAGACCATTATGGGTTGTCTTTAGAGTTTTGGCGCCTCTTGCAAACTATTCCAAGACCATTTTTACCTGTTTTGGGACCATTTTGGTTTGTTTTAAGAGTTTTTGCGCCTCTTGCAAGTTGTTCCAAGACCATTTTCACCTGTTTTGAGACCATTCTAGGCTGTTTTTAGAGTTTTAACGCCTCTTATAAGTTATTTTGAGACCATTTTCACCTGTTTGGGACCATTATGCATTGTTTCTAGAGTTTTGGTGCCTCTTGCACCTGTTTTGGCGCCTCTTGCAGTTTTTCACCAAATCAAAAAATTCACATTCTGTGTTGTGCATTTGTAGGTTTTCCCAGAATTGTTGTGAAAGACTCAAAACATAAACTACTAACATATTGCAGGAGCTGGATGTTATTCACTTATTTCCTTTTGGTTAAGATAGGAACGTAGCTTAATTAAAAGGTTAACGAATATCATGTTTCCTTTTGGTTAAGTTAGGAACATAGCTTAATTAATGGGTTATTGAACACCATGTATTTTGTATGTGATGGATGGTAGGCAAATGCTCTCCCCTTAACTGGGTGATCCAAAAATCTAGACTCGTTCTTGTTTATGTGCGAGTGTAAGTGGAGCATATAGCGTGTGTTCTCTCTTTATTCATGCAAAATAAAGAGTGATCAAACTACAGGTATGCTTGCTTGCTTTTGTTTATCCTAGAGGGCCTGCCTTGTGGGAAAAAGTAATCACCCAAGGGAATGACCCAACCAGTAACACGCTAAAGCCAAGCGACTTCCAACCGGGATATAAATATGGATACTTGGGGAAAGTTCAAGTATCACGTGGGTGGCTCCGACAAGATGGATGAAAGGGACTCTTGCCGCATGGATCACTCCCTACAAACAAAATGTCTAAATTAAAACCCTTGTAGATTTTCCAAAATCCTTTATCTATTCTTTGGTGTAGCAACGGTCGTTGCCAAGACATCCACATTGTCGCAATTTTTAGTAGAGATGATCAATTCGCCATGGGAGTTTCATGGGGACTGGAAGCTTGGTTGGCTTGAGAAGAGAGTACACTATAAGGGGGAGCTTGTGCAGCCAAGCTTCTAAATTTATCTGCTAAAGATAGTGCGGTTGGGGTAAAACCCGCTTGGAATCCAAAAGAATACAGTCTTACATAGCCTTAGGAGTGTATATTTTACTTGATGTGTCTTTATCAAAGTGTTTTCAAAACAAAACATCACATGTTGAAAGTGAAAACCTTGATTCATAACTACATTCATTGAGGTAATAAGTCTACAATTGGAAAATTTGAGAAATTAGACCTTTGGGGGGTAATTTGGTTGCTTTAGAGTCATTTTGGCACCTTTGGTGTCCCAAGTGGCGCCAAAACTCCTACACCATTGTATAGCTTATGAAATTCTACCCCATTTAAAAAAAAAGCTTCGAAAAAGACCTTTGTATGACCAAGATACGACCATTTTAAGATTGACTATAAAGGTGTTTTGACATGCAACTCTGAAGTGGCACCTTTTGCAAGCCTGGTTTTCAAGTTTTTAAGGTTGAACTCTAAAGTGGCACCTTTTGCAAGCCTTGTTTTTATGATTTTTGAGGTCAAACTCTGAAGTGGCGCCTTTTGCAAGCCTTGTTTTTATGATTTTTGAGGTCAAAATTTGAAGTGGCGCCTTTGGTGTCCCAAGTGGCACCTTTTGCAAGCCTTGTTTTTATGATTTTTGAGGTCAAACTCTGAAGTGGTGTCTTTGGTGTCCCAAGTGGCGGCTTTTGCTAGTCCTGATTTTCATGTTTTGACATGTTACTCTGAAGTGACACCTTTTGTCTTTGTTTTGGCGCCTTTTGCAGACTAAAAAATAGTAACTTAGGTTCATCCACCTTCTGAAAGTCAATCCTCTCAGCAGTGTTCGACCATTCCTTAGGCAAAATAGAGTCTAAACATGTAGTTTACCCAATGATTTCATGAAAGATTAAGATTCAAAAACCAAATTCCATACCTCTTAGTCCAAAAGAACACCAAAAACATTTATCAACACTTTACGACTTTAGATAGAGGTTAACCTTCAATTTATACAAAAGAGCTTGCAAGAACAATCCCGAATTATACATCTTTTACTACTGTCAAAATCCAAGACTTTTCCAAAGATTTGAGTATCTCGTCTCACAAGTTTGAACCAAAATTTCAAAACTCCAAGTCCAAGATCATTCCTTAGATACCTTAGAAGTTTAAACTTGTTAAAACCAACCTCTACAAGTGGAATTCTCCAAACTAAACCTAGATCTAAACATCTCAAAGTGCCTAAATCATCAAAATCTATCATATCTTTGATTGTTAAACCTAGTTTCATCATTGAGATTTGTCATCCTTTAATCACGAAACAATGTTATACAATCAAATCAAAATTAGTCCCATCAATAGAATTTGTCATTCTATTCGACTTAGTTGTAATCCTTGGCACTCCTCCAAACAAAGATCAAAGTTTAGCTAGATTGTAACACTTGTATGCCCATTTTAACAAGATCCCAACGTTGAAACTCAAAACTGTGAAATCCAAACCACAATGGCTAAAATAGATGAGGATCAATTGAATTCTTTAGCTCATCAAATGAAAAATCTTCAACAACAAATATGGGATATACAAGGGGAAACAACCAAAAAAAGACATTTGTTGCCACACATCTATTCCTATCCATATGACAAAAATATGGACATGACACCTTCTCCACCAACAACTACATCATCCAAGTTCAATGTCTTTGAATTTTTGAAAAAGTTAAATGAGAAGCCCAAATCTCAGTCCTCAAACACAAATGATATTGAACAATCTTACCATGTCATGCATCTATCATCATCTCCCATAAGCCAAAAAAAATCTCAGGATTCTTTCACCCAAGTCAACGATTCCATACAACAACCTTCTTCTATCATATCTTCTACATCCAATGATTCATGTCAATCTCTCAGTCTAAACCATGCTATCATAGACCCCTCTGCAGCTCAAGATCAAAGCATTCTTTCCACTTCATCCAATGATACCAAAATTCCATAAGTTCTTCCAATCTTTGACCAAGACCAAATCTCTCAAGAATTCTATGATGATCCCCTCCTCTCACTTTTCATCCACGATGACTCCCTTCCGTCTCAAGAGAAAAGTATCTTTCCAAATCCTTCTTCCACCCCATCTAATGAATCCATATCATCTCATGATTCCATTGCATCCTAGGAGCATGATAATTCTTCCATCCTATCTAATGATGTCCTATCACCCAATGATCAAGATATGCTTTCTCATCAAGATCAAGATATGCTTCCATCTGAGGACATCTCTTCATTCCATGAGGATGTTCGTCCTTCTCAAGATCAAGATATGCCTTCCATACCACCACATGATGATTCCACACCTAATGAAGAGCAAGCTAATTCATCTTCTACAACTTGTGATCCTCTTCCAAGTCAAGATCAAAGTACCCCATCATCCCCATGTCAAGATCCTATCACACCTATGCAAGCTACCCTTGAACCCCACACCTACAAATTGGGATCCTCCACCTTCATCCACTTCAATTTACTTCCAACACCTATCCTTTCATCCATATCATATCCTCCCCAAAATGGACTTGCATCTTGTTTCACAAACAACACATATCCCATTGGTAAACAAATGTGTCAAAGTATGAACTACAAAGGCAAAGGATTAGGCCTTCATGAATAAGGTATCTCTTATGCTTTGCATACACGCACCAAATTTTTCTTGGAAAAGTTGGGGACCCCCTCTTCATTTTTATTTTTTTTTCTCTGTCTTTGTCGAATCCGAAACCAAAACATAAACTTTTCCAATGTTTATGTTACTGGTTTCGTCCCGATCCCAGTTCCCCGCTTCGTTTGAGTATCATCCCGTCTCGTCCCGTCTTGTTCTTCATTTCATTCTTTTTGTTTTGTCCCGTCTTTCATCATTGTGCTATTCGTTCGTTTTGGTTGTTTCATTTGTCTTGGTCTTCGTCTTTTCATTGTCGTCTGTCTATCTTCGTCCTCATGTTGCTTGTTTCTGGTTTCGTGTCGTTCATTTCAATCTTTACATTGTCGTTTTAATTTTAGTAAAGAAAATACAAAAAAAAATGTAATATTAGAAAATACAAAAAAATTGTAAAATGTTAGAAAATTCAAACAAAAAGTTGAAAATACTTTTGAAAATACAAAAAAATGAGAAAAAACACGAAAATACAAACAAAAAAATTGATTGAAAACTTATAATAATAATAATAATAATAATAATAATAATAATAATTCTTTTATTTAAAACTTAATATCTAAAAGATTTAATAAAATAAATAAATAATAAACCTTTTATGTTTTTTTTTAAACATTTAAAAGTTTTTTTTAGAACAATTTTTTAAGTTTAAGTTTAAAAGATTTTAAAAAGAAAATCAAAAAAAGAATAAAAAAAAATCTTTTAATATCTAAAAGATTTAAAAATACAAAAATATTATAAAAGGGATTTTATAAAATAAATAAGTCATTTTAAAATCTTTTTATTTTAAAGAAAGATTTAAAAACCTTTAAATATCAAAAAAATCAAAAAGAGGTAAAAGGAAAAAGAAATAATAATTTAAGATTCTTATTGGAGGCAGATTGGGAACCAAATGGAAATAAAATGTTCACCTTTAGAAATTGTCCCAATCTCGCAATGAACCCATGAATATTGGACTCGGGTAAAAATTGGAAACCTTGGCAAAAATTGGAAGTATTCGCATTTCATTCTCGCTCCCATCCTACTCAGGCATCGAAACCGGAAGTAATTTTGAAAAGGGGTGTTTCAAGGAAAAGGTGAAAATGTTTTACTCCTAAATTGGTTTTGATCTCGCTTAATAAAAAGTTTCTTGGCAGAATGGGAACTAAGAACAAGCATGACACTTTAAATAATGAAAATGTTTCTGCCCCCGCTTGATGCTTGTTCTCGTTTTGTCTCCGCTCAAATATGGCTCCAACTCCGCACTACTTTTGCTCTTCTCCCGCATGGATATGGCTCCACTTCCGCTACGTGTTGGTTCCGGTCCCGCACAACATGGACAACACAAGTGAACTGTTCGACGTGATGCCTCAAAGATTTGTCTCATAACATGTTGTAATTGCAGGGTATGCGCAAAATGAAACTGTTGAAAGGGTTGTAGAAACTTTCAAGCAAATACACAGGTGTAAAGTTGAACTCCACAACGTTGCTAGCATCTTCCCTGCCCGAACATCGACTATGTAAATGGACTGTATGATAGAATGCCTCAATAGAAATGTCATCTCATTGTGTGTAATAATAGCAGAAAGTGCACAAACCAGATTTGTTGGAAGGCTTTAGAAACTTTGATGCAAATACAACTGGTGGATGTGGAGCCAAAATCCTCCTCTAGCCTGTGCGGTCCTAATAAATGGACAAAGGAGCATGGACACCCATTAAAGCACAAAAGAAATGCAGGATGCAAAGTAAAGAAGGCCCGAGAGACATGCAAAACGTGGAGGCACAAACAAGGCTGACGACCTATTTGACAGCCTACCCCAAAAGGATCTCATTAATAGATCATATATGCGAATCATAGATAATATGGAGGGAATGCAACCTGTTTGAAGAATGCCTCCACATTTGAGATGTAATTTCATGGTATGCCATATTAGCGGTCTATGCGCAAAGTAATTTTGTTGAAAAATCTTTGGAAAGCTTTGTAACAGATGCAGTGGTCTTTTTTATCCTCCATGCGGGTGTCAAAATGGAAGCTTTGGAAGAGGGCATTGACACCCATTGAAGTAAAAGGCATGTAAACTGTTTGACCGAAATGCTTCTAAAAAGAAACGTGGTCTCATGGTTTGGAACGATTGTAGAATCTGCACAAATTGGAATTTGTTGAAACGGCTTTAGGAACTTTCAGAGCAAATGGATTGGTAGATGTAAGGATCGATCCCACCAACCTCTACCAATGTCCTCCTTGCTCACCAAATAGATTTTTTTGGAAGAGAATATAATGAAGGCAGGTGTAGGGCCAAGTTTCTTTCCATCGCGCTATAGGAAAAAGGCACATGAAATGTTTAACAAAATGCCTCAAAGAGATGTGTTCTCGTGTAATGCGTTGATTGCAAAATATGTATATTGGATTTTATTAAGAAGAAAAAAGGGACTTTCATGCACTATGTGTCCTCATGGAAAACATCCTCCTTGCCACAAATAGCTAGGAGTAATGATTTTATGTCAAATATTGTCGTTGCAATTGCCATGGTAGAAACAAAATACAAAATGTGGAGGCATATACAAGGCACAGACTATTATGAAAAATGCCTCTCAAAAGAGATGTGACCTCATGGATTCCATGATTGTGCGATATGCACTAGATGGATTTGCCTGATAACATAAATACAAAATGGGGAAGCATACACAATGCGTGTAAATTGTTTGAACAAAATGCCTTCAATAAAAAAATGTGAGGCATCTCATTAAATGCCATAATTGTAAGGCATGAACACAGATGTGGAAGCATAGTCACTGTCGTATGGAATGTAATGTTGGAAGAACACAAAACAGATTCAATTTGGAAATGCATTGAAATATGAAATGTTGTAAAGGCATTAGAAACTTCTCTACACTCAGCAAGGGTAGTGACCCTTATAATTTCATATATACTAAATGTGAAAAGAAAATACAATTGGCAAAACGTGGAGCTTAGATAAACGTTGTGAATCATTTGACAAAACACCTCAATAGACGTGGTCTCAGGGGGGACGTCATTTGAAGGGAAAGTTACATGAATATGGAAGCAGGGGATACAACATGTGAACTATTTGATAGTTTGCTTCAAAGAAAATGTGATCTCGTGAGATGCCATGAATGCGTTGGGCATATATTTAAACGTTGTAGAATATGCACATAATGAATTTGATGGATTATGAATTAATCAGTTTTATTATTAACCAAGTATGCCATTGTTATGAAAAATGTTAATCCAGTAAATTAATTGTGCATTTGTTGTGTTTGCAAGTAATTTCAGGATTCAAAGGAGCAAATTGATATTGAATCCATACAAAGCATTAATTTAAAAGGGGTTTTATAGCATTTCAATTATGTTGATTAAATGATTATTATACATGCAGTTAATTGAAATATCCTAAGATATTTAATTAGTTTTAGAATTAATTAAATATTATGAGCTGATTAATTTTATAAATTAATTAATGCACTTGATATTCTTACAGGTACTTTTGAAATGTGCAAAGGGTATGATTTACAAATCAAATGTGCAGACGGGAGAAGTCTTCTGAAAGATCTTTAAGCTAGCTATAAATTGAAGATATGGTGGACTTGTTTGGAGTAATTTTTGGACAAGGATGTTGTTGCTCATTGTGCAAAAGGAGAAATTTGAGTCAAATCAGAAATCATAATTGTGAACTGGAAGTCAACTTGAGCCAAACTGGAGAGTGGAGTTTAGAACTGAAGTCAACTAAAGTCAAACAGGGCTGCAAACATAAAGTTATCTTTAAGGAGTGATTGCTACAGCTTTTTGATGTCTAATTTTTTAGAAGGAATTATGGAATTATGAGCTATTAATTGTCAAAATTAAGCTCATTGTAAAAAAAGGGTTAGACACTTAGGAAAAGTTAGAAGTTTTATAGCTTAGCTGATTAGAGTTTTACAGTAGGATAGGTGATGTATTTTTCTGATTTTCTTAGTTTAGATGGAGGTAATTTGAAGACAGGTTTCTGTACACTGGTGATCTTGCCAGATTTGTAAATGTTGCTTATCTGTCAATCTTATCTGTTTCATTGATAGTAGAAGCAACCAGACTTAAACCTGCTTTAGATTATGCTTTGGAATGATGTTTGTTTTATTAATCATTTGATTTGGAAAGCTTTCAAGGAATGAAATTCTATCTTTTCTTTTGTTTGAATGATGATTTGCAATCTTCCATTAATATTTGCTTTGTATGGGTTACAGGTAAATTTTTTTTGCAGTTCTGGTTTAGGAATTCCTTGGAAGGTAACAGGTCTGGTTAATTAGATGAATTAACATTCTTCTTTCTCTTGCGTCCTTGATCTATCTTTTGCCTTTTCTTTATACCCCCTGTTAGAGTAGGTTTAAATAAGAATTCAATCTTACAACAATCAAAAGCTCAATAACCAACAAGCCCCTTGAACATTACAATTACAGTGACCATTGAGCAATATCAACACAGTTGAGAACCAACTACCAGGACCTTGGGAGTTAGATTACTATACGTTGTCTTTCTTTTTCAGGAGAAGTAGAATAGAGATATTATGTTTAAATGTTGTTCTCTTTTGACCATCAACACTATCCTAGAACCCCATTTTGCTCAAGAAAACCCATATTACCATGGCCTTGGTTATACACCTAAGTTTCCTAGTCCATAAAACCTACCATTTATCTTAGGTCCTCATCCTAATCCATCAAACCTACCATCTATCTTAGGTCCTCATCCCAATCCACCAAACCATCCATCTATCCTAGGTCCTCATCCTAGTTCATCAAACCTTCCCTTTTCCTAGGTCCATATCCTATTCCTCAAGAACAACAAAGGCATACATCCTTGATGCCCTTTCAAAATTATACCACCAACAACTCATCCATGATACCTCCATACCATTCATATCCATCCATCTATCCTATTGCTCTTGGAAGCAATTTGGGTGCCAAATGTCAAAAGCTTCCATATCAAAATTCACATGTATGAAAGGATCAACATGTCTCCTCGAAGAGGCATGCAAAAAAAAAGAAAATTTGATCCAAAATCAAAGGAAATATAAAAAAGGCCACAAAGGCCCATCAAAGCAAAAAGAAAAATTTCCAAGACCACAAAGGTCTATAAATCAAAGAGAAAAATCTCAAAGGCCACAATGGCCCACAAAGCAAATATCAAAGTCAAAAATCATGTGGATTCCAAAAAGTCTCATAGAAGCAATGAAATATAAATCGACACCCAAATTTGCTAATCCAAAAGCTTCCTCCAATCTTCCATATAAGAGTTTTGGCGCCTCTTGCACCTGTTTTGGCGCCTCTTGAAAATTGTTCCATGACCATTTTTACTTGTTCCGGGACCATTATGGGTTGTTTTTAAAGTTTTGGTGCCTCTTGCTTGAGTTTTGGCGCTTCTTGCTTGAGTTTTGGCGCCTCTTGCAAACTATTCTGAGACCATTTTTACCTGTTTCGGGACAATTCTGGGCTATTTTTAGAGTTTTGGCGCCTCTTGCACCTATTTTGGTGCCTCTTGCAAACTGTTTCGAGAAATTTTTTACCTGTTTCGAGACCATTATGGGTTGTCTTTAGAGTTTTGGCGCCTCTTGCAAACTGTTCCAAGACCATTTTTACCTGTTTTGGGACCATTTTGGTTTGTTTTAAGAGTTTTTGCGCCTCTTGCAAGTTGTTCCAAGACCATTTTCACCTGTTTTTAGACCATTCTAGGTTGTTTTTAGAGTTTTAACACCTCTTATAAGTTATTTTGAGACCTTTTCACCTCCATTATGCATTGTTTCTAGAGTTTTGGTGCCTCTTGCACCTGTTTTGGCGCCTCTTGCAGTTTTTCACCAAATCAAAAAATTCACATTCTGTGTTGTGCATTTGTAGGTTTTCCCATTGTTGTGAAAGACTCAAAACATAAACTACTAACATATTGCAGGAGCTGGATGTTATTCACTTATTTCCTTTTGGTTAAGATAGGAACGTAGCTTAATTAAAAGGTTAACGAATATCATGTTTCCTTTTGGTTAAGTTAGGAACATAGCTTAATTAATGGGTTATTGAACACCATGTATTTTGTATGTGATGGATGGTAGGCAAATGCTCTCCCCTTAACTGGGTGATCCAAAAATCTAGACTCGTTCTTGTTTCTATAAAGCGAAAGTGGAGAGAAGGTAGGTTCTCTTGTCCTATGCTAAACAAAGAGGATCAAACATGCTTGCTTGCTTTGTTTATTTTAGAGGGCCTCGGCCTCTTGTGGGAAAGTAATCACCTAAGGGAATGACCTACCAAGAACACGCCAGCTGCTTACTTCCAACCGGGATATAAATATGGATACTTGGGGAAAGTTCAAGTATCACGTGGGTGGCTCCGACAAGATGGATGAAAGGGACTCTTGCCGCATGGATCACTCCCTACAAACAAAATGTCTAAATTAAAACCCTTGTAGATTTTCCAAAATCCTTTATCTATTCTTTGGTGTAGCAACGGTCGTTGCCAAGACATCCACATTGTCGCAATTTTTAGTAGAGATGATCAATTCGCCATGGGAGTTTCATGGGGACTGGAAGCTTGGTTGGCTTGAGAAGAGAGTACACTATAAGGGGGAGCCTGTGCAGCCAAGCTTCTGAATTTATCTGCTAAAGATAGTGCGGTTGGGGTAAAACCCGCTTGGAATCCAAAAGAATACAGTCTTACATAGCCTTAGGAGTGTATATTTTGCTTGATGTGTCTTTATCAAAGTGTTTTCAAAACAAAACATCACATGTTGAAAGTGAAAACCTTGATTCATAACTACATTCATTGAGGTAATAAGTCTACAATTGGAAAATTTGAGAAATTAGACCTTTGGGGGGTAATTTGGTTGATTTAGAGTCATTTTGGCACCTTTGGTGTCCCAAGTGGTGTAAAAATGATGCTTATGAAATTCTACCCCATTTTAAAAAAAAGAAAAAGATTAGACCAAGTAGATAAGATTGCTATATAATACAATTTTGCAAGCCTTTGGAGTTGAGTAAACCAAGAAAACATGTTTTGATAGAAATAATAGGTTTTAAGTAATTTAAAAATAATAGCTTCAGCAATTATGTGAATGCATATAACTTAAAAATATCATATAAAAGATTGAAGAAAAAGATTAGAAGGTTTTTAATTTTATGCTTTTAGTTTTATATTTTGTGCAATAAAAGAAAATCTGTTATCTAATTACATTTTCGCTGAATTGCAAAGTGAAAATGATTTATTTGAGTTGCAGGTGGAAATATTTGACCAAGTTTGTGTGATTGAGGAAAGGTGGCTATCTTTGTTTGCACGTTTAAAAACCTAGTCCAAAGAGGGGAGCTCTTGAACAACACAAACCATGTATCGGCACCTAAAAAAAATCCATGTAGTTGCTATGATATAGGCCATGCTGTTTTGCAATGATGATTGATTCTATCAATCTATGATCACATATTCCAGAGAAAATCAAGATGGTTTGAATAAGTAAGTTGAATAAAAATAATAAAGATAGCCTGTTCAACTTCAATTGACATGCAATTTTTACATTCACTATATTGAAACAAATGTAAGTATGAATCAAAAAAGGTTAATAAAAGGTTGCTTATAAAAAATTTTTCTTGGATTGATGTCTTTGTCGAATTAAACTTTTCCAATGTTTATGTTACTATTTCCAGTTCATATTTTTCTTTTTGTTTTGCACATTGTGAAAAGAATTGCAATCTTTACAGGAATCTGTAATTCGTGGAAATTTGAGTTGAATACTTGAAGTGATTGAAACTTATAATAATAAAATTACTTTTATTTAAAACTTAAATAGAAGATTTAAGGGGAGAAACGTTTAAGATGCTTTTTAAAATTTATTTTGCCTCAAACGGATTTTCTAACTATAAGAAGAGCAGGGAAGCCAAGTATGGCAATAAGAAGTTCCAAGGAAATCGTCAAGGTAATAACAATGTCAGGACAATCGGGAATGAAAATAGGCAAATCAGAAATCTGAAGAGGGATGGTAGTCCTCAGGACCGCAGGATGAAAACAGGAACAATAAGAACAAGAGGGGTAATTTCAATAAAAGGAACGATAGGAGAGATTTTTTACAAGCCCAAGGCACCTCGTGGGGGTTGTTATACTAAGCATTACGCCAATGGGAGGAATAACAAACATAATAACAGGAATCAACATCATCAAGCCACTCCGCTATAAAATTTTATAGATCCTCAACTAAGTGAACTGGATAGAGAGGAAGGTAGAGCAATGCATGTATTTCAGTAAACCTCCCTAACCTTCAAACACAAGTGAACTACGTGATTCATGTCTTGATGATCGAGGAAACCATGTGGAGCTTTGTGGCATTAAAAAGCCTTTAGAGCTTAGGTATGCATGGGAAGGTGACTTGGGAAAAGTTTTTACAATTAATACCACAATCTAAGAAAATGACAGAATTCCAGGTACTACCTCTGGGAGACCACCAGCATGATGAGCCAAAATTGGCTTAGACCTCAGTCAGGAGTTTTTGATTTAGCAATAAACAATTTGGGAAGTAGAGGAAATCGTCAAGGAAGGTCGGAAAATAGGACATGGTAAAGGAATGAAAAAGGGAACAAATAAATAAAGGAACGAGGAAAAAGGCACCTCGTGGGGGTTGTTATACTTGTGGTGGCAAGCATTAAGCCAATGTGTGCCCTCAGAGGAATGGAACAGGAATCAACACCAATCGCCAAGCAAATTATCAAGCCACTCCCATCCAGCTATTTCAGATAATTTTATAGATCCTCATGTTTCTGGCGAATTCTTGGAAAGTTCAAAATGGTAGAGCAATGCATGTATTTCAGTAAACTTGAACTCCCTAACCTTCAAACGCAAGTGAACTTGTATGTTGCACCGTTGGGGTCTTACAATGTGATATTAGGGATAAATTGGCTCTCTGAACATAAGGCTCTTGTGTAGAGAAGTCAATAAACAATCGAGGAAACCATGTGGAGCTTTGTGGCATTAAAAAGCCTAAGTCTCCGCCATGTAGTTGAAAAAGGCAAGTCAGAAGGATGCACTATCTTTGCAATAAAGGTCAAGGACCTTGATGAGAAAGAATCCTCAATTAATGATCATCCCAGAAATTTGTATAGAGTTGAGGTGATCTATTGATTTGGCCCCTCAGTCAATCAAGATGAATACCAGAATTGTTGAAGCAAGGTCTTGAAGAAGCGCTGAAAAAGAAGGGTTTCATCAAAAATAAATTACCATCTCAAAGAACTGCTCTAAGAAGATATGAACATCTTCAAGGAAAACGAGTTTACAGTGCTACCATTTGGGCTAAGTAGCAGCTTTCATGAACCTATGAATAGTGTCTTCTGAGATTGTTTGGATAATTTTGTCCTAATCTTTCTAGACGATATCTTGATTTACTCTAAGTCAAAGGAAGAACATGAGAAGCATTTGAGAATTGTGTTGCAACGTCTGAGGGAACATAAGTTGTATGGAAAGATGTCTAAGTGTCATATTTAGGACATTGATTTCAGGGTGGACCCAAAAAAGATTAAGGCATTATGGATTGGAAGTTCGAAGTTTCATGGGTCCTTGCAAGGTACTGGGCACACACTACATTGAAGGAAAAGAAGTACTAAGTGAGAGATGAATTCAGCTGCTTAAGGATTGTTTGGATAATTTTGTGTTGAATTTACTCAAATTCAAGGGGTGGGATCAGCATGCAAGAGCGGGTAGCATATGAATCAAGGAAGTGAAATAAACTCTCTTATCTCCATGCTTTACAGATGTGGAGACATTATCTCTTGGGAAATCCTTTTGAACTAAAGACAGACCATGCAGGATTAAGATATATCTTCACTCAACCCAATCTAAATGCCCGACAAAGGCGATGGCTGGAATTTTTGAGTGAATATGACTTTGGAATTGAATATATTAAGGGTAAGGAAAACAGGGTGGCTGACGCCTTGAGTAGAAGGAGACATCTTGCAGCCATGGTTACCATAAAATCAGATTTCAGGCAGCAAGTAGTACAATCCTCACTTGGGGATGAATATTATAAAAAGGTAAAACAAGCCCTAGGGGTGAATTCCTCGAATCATTGATATGAGGGTTATGTGTTTGAATCAGATGGGCTCTTGAGATTTCAAGGGCGGATGTACATTCCAAGTTCTGCAAATTTGAGAGAGTTAGTGCTAGAAGAATTCCACAATGCACCATACTCGGGACATCCCGGTATTACAAAGATGATGGAAGGACTTAGGCCACTGTACTTCTGGCCAGGACTTAAAAAAGGACATTACGTCATATGTAGCCCGATGCCTGGAATGCCAGCAAGTCAAGGCGGAGCATGTGCATACGACAGGACTCTTATATCCTCATAGGGTACCAGAGTATAAATGGCAGGTTATCACTATGGATTTTATACAGGGGTTGCCAATGTCTAGGAACCGACATGATACCATCTTAGTTGTGGTGGATAAGTTGACAAAGGTTCCTCATTTCATCCCTGGAAACCTCAAGGATGGATCAATGGTTTTAGCAAGAAAATTTGTTCAGGAAATCTTCCGTTTGCATAGAGTGCCAGAAACGATCATCTCAGATCGAGACACTCGGATGACTTCTAGGTTTTGGATCACATTAAACTCTTCCCTGGGAACTAAATTGAATTTCAGTTTCGCATATCATCCTCAGACCGATGGTCAGACGGAGAGGGTGAATCAGGTAGTAGAAGATCTTCTCCGCATGTACTGTATGGAGCAACAACATAAGTGGGAGGAGTATTTGCCATTGGTGGAGTTTGCTTACAACAACTCCTACCATGCTTCATTGGGTATGGCACCTTTTGAAGCTCTTTATGGACGTAAATGTCGAACACCCATTAGTTGGGACCGAGTAGAAGACAGGGTTGTGATTGGCCCTGAGATGCTCAGAGAAATGGAGGACCAGATGAAAATCATTAAGGAAAAATTGAAACAAGTTGTAGATAGACATAAAAGTCTACCAGACAAGAACCGAAGCTTTAGGCAGTTCTCTGCAGGAGATAAGGTCTTTTTGAGGGTTCGGCCGCATAAGAGTTCAATCTCTTTCGGCAAGAACTCTAAGTTGGCCCTTAGGTTTGTTGGCCCTTTTGATGTTTTGGAGGTGGTGAATCCAGTTGCTTACAGGCTTGCTCTGCCACCAGTCTATCCCGGATACATAATGTATTTCATGTCTCAGTACTTAAACCTTACCATCCATATATTGCTCATATCCTTGATTGGCGTGCATTGCAGGTTCAGGACCCAGGGGTGATACAAGTGGAGCCCGTCGGGATCCTGGAAGTGCGCAACGTTAAGTTGCGGAATAGGGACATTATGCAATACAGGGTCCAGTGGGACCAGTATTCGGTGGATAATGCCACCTGGGAGAACGCTGAAGATATAGATAGAGTTTTTCCTCATTTAAGATCTTAACATACTCTTATTTTCTTTTATGTAGAGACTTTCGATATGCTAGTATCTCAATTTTGTTATGTAACTTGCTTTTAGACATCGAGACGATGCCTCTTCCAAGTGGGGAAAGATGTCACGTCTCAGACCTCGATGCTGTTTTGACCATGATTTTGTGGGGATTTATTATATGAATGATGATGCGTGATTAGAGTAATATAATATAATACAATGCTTTGGTGTATGAAAACGTAGGAAAATAATTGCTTCTGGAATTATGAATGCATTTTTTAAAAATATATATATACAAGATAGAACAAAATAGAAGTGTTGATTTAATTATTGCTTAGATTTATATTTCTATATTGGTTACTAATACATTTTCGCTTGTTGCACGCCTGAGTGCATTTGAGTTGCAGGTGGTCGAAGACCAAGAGTGTGATTGAGGAAAAGAAGGCTAGCTTCCCGATAGGGTAAAAGAGGAGGAGCTCTCGAACACACACACACAGCACCTAAAAAAATCATGTAGTTGCATTTAGGCCATGTCTGTTTCAATATGATTGTTTTAAATTGATTACATATAGGAATAAATGGTTTGAATAAGTAATTGATAAAAATAATAACATAGCAAAATTGAAATATAACTTAATTATCCATAAAAGTTGTGAAAAAGATTATGGTTTATTTTATTTAGTTTATTCCATTTATTTTTGTGCAATAAAAGAAAATCTGATCTAATTAGGAAATTAAGAATAAAGTGAAAAATATTATATTTACATATGATAAGGAAGAAATATTTGGTTTGCATATTAAAAGGTGGAGATATCTTTGTTTGCATATGTTTAAAAACCTTAGTCCAAAATTGGGAGAAAGGAACAGTCCCGAGAAAACTTTGGGCTCTGGGGAAATTCTCCTTAAAATCAACAATGCTTTCGGCAAGTGGCTACCTCTGGATTTTGCATGTAAAATTTATCTGTCATCTGGAAATGGTCTGCATGACCCTCGGAAGGAGGAATAAAGCTTTAAGGGGAGAAAAGAGAACATTATTTAGACACATAACCAGGGCTCTGGAAGAGGGAGACAAAAAAAAGGGTAATACTGGGCATCTACAACTGGAGAAATCTGCCAGGTTATTTCCATTCCTTGTTTTTAAATCAGTTTAAATTTCAGTAAGAAATTGGAGAAATGAAATGCATCATTATATGAAAATGATTACAAATATCTGAGAAATCTCTTCCAATTTTATTTTGAATCTGGGTAAAAGCCTTCTTCTCATTTGTTGCATTATAGAGAGAATACCCAATCTCTTCCTTCCAGATTAGGGTTACATTCTGTTGCAAAAATTGCAAATCATTAAACTGCTCTCAATTGTATCTGAAAACATATATAAATATATATATATACATATATATATATACACAGGAATCTGTATTCCTGTGCATATATACATATATATATATATATATGCATATAATCTTGCAAGAAAAACTTTTACCATAAATTAATTTGAAATTCGTTTGAAATAAATTTAAATGCAGTGTAATACTGGGCGAAATCTTTCTTTTGTGTTATGAAATTGTTTAATTGTAGGGGGGAGGGGAGGGATTTAATCCCCAGCCCTTCCCATAGGAAGGGCACGGCTCTGTGGGGAGGCTCGCGCCCTCCACAGGCCGCGGCCTGTGGAGGGGGCGAGACCTCCTCACAGCCCGCGCCCTCCCCATGGGAGAGGCAAGGCCTCCTAGCACCCTTTGTGGTGCTCAACACCTGTATGAAACCCTATATAATATTTTTATTCTGTGTGCACAGCCAGAAAATGTGAGAACAGTTATGAAAATCAATATTTCTTTCTTTAAAGCATATATATATTTATATATATATACACTTAGCTGTATATGTATATATACATATATATATTCATACATATATACATAAATGCAAGTTTGAACAAGAAAACCATCTTCAGAATGTGTCATGCTTTATGTCAAAAATACACAAACATCACAGTAATTTTGAAGCTGGAAATGAGAAAAAGTACCTCTGAGAAAACATGTAAACTGAAAATCTTCTTGATCACACTGTCTTATGCTTACATACAGATGTACATTCCTGAATAATGGTATACAATATAAAATTCAAATGCAAGTTTTTCTTTCAAACCTCTATTATTCCGAAAGAAATTGCCCTGTTTCTGTATATTACTAATAACCAGAAACCTGTAGTAAATTGAGAATTTCACTTTCAAATCAGCTTGAATTTGGAAAGAGTAGAAATATATACATAAATTAGTGAACACTGTTTCATACAAAAGAATTAATTAATTCCTCTACTTGTGTTTGTACACTGATAGTATCATGACGTACATGCAATTTTTACATTTTCAAGAGAGTAGCTTGGAGTGAAAACAGAGTCCTTTACCAAATCAGAAAAGAGTTACTTACAAAAGAGTAGATGCTATCTTAATACTGAACTTACAACTTTTTCTTTTTCTTTTCTTTTGTCCAATGTAATTCAAAAGACGTTTTGAAATTCTCATTTAGAATTAATAGAATGCATGAAACATGTATGGAAAATGCACAACTTTCTGCTTTTGCACTTAATTATACTTTACTTTTGGTAACTTCCGGGACAGGATGCCAAAGGTGGATCCACAAAGATGGTAGTTTTACCTTTTCTGAAACTACCATTTGCTTATTTTATTTATGCTTGGCCAAACACTTGTACCATTGAAATAGATGGATTGTTTTAAAAGCCTAGAAATATATATGTATTTGAGTCTCTGCCACCTCCTGTTGCAAGAAATATGTTTTCTCATGTTAGAAATGCATATAGGCACCAGGCATGCATCGAGAGTTCCCTCCTATTTTATTGTGTCAGGTTGCTAGGCTCCTTTATGCAGGGCCGGCGATTCCTTCGAGTTAGGAAGGAACCCGGGGAAGTCATGTACTTCGTGGTTGGGCGGAAAAGGTGCCTGAATCACACTCTTGGCCCCAGCTTGCAAGCAGACCGATGGTGTCACGACGGTTGGAGGTTCAGAGTTTTATTTGCCATTGATGTTCTTGTGTATCATTCTGGAATGGCTAGTAAAGCCCATTGTATATGTATATGTATTTGACATTCACTACTGAAACTTGAAATAGAAGTATTGCATGAAAGAGTCTAATGTAGCATTGATATGTAGAATTTTAGTTTTATGACGTAGCATTGAAAAAGATGTATCTATTGGAATTATTGATCCCTTCAGAGTTTGGATGAACATGTTTATATGAAAATTCGAGATATACTTTTACCATGTGCATAATCTTGATAAATTACAATGTTATTATTTACATACATAAAATGCAATTTAATTATCTTTTATTGAGCTCATTTTGGAAAGTTTTTATGAATGATATTACTTTCTTGAAAACTTTTTTGTGAAATGGATCAAACAATTTAAGATGCTTTTTGGTTATAATTTTTCGAGCGCTACAGACAAGTTTCGTCCATCTTATCATTCATGGTCATTATCGCTTTTATGCTCATTCCTTACTTTTCCACCTTTGATCTTGACAAAGTTAAGGATCTTCTTGAACATCATATATCTTATCCTATACGCTTTATCCATATCTTTTGTATCATATCCTTCACCTTATCCATATTCCATCATTCTTTCTAAATGCATCCTTTCTTCCCTTCCTTGGTCTTGATGAGGAATAGGGGAAAGTACTTGGTCCTTGTGTCTATATCTTATCTAGTCGATCTTGATCATCCCATTCATTATCATTGCTTTCTTCCATTCCATATCTCCTAGCTTATCAAAATCCATTTCATCATGTCCCTTTGCAACCTTGAATCTTATCATGCAAATCATATTTGAGCCTAGTTGTAAAACATTATCCAATCCTCATATCTTTTGTCAATCAATCATCAACAATCATCAATCTTATCATACTTAGAGGAAATCAGTGATCCTAAGTACTTATCATCACCATGCCTTATGGAATAAATCATTCCTAACATCTTAATAAATCAACCATTATCATCTTTTGACAAAAGATATGTTGCTTGTGTGATATGTTTTGCAGTGAATCTTTCATTTTGATCTATCATTTATCCATGGTTGCATTATCTCTATTATGGGGCATTTTATTCCTTCAATCGGTCATACCATATCACTCTCCATCTATCTTGGACTAAGTGACTTGCTCTGCATCATTCATCCATCATGCTTCCATCTTTGCATCTGTCACGCTTCCATGTTCGCATCATAGCTTGATCCAGTGTTTGTATCATGGTATCCTCTAGTATTACTCAACCCATTCTAAAAAATAGTTTATCTTTTCGTATCACACTAGGGGCATGTCTTGCATTGGATTGGATTCTTGTACATTCTTAAGGTCGGAAAATCGAAAATCCAAAAACATTCAAAACAAATCGAAAATCCAAAAACATTCAAAACATATCAAAATCCAAAAACATTCAAAACATATCAAAATCCAAAAACATTCAAAACAAATCGAAAATCCAAAAACATCCAAAACAGATCAAAAATCCAAAAACATTCAAAACATATCAAAATCCAAAAATAGGTCAAAAAGTAAAAAACAAAGTCTTTTTTCGAACTATGTAGTCTCTAAGCTTTGAACGTAGGCAAGGGTGATCTTTGATTATCCCCTGAGACATTTAGGTCAGTCTTTTGGGTGTCCGTTATGTTTATATTTTCGTCTTGTAAATCTTGGTCGTGTCGTCAGTCAAACTACGTGGTCTCTGCGTGTATAACATAGGCAAGGCTAATCTATTGATCAGTCCCCGAGGCCCCTAGGATAGGTCTTTAGGTTATCTCTAGGTAGTTATGGTCGTGTCTCACCCTAGACTGGGGGCAAAATCCTGCACTCACTAGGGGCAAATAAACTTTGCGCTTGAACCAACAGGAAAATAGTCGTCAGACCAACATTACAAACACAAACTTCAAATGGATGCTGATCTTTCTGAATCAAGGGTTTATCACGTTAAACACAAAAGTTCAAATTGTTCAACTTTGATTTTTTTTATCATATCTCTCGAGTCCTTGATGATGTAACGAACTAGAGGAGCAAGGAAGGAGTATAATTTTTCTTTGTTTGTTGTTTGTGAGTTTATCATTATTACTATGCAAGTTGTCGTGGGACGTGCTCTACAAAGTATCACTAATGACATTTTGAATTTTCATAGGAAAATGGTTAATTCTTGTCTGTTTACGCAAGCAATGCTTGGGTCATCTCAGTTTAATTATACTTAGATGCTTGTGTTAACTTTCAATTTTAAAACATCATGGAAGTAGTACTCAGGTCATCTTGGTCTAAACTATGCCATCGATGCTTGTACCCACTTTCAACATTTTAAAGGCCCAATGATGATAAAAAGCATGACAAATTGGTTGATATGAATGACAAATTTTGCATACGAGATCTGCATGGTTAGAATAGATTGCATCCATGTTAGTTTGCATTTGTATTTATGGGATTTCCAAAGCTGCAACGATGATGTCATCTCTATTATTAATGGATTGAGTACACTGGACATTAGCTAAAAACACATCATTCTCATTTAGTATCACCATCGGTTGCATCATCATTTGCATATCTTAGAAAACATTCTCATCTCATTTACATTCACAACATTACATAATCATAAACATCACATCACATTGCATAATCATAAGCATCACATTACATTGCATAATCATCATCATCACATATAAATTAAATACATGCACAACATTGCCTCGTCACAACATTGCATAATCATCACAGGAAAATCAAATGCATCATAGAATTTTATGATCATATCAACATTTAGAGCCTGACCATCACTGGATATCATATAACATCAAAAATATCATAATGTCCAAGTGTACAAGTATATCCAAAAGGAGGATGAGATACATCAAAATCCAACACGACACTATATCATGGGAAATACATCCTCAATCTCACAAAAGGTGTATACACAATGTCCAAGGAACATCACAATATGCTATATCGAACTCCCAACAGACGCTGCTGGTCTCATGGAACTAGTACCTCCTCTGCCTGACGGACCTGCACCTGGATCTCTCCTATCTCCAGGCAATGGCTGCGTGACACCCATGCTAACAGTCTGAGAACGAGATATGCCATAATAAGACTGTACAAAACTCTCTCATCACTCAGGAGGAACCAATTCATGATATTTACCTCTGTAAAACTGTAACTCCTGAGAAATGTGTTGAATCTCTTTGAAGAAATCCACTATACCTGTAGATGGTGTCGTCTGTTGTATCCTCTTGGCAATGGCTTTAGCCTACTCTGTCCAGTGTCTAAAGACATCCCTCTCTGAAGTGAGTATGATCACCTGTGCCTGCAACTACTATATTTGCTGCCTGTCTGTCCCTCTATCAGTTGTCAAAATATCAACCTGTGCCCGACACCTCACTAACTCATCCTGAAGGGACTCAATCTGTGCTCGAGCCTGCGCTACCTCACTTTGAAACGACTGAACCTCTGCCTGTAAAGTCGCTATCTGTGACGACTGCTGATGAGAGGGTATCCCAATCTGAATCCTAAGAATCACTGCCTGAGGTACGGTAACACTCCTCCTGCGCCTCGAAATTGCAAAATAAAATGGATGATTGTCATCTGCCTCTACTAACCCTACCTCATCATCACTCTCACCACCACCCTTTGCACCACCATCACCCATGCAACCACCCCCTGCACCACCATCACCCCTACAAACACCCTCCCTACCATCATCACCATCCTTGTCATCCCCTCCCTCTCCATCAATTGGCGGTACTGGCTCCTCTGGATGAGTAAATCTAGGAAAGGGATGAGTGCGGAAGTACTCTGAATAATCCTCTGTCATCCCGACATCTATAATAAATGGAACATACTCCCATAAACTTGGTGTCAAGGTATAATACTTTGTATAGGCTACCTCATAAGATACATAGGGGCCCCACTCTACAACATCATGTTGTCGCCGCGCATAATGGGCAACTCCCAGGGGCATCCCCTAAACTTGTCCAAACTGCTGACATACTCGCAGATACAGGTATTGCTCAATCACAACATGTGTTCGCCCAATTAGATAGTGGGATAACAACATAGACAACATCTCCAGCTGATCCTTTGGCCACTCCTCACAATCCAAGTACGGGTGCCATGTAACAGTCTCCAAATCATCCAGAGCACGTCTCCAATAGGCTACCTTGCCTAGCTTATGCTGGACATGTGGACTGTTGTAACAAAAAACATAGGGTCTCCCTGGTGGTTGTTGTCTCTCTCCCATGGGCCGAGTGATGGCTATGTGCTCCCATGCCCATGTCTGCAGTAATGTGATCCCACATGATAGGCTCGTTGCCCTGTAATACACAACCTCATGCAAATCACAGTATAAATGGGCTAACATGCATGAACCCCATGCATATCTGGTACCATCTAGTGTCATCCATGATAACACTCGACCCCAACCTGTTGAAAATCCCTTTGACCTACGATCAGGACAAAGGAATCCACCAATGAAACTAGAAAGCACACATGGCAGAGGATCATATTTGCTAACCATCTTTGTCCAGGGAATCCATTAGATTGCCACATGATCATCTCGACATAACCTTTGCAATGTAGTTGTCCCACCTTGCTCTATCTTTTCATACACCACTATCTCCCCCATCACTGGGATCCGCGCAGAATACAGTAGACATCCTCTGGGGTCACTGTAATCTCTCCCGTGGGTAAGTGAAATGTGTTGTAGTCACTATGCTACCTCTCTGCTAATGCCGTCAGTAAACCTTTGTTGATCCTATACTATGGGATATCTAATAAGGAGGTCAGCCCACAACGTGTGATAATCTCCAAATTCGCTGTGGACAAACGATGAACCATATGCCATGTCTTCGGGAAACGCTCTTGAGACTGTAGTACATTTGAATCTCCCTAATCATAATGCATAATACAAATCAATCAATCAATGTCACGTTCAATCAAGATTATCAGTTAATCAAGGTAATGTGCAGGTAATCAAAACAGGTTCAATCAGGACAATCAAATCAATCTAAACAATCATCAACTCAATCAATCAGGACAATCACTCCTATCATCGATCCTTGCCTATCATGAGGTCGATGTGCAATCACTCCTATCATCAATCCTCGCCTATCATGAGGTCGATATACTATCAATCCTATCATCAATCCTCGCTTATCATGAGGTCAATGTGCTATCATCCTATCATCAATCCTTGCCTATCATGAGGTCTATGTGCTATCAAACTGGTATCGATCCTTGTCTATCATGAGGTCGATATGCTATCAATCCTATCATTGATCCTCACTTATCACAAGGTTGATACATCATTGGTTCTCTCATTTGATTCTCGCCTATCATGAGATCAAATCATCAACTATCTTACTCAAACATCAATCCAACAACGCAGATCTCACAATTAGACTGAAATCAATCCAAAACATGACAAAGCAACGATTACTATGACTTAGAAACATCTTTTGAACATCATCATGAGGGATTTCCGCAATCACACCTTCTCAAATGGGGCAAAGCACGGGCTAAACCACCTAGAATCAACAAAGGTAACAACTTTCCAATGTAACAAGAGGCGCCATTTGGGACCCCAAAGGCGCAAAAACAGAGTTTAACTTCAAAAACCTTCCAAACAAGGCTTGCAAGAGGCGCCACTTGGGACACCAAAGGCGCCAAAATAGTGTCGGAGCTCAAAAAAATGAATTTCACCCTCGTAAGAGGTGCCATTTGGGACCCCAAAGGTGCCAAAACTCCTAAATCACCCAAAAACATGAATTTTCAAGCTTGCAAGAGGCACCATTTGGGACCCCAAAGGCACCAAAACTCTCAAATCACATAAAAAATTCAATTTCAAGCTTTCAAAAGGCGCCAAAACTCTCAAACACACTAAAAAACACTTCAAAACGGCAAAAACATCATCTGAACATGCAACTAAAACATCAAACAAGCTACAAAACCTATCTATGACGTTCAAAATACCATTAAAAGGAAAGAAAATGACTAATAAAGAGGTTTCTCGTAAAGCATACCGTAGGTCCGGAGGCAACAAGCTGATCAAGTTGGTGAAGACGCTCGAAACGATGCTTGTGGTATGGGATCACCATCTTCCTCTAAGCTCTCTAATATTCAACTTCTCCAAACTCAAAATGTGCAAATGAATCCCATTTTACCACTTTTTACCTTTTCAAGGGTAAAATGGAGGGAATTATGGTGGGATTTATTTCCCATTTTTACCACAAAGGATTTGTAATTAATCAACACTATTCAAAGCAAGAGCTTGCAATGAAATTTCTAGAGATAAATCATTTCCGACATCCAAATCTCATTGAATCAACGTTGGATAATCATCATAATCATCACAACTCCATCACCTCATTCCAACATTTCATTTTAACATCCCCACATTCACCGATTTATCTCTCGAGGGGGCATATATCCGTCAATACCTGGAATTCAAAAGTCTGGGACATTGTTTGGGGCATCGAAATCTTGCATCATCTGGGGCATCAAAATATTTTCTGAGCATCGACATCAAAATTTTCTTTGAAGCAACGTGTAAACACATCACTTCAAAGAGGGGCAAAATGTATACACCTAAAAACGGTCGTCATATTCAATTAATTAAATACAACCTATTTGATTAATGTTTCAACTATGTATAAATAAAGTCTTGCTTTATTTATATTGTTCACTCTTCTTTTAATTCTCCAAAATCATATTCTTCTAAATAATCAAATAAACAAAGTATCCTAAACGTGTTTATTTAATTAATCTTCCTTAATCTTGATTAAGAATTAGAGCACATGTCTACTACTTTTTCTTGTGCCACCTCACAAAGGTCACATGAAAATAAATAAGCCTAATTATTAATTAGAATTATCCTTACACACTTCCACCAATTGGAAAAGGCACATGGCTTTATTCCCCCACACTTCCAACAAATTTGGAGCACATGGGTCTTTGTTTCACACACTTGGGTTCCCCATCCATTTGGCATGTTTCCAATTGGTCAAGGAATTCTCTCCACACATATGGCATGTTGTCTTTGGTAAAGGGGACAACATCCTGATTCTTTCCATCTCCACCGTCTATTCTTTCCCCTTCGAATCTAGACCGTTGATAGGTGCCACCTCACAAAATGCTTGAGAAACCCTATAAATACACCTCCTTTCCTTTGCATTTATCATCCACAATTGAAGTAAAGTTACTATGCAGGTTTCTCTTAGGAGCTTGGAGCTTTCATGGAGTCTTATAATTAGTTTTCATATCATGTGTTACTTTGCATTCTCATTTTAGATTAATTAATTGCCTCATAGTTGTATTTTATCATCCCCATTGCATCATAGTTGCATTTTAGGTTAGTTTGTTTTATGTTTGCATTTGATCATACACATAATCATGAATAGTTAATTTTATTTTCACATCATCTCACTCATCTACACTTGTCCATTTATCATCAACATCATCCTTTTCATCCTTTTGTTTCATTTAGAAGCATACCACTAATCCTTCCAGCACACATTTGCACATAAATTATCTTAGCTTGCATATTAAGCATCAAATCTCGTTTTCTAGGTTGTCATTTTAACAACCATTGTGCCCATAGAAATCTGAGGGCCAAATGGTTTAATAAATCCCTAGAAATAGAGGACAATGATACGTATTTGAAAGGTTTGATTGTATTACAAATAGAATGGTTTAATTGATCAAACTTTGAATGTAAATTATTTCATTAAGGTTTGTGTTGACATTGAATCTCTCCACATTCGACACACGCACAGTTACTTTACATGATTTAAGTGTTTAATTTCTTTGTCTACATTTATATTTCATGTATTATTTCCCCCTGCCTCCAATTCCTTGTATCCAACAAATCCAACCAATTGAAAGTGAGGTATATCCTATCACAAACTCCTTTGTTGAGATTATAAATAATTACGATCACTAATACAAAGACTCATTACTATTTTTATATATATCTTGATTACATGACATGATAGTGCTTAAAATGTCATTTTTATTCTCATGACATGCAAGCGCCCTATATGCCACACAACTTTCTATATAGGATTTTTTTTCTAACTCTACTCTATCTTTTTAATTTTCCTTGATAGTTAAAGAAAGTTCATGATTTCCGCTTACTCCACTTGTGAGATAAATTCTACTCATTGCACATTTTTCTTTTGTTTTATAGGTTCTCATGGAGCACACATGCCAAGGATCAATACATAAGAAGATATCTAGTTGGGCCCATTACTTTACATGGACTCTAATATCCTTTTTATGTTTGAATATTTACTTTACACGCATGTTTGCGAGTGCTCACTCACTTTGAAATATATGGTTGTTTAGGATTCACATGCACCTCAAAGTGGTGGCAACATGTAAGGATGGCATTCACATATCTATGCTAATTCACATTTAGTTTTGGTCCCATTTTGAGAGAGTATCTTAATATGATTAGAAAACAACATGTGACACTTTTTTGCTAAGTTTGGCTACTTTCTTGATCCCTATATATCTTTGTCTCACACACATTTCTATATATTTGTTCTTACCCTGACCATGTTTACACTTATTTCCATTCTCATGATTTATTAGCTCTATTTTTCATCCTTTCATTCTTGATCCCAAGACTCCATATTCCCCATCTTGTATCCTTTTTGTGGACCATGGGAGATCATATGCATTGTGGATCTAACCCAAAATGAAAAAAATTAAAATTCAAAATTCTGGCTCTTAACTTTTTCTCATAGCCAATGGGAGTTGACTTAGTACACATTTGTGCAATAGTTTGTAATATCTTGGTAGTTAAATGCATTTGTTTGAGCATTAGTTCAACATATGATCATTTAATTATCATTCACATTTATAAGGAGTAGTTGTAGGATCATTAGAATTGGAGCACTTGTAGGAACATTTGAAATTAGAGCACTAAAAGTCATAATATTTTGCATCATAATTAACATCTACATTGCTTGCATGCTTGCCTACTAGTTGTCCATATTTATCATGATTGTATAAGTTAGTCCAACCAAGGGATTAACCTAGGAGAACTTGGCCCTTGTAATTTGACAGTTCCTCCTAGGTATTCTTAAATACCACCAATCCTTAATTGTTAGTAGAGAGCATAGATTCTAGTGAATCATATAGTAGAAGTGTAATAATCATTAGATTAGACTTATGCATCCATGAATTCCGTCCATAATCGTAAAATCAACCTGAATCAAATTACAAGTATGCACACAATTTGAAAATAATGAACATATTAAAATTACCTATTTTTATTAAAAAATACCAAATTTTATACTACATTAAAATTATTTCTATAATTATCCTAGAAACTAAATACTTAATCCCTTTATATTTAATTTTTAAGATAACACGAATTTACACACTTACACTTTTGTACTTATGCTTAATTGCGTATCATTTAATTAGCCTTGATTAACGGGAAAGTGTATTTTCATTCATAAGAATATGATACTTGCATAAAAGAGTCCCCTAATTAGAAAACTTACTCTACCTTTTGACCTTTAATAAGAAAAGCTTGTAAACTAATTTTTTTTGCCATGAAATTAAATCAAGAAAATGAGACTGAAAATGGAAGATATCTCGTTTAACCTTGCATTTCCCACTAAGGAACACCTCATATGAAACGAGGTGAAGGAGAGAGGGCAATACATGCGTTTCCAGATCTACAGGCCACCTTCTGCATCAGTCCTTTTCTAGACGTAGCTCCTCTGGCGTAACAATCGCACTTGGATCCTCCTCTGCTTCAGCTGTGCATTGAACTGATCTCACAGGTATCTTTTTCATCTGTCATGCTCTTTTTTAATTTCGCAGAATTCAAATCTTTAAACACGAGGTTTCAGTTTTTTCTCTCCTGTTTTTGAATTTCCAGCTGCCGTTAAAACTATTTACTTGGTAAAATTGGATAGATCAGTAGAGAAAAAAAATGCATTGGACTGCATTTAGCATTTTAATTCCGAAGTTAGGGTATTTTTGCACGATGCAGTGGGTTTTTGAATCTGTTAAATGCTTGGCATGTCGCGAGGATGATGGCAATCTAGTAATGTGTAAGGGGATCTTTGAGCTCGGGTTGATTTTAAGCGGATCTGCGTTTTTGAATTGGCGATCTAGCGGGAGAAATGCGAGCTAAGCTTCATACTTGACTTATGGAAGAAGCAGGAGTGATGCCGCAACAGATTCTCTTAGTTTTGGCTGGCAATTTACCCGGCACTCGTCTGCACTTGCCTTGTAAAACATTTTAAAAACCACCTGAAAAATTATTATGAAAAATTCATACAAACTGTTTGTCAAAACGACTCGTTGAACTTTGTATCATATTTTTGTGAAACTTTATATATGTTGGCTTTGTATCTAATGCAAATTGCCGGTCAAAATGAGTATGATGAATTGAGACTGCATGATAAAAATAGCATGCACTTATTTAATTTTGTTTCTTAGTAGGAGGTTGCAACAATTATAAAATCAAATATAAATTTGGTCTGTCAAATACCCGAGAATGTAGATTTTGAGGTCAAATGGAAATTTATGGTTTTAATTTGCGAGTTGTGCAGAGTTTTTGTCAAATTGGTCTGCGAGGCTGAGTCCAAGTTTTAAATGGGTCTGCCGAGTTTAGAATCTATTTTTTAAAATGTATTTGGTGTAGCAGTGGCATTTGAGATCCTGCATGCATTGTACTTAACATTGTAGAAAGTAAAGATTGTCATCCATTTTGAAGATTAAAGAAATTTGGTGAGAAATTAGAAATGTATTGAAAATCCGTATCTTACCATGGAAAACACGGATTTCTTGTTAGGATTGAAGCTGCAACTCTTGTGAAATATCTGTTGTGTAGGCAAAGAAAGATCAATGAGAAACATGCAAGAAATTTATTGCACAGAGGAATTTTGTTCTATCATTTGCAGTTTGGAAATATTCTTGATGTCTACATAAAGATGACTAGATCAATATTCAAGAAACTTCTCAACAGCACAAGTTATGCCTTTCCTATCACATCGTCAAAATATTCTTAAAGCCTATATAAAGAAATTGCCATTGTGAATTTGGAATCCCATTATTAGTCTTGTTCGCATTAGTATCTTTGTGAACATCTATTATAATATATACTAGATGGAAATTTCCTGTTTCAACAACTTATTTTTATGCATTTTCCTTTAGTCAAGGAACCATGCTGTTTTCTGGTGTCTACTTCCTTGGAGTCCATGTGTTAAGCACCACATTACATACAGCATGATTTTGTCTGAATGCTTAATTGCAGTTCAGAGAAATGCATTTAATTTCAACCAGAAATCTTCTTCACCGGTCCACTCGTAAAGGTTTTGGAGAGATGCATTAAAAATTCATTTGCCAATCATGTGACATGAGACAAGGCTCCTCTCTACTTACTGTAGCCATATTTGCATATTGAACAAATGAACACTGTGTTTTGTTTCTGTTGTAATTGCCTATTGCTTTAAGTTGATAGAATTGCATTGTAAACAGTGGGAAGGATTTGAGAGAATTTTTCTTTTTAATTTCCCCAATTTAAATCCTGATATATTTGTTGTTTACTTGTGTAGATCAGGCAATGTGTCATTGCATTCAAATAGGAGTGTCAATCAGAAAGTGATACATGAAGGACACAGCTGAATAAAGTCTTCCAATGGCTGGAGCGGCAGGTGCCTTTGTGACACGATCTTTTGAATACATGCTGAAAGAATCTGCAGGAAAGAAGTATGGGAATCTTCAAAAGGCTCTGAAATCATACTTAGGTTGGTCATCTATTTCTTTTAACTTTAAGTTATTTAAAAGGATCTTCTTATGAGTAAAAGTTTTTGCATTGCTTGTGCACTGGGATCTGGTTCTCACCAAGTTTAACTTGGAATATTTTAGTACTTATGTTGAAACTGTATCTCATTGTCCAATACAAAAGAGTTACATACCAGCCAAGCTTATTTTAATAAGCCAAAGGGAAGACTTTATTCATGATAATGTGCAGATCTCTTCCAAGCTCTAATAAACATCTTGGGATGGTTTCTTCAATTTGGATATGTTCATTTTCTCAAGAGAAGAATGTAAAAGTAGTTTGCATTTGCTATTCTGGCATGATCTAATTCTGATGCCTAGTCTGTTTGCCTTGAGAGAGAAATAAAAAGTACAGTTTATCTGATATTTGTATGAAAATATAGATTATGCATGCTTTCTAATTTCTTTTGTCAAGATTTGTTCTCTTATCCACGTTATATTTTAAATTGTAGTCTTGTATATATGAATTGAATGTGTCTTTCTTCTCTTCTGCGTATAGATATCTCAAAGGAAATAAGTAACCAGCCATCTTCTCAGCCTACAACAAGTCAAGCTTCGGATGATAAGTGAGTGACTCATTGCACATCCATTTTGTCATTTTCTTAGTCTCTTAGCCTTTTTTATTTTAAATGAGAAGTGACTCATATATTTGTCAACTTATGGACTTTCCTATAGACCAAGTAAAATGACCAAACTTGAACCAAGCTCAGTTACTATTTTTCCTCCTATCTTTCCCATTGACATATATTTTGTTTAGTATTCCTTTTCTTGTGTAGTTGGCTTATCTGCGACTCTTAAAAGGTCTGCAATTTTAAAATTAATGAAAAATCCTTTCATTTATGTTTTTCATTTTAAGGGGTGAAATCTATTAAATAAGCTATGACAATCTCCTAAAGTTATTAGCAAATGCTATCTGTGATCTTGTTCTAATTTCAATTATAATCAAATATATTAGCTGAATTTTGTTGTGTTGACGTGGTGAAGACTAATAGGGTATACAAGAGGGCCATGTTAATGTTCCTCCTCTAGCTTTCCTTCCCACCTTTACAATTATAATGGCCAGTCCTATTGTGTCAGATGCATAATATCTTACTATTTTATCTAATATTAAATAATAAATTTGTTAACGTAATAATAATAGTACAGCATTGACTAATATTAGAAGCTTGTGGTAATGCATCATATTTCCCGTAGCTCATATATAATGTAGGGTAATGCTTTGTATCTGACATCAGCACGAGTTATTCAACACATTACAAGATATTATCTCCAGTGCAGATCTTTTGAGGTAAAAATATTATGTTACAAGTATCAAAGCCTCTTGGTTTTCAATGTGCAATATTTCCCTACTTTCTCCATGCCTTGGTCCTTTCCATGTCATTTTCATTTTGACTCTTTTAGGTGTGATCTCCTTTTCTCTTTGAGTTTCCTTGTAATTGTAGAATTCCATTTGTATTGTCCTCTTTTTGCTTTGGGATGCCAAAATTATGCATCCAGTTGTCATGTGTTACTCTCTTTTAGCTTCACTTTTCCCACTCTTCCATCTTAACTTTTCCCTGTATAATTTTGAGTAGCAAAATATCTCTGTTTGAGTGGAACACTACTCTTATCTCTACTTTCATTCTACATATTTATATCAGCCTTCCTGTTTAGTGTGCATCTTTATATCATTTGCTAAACCACCTGACATAATATAAAATATGCCCTCTTCGTTCTCTTTCATATGATATCTTGGTTTTGTCCACACCATCTGTGATGTTTGTCACATTTTATTTTCTTACACAGTCATTTATGTCCTATGGAGGCAGTGGAGAAAAGGTGTCATGTCCCCGAAACCGTAACACTAAAAATAACGAAATACATATTAAGAATATTATCCCTTTGATATAATTATAATTGTCAAAGACAATTTTATAATTATTATATTATAGATATTAAAATTAGATACAAACAATTCAATATTATAATGATATAATAAATACTAAGAACATATACAATAATCCAATAAAAACAGTTTATGGATATAATATTAAAATAAGAGATATATAATGTCTATTAATATGAAACATAAAATAATTACAAATGCTAAGTGGTCACTACAACATTTTAATAAAATATCACATAGGGACATTACAACACCATACAAAATAATATTATTTGGGCCTCCAAGATTGGCGTCACCTTTTCTTTATCCTCCCTTTGCTTTGGTTACTGCCCTGGCTAGTAATTAAAATTAATATCACAAACTTCAGCGGCTCAATAATTCAAATGATATCGACCTCCTTGATGTCCACTACATTACACATGGCTTCAACTATATTTGATTCGTGGCCTCCCAAAAATGCCTTCTCACACCCGACTCCCTTGCATAACCTGTAATATGTATCTCCTAAAGTGAATGTGGCGGCTATTGTATATACCCGATAGCATTTGGTAAAGGCTCACAAAGAGTGTTTCTCCATGTAGCTGCTTAGACCCGAAGTATTTCACTTCTTTAATTTGCCAATATCCTCACAGGCATCGACTAACTCCCAGGACTTGTCTCCCGTCCAGTTCGAGGACTTCCAAATGAACATCAATCGATGGTCTTTACTAACAAGATTCATAGCAAAACATTGCAATTCCTTGAAGTCAGTGTAGCGGGGCTAACAAGATAATTAACGGCTCTTACAAAATCTCCACTAATCACGATATTCTTTTTCTGACGCTTGGGCAATGTGGCCATGTTAACTTTACCTTAGAAGACAAATATCATCTGAGCATAATTTACGGGAGTAAGTAATATTCAATGATCATTAAGCTATGAATATTATTTACGTAACTACTATCAAGCTACATGCCATATCGCCATGGAATCATAAACAAATTACACTAAGCGTTATGAAGAGTCACAATTTATCTAAGGCAGCGATTGGAGTAAGGTTAGTTTAATCTACAGCGATTACTCTTAGACTAATAGTTGTGTCCCTCCTAAGAGGACAACATTCATCCAAGACACACCTATTCTATATCGAACACAAAGGTATAAGTAATAATGGAATAAAGAGCAAAGCGGGGAAGGAACATATTTTATACTATACCAGCCTATCGCAAATATCAGCATATGAAATTAAAGAAGATAGAGGTAGTAGCCGAAATATAAAGGAAGGAGATAGCCGGAATATAAAGGAAGGAGATAGCCGGAAACAGGAATAGGTTGAGTAGGACAGAAATAAAAGAGACTACAGTAGGAGACCAGACACGTTGAACAGGTGATGTATTTCACTAGCCTTTAATATTTAGCATATTCAAATATTAGAAAGAGAGAATCAACCATCAGTAAGATACTGAAATAATCAATGCAGTAATAATAGAATTTTGCATTTTATGTTTTACATCTCTTCATAACCCGATCTGTTGAGTCTGTGCTGTATCTAATCATTAAAGGCTTCTGTCTGAAACCCGAATATGCAAAACCTTATGAAAAACAAGCATAATCTAGTCATGTAGATCGCTGCACCCCTGAAATGGCAAATCCTGATTAATGTATTAATTAAAAGCATTGTTTCTTTAACCAATAGATAATCTTGATATTACTCACATTGCAGTAGTAAAGAAGTATCGATAGGATTATCTATAGGCAGATATATATTGCTCCTCATTAATTTAGGAAAGTATATGCATAATAGATGTTGCTAATCTGATTATTGGTGCAATGTTTTCCTTTGGTATTATTATAATTATAATTGTTCTATGAAATGATTATGATTTCTTTAGTATTATCACGAGTATAATTGGACTATGAAATGATTTGATAAGAATCAATAGTAAACGCTAATGTATCTGATTGCTTAAAAGATTGTCTTCATGAGTGTTTGTAACCCTATTAGGGAGGAAGGGCCTGAGAAAAGTGGTGCCTAAAAACCCCACTTAAGATCTGCCCCCAGAACCCAAGGCAAGGATGGGTCATGGAGGGGTGGAAATTCCACTTAAGGTTTGCTCAATCCCAATGCATGGGTGGGCCATGGAGGGGTGGGGGTCCTACACAAGATCCGCCACGGCCATGGAGGGATGGTAGGCCCAAAACCACTTATAAGCTCCGCTGGCTTCCCCCAAGTAGGTTAAGTGTCTTCTGAGGTGATGATGTGGGTAGAGAAAGCAGGTACAAGTGTTTCCTCTAAGCACTCTACTCCGAGGGTGGAATGTCTTGGTTTGGACATTCTTGCCGCTTGGGGCCAAGGGGTGAGTTGTCTTGCTCGGACGCTTGTGCTCTTGGGCTTAGATGGATAGCTTCAGGTGGATCTACCCATGCCACTCCTTCTCTGTCTTCATTATTGCTTTTGTGATTATGTTTATATTTTGGATATCTAGATATTAATGCTAACAAATATATGTGTATGTGGAAATGTTGTTAATATGGTAAATGCAGATTTCAATCCAGGATTATCTCATTAGAGAGAACATTCCTTTGAAAGAAGAAACCCTAAACCTAATCAACAAGCGAATTCTAGGGCAAAGTAGGACAAGGGACATTACAAAAGGGCACTTAGTTCCGTGTCATTCACATTACTTCTCTGCTCAACAAGAAAGCACTTGGCTGTAGGTTAAGGGAGATCGAAATTCTTGATTGATTGTTCCCCGGGGAAGGACATTCCAACTCAAGACCCCCACTGATGAACCATATCCAAATTCTAAAGAACAATGAGCTGATCTTACCAACTCTATTTAGCACAACTTCCCTTCTTTTATAGTGACACTAATGGTGCATTTGAGAAATGAGACAGTTGAATGGATTTTGGGAATATAAGACGTAATCTCCTTACTCGTAACATTATAGACTTCCACATGAATTATTTTTCCATGTGGAGAGGCTGAGCTGTGGCTAGGATTCGTTTTGTGTGGGAGCCCTCATAAATCTTCATTTATTGGAATGTTGGTGGTTGATCAGGAAAAAACATGCAATAACAGGGAAGGTCAAGTGAATTCAGAATCTTTGAGGAATGTGAATGGATATTTGCCAAGAAGAGAAGATAAGCCTAGAATGATTTTTAAGTTTTAACTAAGTATCTATTACAGGAGAGATTTTGTATTACAGAATCATGTCCTTACATGTGGATCTGGTTGCCATCTTGAGTTTTGAAGCAATGAACCCAAATGGTGTAGTAACTTAAAGGGCATATGAGAATCATTTAGTGCACTATTGAAAATTTAATCACAGTTTTCTCTTGCATTGCTAATATAACTAAAGTTTTTTAGGATCATACTTTTCATAATGCTGGTCTTCTTATGAAAAATTGGGAATAGATGGCTTCATCCCATTGATGAGTATCTCTCTCAAAGATTAGTATAGATCATGCTCTATGTATGCCACTAGAATTTTGGTGGAAAAGCCTTGGGTTTTGTGGCAATGTATCCAAAGTGTATGGCAACTCCAATGGTATATAGGAATAATTTAGTGCGCTATGGTTATTTTCATAACAAATTTCTCTTGCATTGTTGGTAAAACTAAAGGTTTTGGTGGGTCACATTTTTCTAATCACATCGGTCTCCTTATAAAACCGTGAAAAATAGGGCTTAATCCCACTAATGAGTATACCTCTAAAGGTTTAATCTATATCATGTTGAGTGTGCACCACTAGAATTTTGGAGGAAGAGTGATGGGTAAATATATGGGATTCTTAGGTGACACATAGGAGAAAAGTGTGGTCACCCACACAAGAATTTGCATATGGGCCTACATGTAGATCTCAAACTTATTGGAAATTTTTATGGGGGATTTTATAAGCGACCATTGGTACAAATTTCTAGCAAGAGTTGCTTGAAGGAGATAATATCATATTTAGGTTTTCTTTAAGGTTTGTAGAAAGGTTAGATTAGATAAAGGAGGATAAATTCATATAATTTCTAGCTAGAGATTGCCCAAAAGAGATAAAATCACATTTAGGTTTTCTTTGAGGTTTGTAGAAAGGTTATATTAGATAGAGGATGAGATATTCTTAGAATGTTTAGCTAGAGATTGCCCAAAAACGACAAATTCACATTTAGGTTATCTTTGAGGTTTGTAGAAAGGTTACATTAGATAGAGGAGGAGAAATTCATAGAATTTCTACCTAAAGATTACCCAAAAGAGACAAAATCACATTTAGGTTTTCTTTGAGGTTTGTAGAAAGCTAGATTAGATGGAGGAGATATTCATAGAATTTCTAGCGAGAGATTGCCCAACACAGAAAAAATCACATTTAGGTTTACTTTGAGGATTTTTGTAAGGTTTGTGATGCTAAACTATCTCACAAACAATAAATAGTAACTCCTTTTCACATAAATACATAAATGAAATGAGACATCTTTAATATATGCAAATGACACATTACATCTCACATGTAAAAGTGTCTAATTTAGAATATTAAGTACAAGAATAAGGTACATCATCACATGAAGTACTATCTAGCCAAGTATTAAAGAATACAAGATATAATGTATGCAAGAATATGACTCAAGCTCTTATGCCCATTTGGTCATAACAATACAAGTAAAGACATAAAAGTATCATAATCACTGAGGAGTCTCTGACCGCCACAAACCAAGAGACGAGAATGGTCATATAGGTGTAGTGCATAATCCAAGTAAAAGCACATAATATATGATATACAGAAGTACAACTCAAGCTCTCATGCCATGTAGTCAACTAATGAAACAATCTGGAAGTACAAATACAAATAATGATATAAGAATGATGATAACATAGTCAATATAGTCTCCAATTGCCACCGACCCTCACAGTCATCCGCAAGTCTGAGAGATGAGAACATGGCTCAGGTGCTTTTTCGCCCAACCACAAAGCTTACGCTTCCCCATAATTCTTCCTAACATGAAGAATACCTGACCTTGCACGAAATACCTAGCAACTTGGAAACAATAAGTAGGAGGGAATCCCAGTGCAACCTGATATATCTACATGCATTTCTATCATGAACATGCAATGTCCTACTATTTGGATATGGTAGAGAAATATATCAATAAATTTGCTAGGTAACATTCATCTATTTCAATGAAAACATGGCTTTGGCCAAAGCACTAGAATAAACCGGAAGATCTTGAAAAGAGGATCGACCTTCTTTGTTGGTCCATATTTGGCACCCTATCCTAGAAGGTAAACCCAATTCACATATAGAATAACATGCATATCCAAAGATCATAAAAATAAATACTCTTTTTCCTTTCATGCAAATGATTATATGAACATCTTTCATTATTTCATCTTTTCACACATTAAAACGGTAAAATATATAATTGACATGCAATTCACTTTTTACATGCAACTAGTTATAAACATGCAAATTGATCTTCAATGATAATCTCTACTTCATGTAATAATTGAAGTACATACATTACTATTCTCAATGTCATGCAATACTATTTTCATGGTTTATAACGCATGCAAGTAAAGAATCCGATCCATAACAAATACACAAAAATCATATTCTACTGTTGAAGTAGTTGAGTTGACAGATTAACTCAGAGGTTTAAAAACGTCAGTAAGAAATTTAACAGGGTTAAATTGATATACAAATGTGTAAATCTGCATTATACTAACTATGCAATGAACAGGTTTATACAAATAGTTACGGATGATATAGGTTGGCTCCATGGTATTCTTTTAAGCCTTTTAAAAGTATCAGATATGCTACAATAATATATACGCCGCCCCTCTAATAACTATTATCCCTGCAGTAGTCTTAAAATTCAAAGCATAGGTTTTAAACAGTCGCACCAAACTGGGAAAAGAAAATAAAATAGGCGATCAGAAATGGGTTGGGGCAATGGCAGGAGGCACTAGTTTAAGATTGCTTTTGAAATGCAGGTTGATTAATTACTCTTGCACAGGTTTACTACAAACAACCACGTTCTCTGATTCATGGTCAATGCTATGGTATTCATGCTATAGGTGAGTTGAGTGAGCTACAGCTGAATCGATTTGCATAAGGAAAGGGGAGACTGAGTAGGGTCAATAATCATCTTATTGAAATATCGTAAATTATCCCCAGATGAAGAAACACTTATACCAGGCGCTAGCTAAGTGAGCAAATGCTATGTCTTCTTTATGATTCTACTAGGCAGATTACTAATCGACATGGCTGCGCAGGTATCTATCCGAGGGAAATGGCAGACAAAAGAAATAACAACCTCCTTTTAGAGTGATCGATTTCTATACAAGGCGCTGCTTGGTTGGAGGCTTGGTTTATTAACTACAAAAATGATTTTGGCCTACACTAAGCTTCATGTACGTTCCATCATGACATTAAAATGCATCGAGATGACAACATACCTATAGCCACCCTTCTAGAAGCAATGTTCTATTCCCGTGATCTTTAGTTTTTTTGCAATTGTTAAATTTTACTATCCACCATAATAAGGAACATGCTGGTTATTCTCAATCAGCGGTAGCTCTTGGAAACATGCTATCCTAGGTTCATATCGCATAAAGAATTTTCTGTTCACACCAAGTTGCTGAGAGGTTGATTATGTTGCTGCGTTTAGATCACACGCCTCTCCTTTGTCTCCTGCCTTGCTATAATCTCCCAAAAGAAGTTGCGTTCTCTTCCCTTCTTGAATTCTCCTATTTATGGTTTTAATAATCTCATGCAAATAAAAATTTAACTCCAGTCTCTATCTTTACAACTGGACATTCGAATTTATGCTTTTTCATGCAATTTTTAATTTGACTTTTTAAACTTATTTAATTTACTTTTAATTTTCATTTAAAACTTATGTAATTAAATTTATTTTCTTCTTTTAATAATAATTATGCAAATAATTTAAAACTATTTATGTATTTTAATAGCAACCTTTTTATATATTTATATATATAAATAATAATATCTTTATTACATTATTATTAATATATATAAATATAATTATGCAATTTATTATAAAAATAAAAGATTTTATTTTTCCATCCAATTAATCTAATTTTCTAAAACAAAATAACCATAAGGCATACTTCCATTTTCCCCTTAATTTTATTTTCACAAACATAATGACCATAAACATAGTCATTAATTAAATCATTACGCACAAATGATGTATTCAGAGAACACAATGCAATCATAATCATACTATATAGGATGGATTCAACTACGTGAATGTGTGTGTGCACCGGGTTTGCATCATGCTAATCATTACCGAGCGGCTAGGCTACTTCTACCTCAACCATTTCTCGTCTTTGACACATTCATACTCTCATTCACACTCAAATTTACGTCGATAGGTTAGTCCATAAAACTATACCTGAAGCACGTGCACATAACATCTCATCTCCATTTCAATTTCAATTTCATGCATTTAGAAATAAGGTCTGATTTAAAAACACATTTATCCATAATCAAACAATCATAAGATAATCCACCAATAGTCTCAACCAGTTCCATTTATTAATTAAGTTTATGCAAGCAAAAACGAGATGTGACATTTTTAGAAAGGTGAAATTAGATAGAGTAGGAAAAATTCACAGTGTGAACATATTCAAAGCCCTTAGGGTTGATGAAGACAAAGGAAAAAACCAAGGCTTGTACCACAAAACCCATGATGGTTTCCTTTTTAAACAAGGATTGAGAGGAGTAGAAGATTTTCTTAGAAGGTAGATGTAAGGGGTTAAGTCCTAGGAGGCACATAAGTTGTGAGATCCCTATAGTAAGTCCTAGAACATTGACCAAGACCAACTTATGGAATTTGGTGAGCTTGTATTATTTCCAAGTCTTCTCTTACCTTGGATTTTAATTCCTATATAGTGATTAATCCATTTGGTAAAGTACAGTGTGAGCATAATCTAGAGTTGCAAAAAATATCTTTGGCACCCTAGTCGGTCCCTCATTTTTGTGGCTGAATTGGGAAGCGATTTAACATTTGAAGGATGGGCAATCTAGACTAAATGAGATCTAATTCTCATCACTATAGAGCTTGAGAAGTTAGTAGGTTAAAGGCCTTAGTGCCTTAGGGTTGGGGTTGGAATATGTAATGTCCCCTTTTCCTAGGTAGTGGTCAGTCATGGTGGTTAGCCTATCAGTTGGGTTCCCATAGGCTAACACAGTTGATAGGGAGCTCTTTCGGGGGTCTTGTGACCTTTTGGGAGGTCTGAGTGGCGTTTCAGGAGCTTGGAGCCAGTCTCCTAATTTTTAGGAAGGGATTGACAGTTCACCTGTGACCACTCGGAGCTTGTGGAGCCTAGCAAGGGGTCTTATGAGCCATTTCAAATGATCAAAGACAATTTCCTACTTTTTAGGGGAATCCCTACTTTTTAGGAGACTGACAATTGGCCTACTTTGTTCAGACATCACCCCAAGATCAGTTGTAGCAGCAGTTTCCAGTTGGAGTGATTGGGTGACAGTCTCAGCATGAAAGATGAAATATTGAAGTGTTAAAGTTTAATTTAATAAAGGAAAGTGATTAATTCTCAAGTCACTTTATAATATTTTAATAAAGTGATTATTTAAAGGGGACTTCATTATTAAAGGTGATATAAGGGTTAAATGAAAATTAATAAAGTGATCTATTTAATGATGCTTTATTAATTTATTATATTAAAAGGGAGACATAAGGACTTTATTAAAAAGGGACTTAAATAATTTAAAGTATATTTTATATTATTAAGTTGTGCATCATAATTAAAAGGGAAATGAAAGTAAATTGAATGAAATGAATTTAAAGTGAATTTGAGGAGAAATATAAAAGGGCATTTTGGAATTCATTTCATTCATTCATTGATGAAGAAGAAGAATTTGGCTAAGGGTTTTGCTGAAGACTGGAGAGTCTGAAAATCTCAAGCTTTTTGAGGACGTAGCCCCTCAGGAAGAGTAGCTTGCAGACAACTTCACTCAGAGGTTGTGCTTGTGCTTCAAAGAGTTCAGGAGAGTTTCATATTCAATGGTTTGAATGAAATATCAGAATAATGCAAATATATTGATCATTATTTTAAGAGCAAAGAGAACTATAGGAGAACTTCAATAAACAGGTGGTTGCCAGGCAAGGGTTTTGGCAATTTAATTGTATGCAGCTTTGCACTGGGTGTGGGGATTGGTGATAGTGATTGTTGTTGGAGTTTATTATCATTGTTGCTGCTGTTATATTGCTGCAAACTTTATACTTCATTCTGGCATCCATTACAGAGGGTTTCAAGGCATATCTTATTTGTGAGTTCATGATTTGTAACCACTAAATTTTCTAGGTATTGTTGTTTTAGATAATAGGGGATATTTTATGAACTGGGTTGTCAATATTTTGGGAAAATACTGAATATCTAAGCTGATATGAAAATCTGGAATTTTCAGCTGTGTATTCCCTATGTAATGTTCAGATTTTGAGTTGAAAATTATTATTGCAATATCTTCTATTTTGCTGCATTATATTGTTGTATCAAACATTGCAAATATATCAGAAAACATAACACCAAAAAACAAGTCAAACAAAATCAGAAAAGTAAATATCCTATTAGGGGTGGGATATTACAGAATAGGCCACAATACCTTGTATTAAGACCATTTCCATAAAGAGTGGAAATATATCAGTTTAAAGTGGGAATACAATTGGATTTGGAAATTCAAGATTACTTACTATGGATATTTTTTACAAAATCTAGGCATGTGAAGATGCTTAAAAAGCACCTCAAACCCAATAGTTGATGAAGATCCTATCTTGGAATGTAGTGGTTCTTAGGAACAACCCCTATTTAGGAACAACCCCTATAGAAGTTTTATGGAGATGCATGTTAAAAAAGGTTTGCTTGGGCTAGTTTTTTGTTGTTGTTGTTGTTGTTGTGTTTCTCCGAGTTTTGGGAATAGGGGGGCATAAGGATGGAGTTTTAGGAATGATAGTTTTTTTTGAATTTTGGGGATGATGAGAGAACAACAATATGGGTGAAAGTTTAAAAATGTGTCCCACTTTTAAAAAGGAAATGGACGACACAAGTGTAGCTTTTTAACTTGAAGCACCTAAAAGTAGCATATGTTTTGAATTTTAAAATGTGATGTAAGCTAATGAAATGTGGAATTTTAGTATAGTTTATGTTTGTATTTTTAAAAAAAATCTATATATGTTCTTTTATTAAGTTAACACTATATTGTAATTGTTGAAAAAAATTCAGAAAATAAAGTTGAGGGGTCTCCACTTTTGTAATTAATAAATTTCATTTTATTTCCTTATTTCTTTTTCCATTTAGTTAACTAGAAGCATTAGTGCATTGAAGTTTTTTTTTTTAATTTCAATAATAAAAAAATGTTAAAAGTCAGGTGTATTGAAAACATAATAATTTTGATAGGCCTCCATTGTATATCTTAACTATTTATCATAAATAAAAACAAATTATACTGTTTTGAGAAGAATTCTCTCCTCTAGTGCATCATATTTTTCTTAATTTTTAAAATAAAATTTAGTATAACTTTTTGGAATTCCAATCAGCCCTATGTTTGACTATAACAACCTACTTGTGGTCACTTGATTTTTTTGAAAATATCTATAATCCATTAAAAGATTGCTCAAAGTTAGGGTTTCTTAAAGTTTGTAAAAAGCAAAGGGTTAAAGATGCCACATTTGCTTCTAGTAGGATAGTTTCACTTGAAATTTATTCATTAGAATTGCATTACAAGTTTTGGAAAGTGAGTTTAAGGGTTATGACCTATTGTTTTGGGCGAAAATGTTTCAAGTTAGAACTCCGGTGGCCGCATAGGCATTAATTGGAAGTTATTTTAGTTGAACTTTTTTTCTTCGGTTGGAACCATTTTGCCCAAAATTGTTGAGTTGTCTTAAAGTGGGACATAGCTCCAAACTTTCACCCATATATAAAAATTAGTATTTAAAATTATAAAATGTATTTTTTTTTTTATAAAAAGGGGTAAAAATTTATTGAATCAACCAGCAAAGTACAAAAGCAAGGGCCACAAGCCCGGAAGAGAAAACAACACTAACACAAGGAAGCCCCCGAAGGGGCACAACTAATCATCCATATCTTCCTTGACCAGCCAAAAATGTATTTAAATAAAAAGTAAAAATTAAGTTATTTAAAAACCAAGGAAGCTCGGGGACGTGTCCCCAACATTTTTTGGGGTGTCCCCATTTTCAAAATGTTTCGGGGATAGGGGGGATGCCTAGGGGATGTCGTTGGGCTGTCCCCAATATTTGAAAAAGCATTGGGGACGTACCCAATATTTGAAAAAACATTGGAGATGTCCTAGAAAACTAAAAGGGATGGCCAACCGTCCCCAAGACGGGCAAGAACGTCTATGATGCCCCCCAATTGTCCTGGGGATGGTTGGCCGTCCCCATAAAAAAGCAATGTTTTGTAAAAATAGTAAGTCGTAAACTGTTTAAATCAATGTTGGATAAAGAAAATTGACTTTACATGCCAACAACCCCCACACGCCAACTTGCCCTAAATGAGGAGGAAATGAAATGAAACTTTATTTTTGTATTTTCATATTGTAGTTGAAAGTGAAACCTGTAACCTTTGAGCATTCTATTGTAACTTGTATACTATTTTTTAAAATAACATGCATATTGACAATGAATTGTGAAAGAAATTGAGTTTTTACATTCACTAATTTTTTATATTAAACATAAGGAGAACAGTACAAAGCAGATCAGATATGAATCATCACAGCATCAGATTAGAGCATCCAGATAGCCCTGCAGTCACAGAAAAAAACCAGCCTAACCTGGACCAAAGAAGATACACGCTTAGACTTAGAGCATTATGACCAGATCAGCACAAAATTAAGCCTGCTGAACAGAATACCAAGAACCCAAATACACAGAACCAAATCAAAAGGAAAACCAACGACCAGAAATTAACCCTGCTGAACAGAGCTATCATCGTCACTAAGAGCCAGCAGAGTCTGGGCTGCATTGATCTCTTCAACAGAAAAGTCAGGGACATTATACTTTTGCTGCTCCATCAGAAGAAAAACCGCTTACATTCACTAATTTGTTTGACCCTTAGGTGAAATATCAATTCAACAGAAGTGTTGTGTATTAAGGATCTATAATGTATATGATGAATGCTCTTATCAATGTTATCATATGAATATTTGAAATTTCCCTATTTTTACATAGCTGTACCCTTTGCCATCCCGTGCAGTCCCCAAAAATGGCTTGAAAAAAAACCATCCCCAAAACTCATCCCCCTATCCCTTGCCGTCCCTGTCTTGGAAACTTGGGGTAACATAGTTAAAAACCAATGTTGCCAGTTTGGGTATAGGGGTTTGGTGTGCAGATTTGACGATTTTTTTGCAGTTGGATTTGTTTTTGGGTTTGTCCATACAAAAAACATATAAAATTCATAAATTATATACATGTTTGCAGCCTAGAAGTAGGAATCAAGTTTATAATACCATATAGCATCATATAATAAGTAAAATCACCATAGAAATTAAAAATGCTACTTAAATGTCAACTAGTCAAACTTGAATGTCATCATAAATATTCGTTGTTCAATATTAAAACAATAATGTCAACAATTGGTGTCATATGGGTCTATTTCAGATTTGTCTAATGGTAAAGCGAGAATGAATGGTTTTTGTAATTTGGATTCACGATGAGGTAAAATGAGTTTGATTTAGTGTTTCAAATGCTTTACAAGTCACTTTTAGGGTTAGGGATTCCATCCTGATTTGAGTCAAAGTCCAAACCCAAAAAGATAAAAAAAGCAAAAAAGACACTTGCCAGTCTGTTGAAGATTTGTCAAAATTCGTGCTAGGTTGTCTTACTTCGTTCAGGATGAACCCACAGGTGGAAAATCAGAAGCTTGGATGGATCCTTTGGGTGAATTGATTTAGAAGCCATACCTGGTTTGCATCATACCCAAACCCAAGGCATCCAAGGGATGAATTGGCAACTTTACTAAAAACACATCAAACTAGTTATACCAAACACTGACATGTTAGATGCATATAATATCACTTATCGATAATTATCTTCACTTTCATTTAAAACATTAATTTAATCATAGAAGCAAAAAATGGGAATAAAATGTGATTGACTATGTTTATTTGGCACCAAATGCCAGTTTTTTTTTTTGAAAAATGTTTTTTTCAAAAAACTGCCATTTTTTATGGTTTATGGTTTATGGTAAGTTTATGATGTTTTTCCTGTTTTAAACATGTGTAACTGAATTCCATTTACACCTCCAGTTTGCTGTGACATTGCAGTGTAAATATAATGCTACTATGAATTTAATTCTAACTAGAATACACTTTATAAGTTTATAGTATATACAAAATGTCAAATAAACATACAAAAAGTTGAATAAACAAATAGCAAGAGTGAAAAAAAGAAAATATAGTACAGATGCAAGAGCAATGCAACTAAAATCTGCTTAATTAAATTTTATCTCCATTCATTGCTTTTTTTATGGAGCAAAAAATAGGCAAATTTTAGTCCATGTTTGCAAGGTGAACACTGCTAGAGGTCATCATCCCAGATGACAACTTTCTTTTTTTGCTGTTTTAAAACTGCAGGTCATCAAGGACATCCCTAAGGATGCCAGGGCATCTCTTTGGCATTCCATAATGGAGGAATATCTTTGGAAACATCCTCCAAATTTAGGGTATGTTCCCATTTTCTGCCTTTCTAGGGAATGGGATGGGGACATTTACTTCCCATTCCCAATATCTCAAAATGTCCTCGATTATGGGGATGAGCTAGGGTACACCAGTTTTTTTATAGGGAACAAAATGGATAGTGATGATTATTTTTAGTTAAGAATAACTTGTGAGGGAGCAACAAATGACATGAGAACAATGAAACTGGGTGGTGGGAAAAGGAAGCTTCTTTTGGACCCAAGAAAGATCTTATTTATATATACAATAGGAGGTATAAGCTAGATGGGTTCTTTTAAACTTTATTGTTTAGTATAGTTTTTTTTTTGATTGGTAAGTTGAGGATTCTATTGGGGCTCTCATGTCATGCCCACTTTTCACCATGTGGGCTTAAACACAAAAACAATTTTTTTTTTTAATTACTAAACTTAACACTAATTTTTTTTACCTTATTTCCATTTTATTAAGTAATAATCTTATTGCTTATCAAAATTGACTCTCCAACACTTTTAACTTTGGGATTGATTGAACTTATTTAGTCTTCTTAAGATCCTTCTATGAAAGGATTTCACCTAGTTGGTTGAGGTTCCTTAAGCCTACTATAGTAGGGATATTATACCATTAATACCCACTTACTAAACAGTGGCTCCTCAAATGAGGTTAGCTTTCTAAACTTATTTTAATAATGGTTTTAAATGAATTTCAAACCCATGATAGAAACTTGATAGGTGACATAATTGAGGTTAACTAATCTTCCCTTTTAATATTATGATCTTCTTGACCAAAAGTCGGTTATTTCCACCTACACTATTACGTGAAACATCTAGAGGGATCCTAACTAAAGTCTTGTAGGTTTCTAAATTAAGCTTAATAAAAGGACAAGGCTACTCATTTTACTTAAGTAGATTTAGGGTCTTTTGTTGACTAAAACATGAACCTCACAAATCATGGTCACCCTATAAAAGAAACATCAAGTCAATGCTAACCCTTCCTTCGGTATAAGGACAATTTTTCATGTAGGTGATGCACCTCTAGCAACGTGTAAAAAAGTTTCCTAGATACAGAAGCAGCTCAAGTCGTGCCCAAAACTCAAGGACATGATCTACAAGTGAAACATGCAACAAATTTTTTGAATATGATAAGAATACACGAACAACTTCAAAAAAGAACGTATCACCTCCACCCATTCAATCTTCTTTACCCTAATGCATTGTATACTGAGGATGCATGAGACATAAGAGAATAGCCACCTTAAAAACAAGGCTTGATGCACAACTAGACTCTAGCTCCTTTGAAAACAAATCGTAGAACATTAGCAAAGAATACTATTATATTATCTTATTTACTACTGAGAGAAGGAAATTGTAAGTTACTTAGTTTACCAAAATGGACTTACTAAATATTTACTATTACAATGTAGACTAGAATATTTTAATATCCTCAAGGGGAACAACAGTTTGACCAAAATGACAATTTACCAGACACCTAAGATCTATGTTATCCAAAATACACATAATTATATATTAACTTGATTTAATTCACATCTACATAAAATCTTGAACAATATAAGTGACTCTTAAATATATGAGCAACTAGACATTTAGGTTAAATGAGATTTTACTATACTCCACTTAAGAGTTCTAGAATTTAGGGTCCTCTTTCTCTTGGATAGTCCAACTTTGATACTAACTTTGCGCTATCCTCAAATTCCATAACTTATATTACCTCACTAGCATGGTTAATTCCAAGACATTTTAGCTTAATTCATCTATTTAAAATATATAATTATAAGTATAACCATACATATCTTCACTTAAGGATTGAATATAAATAGATTAACGCATATGTATTGATTAGAACAAAATTAAGTATAAAGGAGTTTATATTTTTAATATTAAGGTCTTTCTCTAAGGGTTGATTTACAACACAATGGGAAGAAGAAGACCACATAATTTAAACCCCTAGAGAAGGGGAAGGTCGACCCTAAAAGAAAATTGGGAAAACCTAACCTTATGCCTGCAACAATGAAACTATGCTTAACAGGTGGTTAATGTGAGTTGGAAGTTAAGGGGTGTGAAGCATGGGGCTGTAAAATGGCGCAGTTCTGCGAACAGATGCCCCTTCATACCCCTACCACTGCCTGTGACTCTACAAGAGAACAAGTGGTTAGCCAAAAAGAAAACATAAAATAAAAGTTTTGCAAGCTATAGTCAGAGAATCTGGACACTGAGAAGACACATAAACGGCCGCCAACTGACATTACAAATCTCCTGCACTGACACGAACAAGGCCCAACTGCCCACTAATTTTCCTTGTTTATTATGTCTATGCTTTGCCCAATTCTAGGTTAAGGATCAAACATTTCAAGGATGTAATTGTGTGTATGGATACAAGTAAGGATGTCCCTTCGAAATTTGTTGCAGATCTGAATGTATCATAAATTCTGGTCTGCATTGACTATTTCTCATTCCAAGTTGATGTTTTTGATACCATTGTTGTTTGAATTGACTCTTCTCATCGAGATTGGCTCTCTCTCATAGTTTTCTTGTTGAGATTGATCCTCTCTTGTGCCATTCTCTGA
>VDFB02058242.1:427279293-427675175 GCA_007258455.2 Sequoia sempervirens | reverse complement strand
CAGGTTCAATCAGGACAATCAAATCAATCTAAACAATCATCAACTCAATCAATCAGGACAATCACTCCTATCATCGATCCTTGCCTATCATGAGGTCGATGTGCAATCACTCCTATCATCAATCCTCGCCTATCATGAGGTCGATATACTATCAATCCTATCATCAATCCTCGCTTATCATGAGGTCAATGTGCTATCATCCTATCATCAATCCTTGCCTATCATGAGGTCTATGTGCTATCAAACTGGTATCGATCCTTGTCTATCATGAGGTCGATATGCTATCAATCCTATCATTGATCCTCACTTATCACAAGGTTGATACATCATTGGTTCTCTCATTTGATTCTCGCCTATCATGAGATCAAATCATCAACTATCTTACTCAAACATCAATCCAACAACGCAGATCTCACAATTAGACTGAAATCAATCCAAAACATGACAAAGCAACGATTACTATGACTTAGAAACATCTTTTGAACATCATCATGAGGGATTTCCGCAATCACACCTTCTCAAATGGGGCAAAGCACGGGCTAAACCACCTAGAATCAACAAAGGTAACAACTTTCCAATGTAACAAGAGGCGCCATTTGGGACCCCAAAGGCGCAAAAACAGAGTTTAACTTCAAAAACCTTCCAAACAAGGCTTGCAAGAGGCGCCACTTGGGACACCAAAGGCGCCAAAATAGTGTCGGAGCTCAAAAAAATGAATTTCACCCTCGTAAGAGGTGCCATTTGGGACCCCAAAGGTGCCAAAACTCCTAAATCACCCAAAAACATGAATTTTCAAGCTTGCAAGAGGCACCATTTGGGACCCCAAAGGCACCAAAACTCTCAAATCACATAAAAAATTCAATTTCAAGCTTTCAAAAGGCGCCAAAACTCTCAAACACACTAAAAAACACTTCAAAACGGCAAAAACATCATCTGAACATGCAACTAAAACATCAAACAAGCTACAAAACCTATCTATGACGTTCAAAATACCATTAAAAGGAAAGAAAATGACTAATAAAGAGGTTTCTCGTAAAGCATACCGTAGGTCCGGAGGCAACAAGCTGATCAAGTTGGTGAAGACGCTCGAAACGATGCTTGTGGTATGGGATCACCATCTTCCTCTAAGCTCTCTAATATTCAACTTCTCCAAACTCAAAATGTGCAAATGAATCCCATTTTACCACTTTTTACCTTTTCAAGGGTAAAATGGAGGGAATTATGGTGGGATTTATTTCCCATTTTTACCACAAAGGATTTGTAATTAATCAACACTATTCAAAGCAAGAGCTTGCAATGAAATTTCTAGAGATAAATCATTTCCGACATCCAAATCTCATTGAATCAACGTTGGATAATCATCATAATCATCACAACTCCATCACCTCATTCCAACATTTCATTTTAACATCCCCACATTCACCGATTTATCTCTCGAGGGGGCATATATCCGTCAATACCTGGAATTCAAAAGTCTGGGACATTGTTTGGGGCATCGAAATCTTGCATCATCTGGGGCATCAAAATATTTTCTGAGCATCGACATCAAAATTTTCTTTGAAGCAACGTGTAAACACATCACTTCAAAGAGGGGCAAAATGTATACACCTAAAAACGGTCGTCATATTCAATTAATTAAATACAACCTATTTGATTAATGTTTCAACTATGTATAAATAAAGTCTTGCTTTATTTATATTGTTCACTCTTCTTTTAATTCTCCAAAATCATATTCTTCTAAATAATCAAATAAACAAAGTATCCTAAACGTGTTTATTTAATTAATCTTCCTTAATCTTGATTAAGAATTAGAGCACATGTCTACTACTTTTTCTTGTGCCACCTCACAAAGGTCACATGAAAATAAATAAGCCTAATTATTAATTAGAATTATCCTTACACACTTCCACCAATTGGAAAAGGCACATGGCTTTATTCCCCCACACTTCCAACAAATTTGGAGCACATGGGTCTTTGTTTCACACACTTGGGTTCCCCATCCATTTGGCATGTTTCCAATTGGTCAAGGAATTCTCTCCACACATATGGCATGTTGTCTTTGGTAAAGGGGACAACATCCTGATTCTTTCCATCTCCACCGTCTATTCTTTCCCCTTCGAATCTAGACCGTTGATAGGTGCCACCTCACAAAATGCTTGAGAAACCCTATAAATACACCTCCTTTCCTTTGCATTTATCATCCACAATTGAAGTAAAGTTACTATGCAGGTTTCTCTTAGGAGCTTGGAGCTTTCATGGAGTCTTATAATTAGTTTTCATATCATGTGTTACTTTGCATTCTCATTTTAGATTAATTAATTGCCTCATAGTTGTATTTTATCATCCCCATTGCATCATAGTTGCATTTTAGGTTAGTTTGTTTTATGTTTGCATTTGATCATACACATAATCATGAATAGTTAATTTTATTTTCACATCATCTCACTCATCTACACTTGTCCATTTATCATCAACATCATCCTTTTCATCCTTTTGTTTCATTTAGAAGCATACCACTAATCCTTCCAGCACACATTTGCACATAAATTATCTTAGCTTGCATATTAAGCATCAAATCTCGTTTTCTAGGTTGTCATTTTAACAACCATTGTGCCCATAGAAATCTGAGGGCCAAATGGTTTAATAAATCCCTAGAAATAGAGGACAATGATACGTATTTGAAAGGTTTGATTGTATTACAAATAGAATGGTTTAATTGATCAAACTTTGAATGTAAATTATTTCATTAAGGTTTGTGTTGACATTGAATCTCTCCACATTCGACACACGCACAGTTACTTTACATGATTTAAGTGTTTAATTTCTTTGTCTACATTTATATTTCATGTATTATTTCCCCCTGCCTCCAATTCCTTGTATCCAACAAATCCAACCAATTGAAAGTGAGGTATATCCTATCACAAACTCCTTTGTTGAGATTATAAATAATTACGATCACTAATACAAAGACTCATTACTATTTTTATATATATCTTGATTACATGACATGATAGTGCTTAAAATGTCATTTTTATTCTCATGACATGCAAGCGCCCTATATGCCACACAACTTTCTATATAGGATTTTTTTTCTAACTCTACTCTATCTTTTTAATTTTCCTTGAGAGTTAAAGAAAGTTCATGATTTCCGCTTACTCCACTTGTGAGATAAATTCTACTCATTGCACATTTTTCTTTTGTTTTATAGGTTCTCATGGAGCACACATGCCAAGGATCAATACATAAGAAGATATCTAGTTGGGCCCATTACTTTACATGGACTCTAATATCCTTTTTATGTTTGAATATTTACTTTACACGCATGTTTGCGAGTGCTCACTCACTTTGAAATATATGGTTGTTTAGGATTCACATGCACCTCAAAGTGGTGGCAACATGTAAGGATGGCATTCACATATCTATGCTAATTCACATTTAGTTTTGGTCCCATTTTGAGAGAGTATCTTAATATGATTAGAAAACAACATGTGACACTTTTTTGCTAAGTTTGGCTACTTTCTTGATCCCTATATATCTTTGTCTCACACACATTTCTATATATTTGTTCTTACCCTGACCATGTTTACACTTATTTCCATTCTCATGATTTATTAGCTCTATTTTTCATCCTTTCATTCTTGATCCCAAGACTCCATATTCCCCATCTTGTATCCTTTTTGTGGACCATGGGAGATCATATGCATTGTGGATCTAACCCAAAATGAAAAAAATTAAAATTCAAAATTCTGGCTCTTAACTTTTTCTCATAGCCAATGGGAGTTGACTTAGTACACATTTGTGCAATAGTTTGTAATATCTTGGTAGTTAAATGCATTTGTTTGAGCATTAGTTCAACATATGATCATTTAATTATCATTCACATTTATAAGGAGTAGTTGTAGGATCATTAGAATTGGAGCACTTGTAGGAACATTTGAAATTAGAGCACTAAAAGTCATAATATTTTGCATCATAATTAACATCTACATTGCTTGCATGCTTGCCTACTAGTTGTCCATATTTATCATGATTGTATAAGTTAGTCCAACCAAGGGATTAACCTAGGAGAACTTGGCCCTTGTAATTTGACAGTTCCTCCTAGGTATTCTTAAATACCACCAATCCTTAATTGTTAGTAGAGAGCATAGATTCTAGTGAATCATATAGTAGAAGTGTAATAATCATTAGATTAGACTTATGCATCCATGAATTCCGTCCATAATCGTAAAATCAACCTGAATCAAATTACAAGTATGCACACAATTTGAAAATAATGAACATATTAAAATTACCTATTTTTATTAAAAAATACCAAATTTTATACTACATTAAAATTATTTCTATAATTATCCTAGAAACTAAATACTTAATCCCTTTATATTTAATTTTTAAGATAACACGAATTTACACACTTACACTTTTGTACTTATGCTTAATTGCGTATCATTTAATTAGCCTTGATTAACGGGAAAGTGTATTTTCATTCATAAGAATATGATACTTGCATAAAAGAGTCCCCTAATTAGAAAACTTACTCTACCTTTTGACCTTTAATAAGAAAAGCTTGTAAACTAATTTTTTTTGCCATGAAATTAAATCAAGAAAATGAGACTGAAAATGGAAGATATCTCGTTTAACCTTGCATTTCCCACTAAGGAACACCTCATATGAAACGAGGTGAAGGAGAGAGGGCAATACATGCGTTTCCAGATCTACAGGCCACCTTCTGCATCAGTCCTTTTCTAGACGTAGCTCCTCTGGCGTAACAATCGCACTTGGATCCTCCTCTGCTTCAGCTGTGCATTGAACTGATCTCACAGGTATCTTTTTCATCTGTCATGCTCTTTTTTAATTTCGCAGAATTCAAATCTTTAAACACGAGGTTTCAGTTTTTTCTCTCCTGTTTTTGAATTTCCAGCTGCCGTTAAAACTATTTACTTGGTAAAATTGGATAGATCAGTAGAGAAAAAAAATGCATTGGACTGCATTTAGCATTTTAATTCCGAAGTTAGGGTATTTTTGCACGATGCAGTGGGTTTTTGAATCTGTTAAATGCTTGGCATGTCGCGAGGATGATGGCAATCTAGTAATGTGTAAGGGGATCTTTGAGCTCGGGTTGATTTTAAGCGGATCTGCGTTTTTGAATTGGCGATCTAGCGGGAGAAATGCGAGCTAAGCTTCATACTTGACTTATGGAAGAAGCAGGAGTGATGCCGCAACAGATTCTCTTAGTTTTGGCTGGCAATTTACCCGGCACTCGTCTGCACTTGCCTTGTAAAACATTTTAAAAACCACCTGAAAAATTATTATGAAAAATTCATACAAACTGTTTGTCAAAACGACTCGTTGAACTTTGTATCATATTTTTGTGAAACTTTATATATGTTGGCTTTGTATCTAATGCAAATTGCCGGTCAAAATGAGTATGATGAATTGAGACTGCATGATAAAAATAGCATGCACTTATTTAATTTTGTTTCTTAGTAGGAGGTTGCAACAATTATAAAATCAAATATAAATTTGGTCTGTCAAATACCCGAGAATGTAGATTTTGAGGTCAAATGGAAATTTATGGTTTTAATTTGCGAGTTGTGCAGAGTTTTTGTCAAATTGGTCTGCGAGGCTGAGTCCAAGTTTTAAATGGGTCTGCCGAGTTTAGAATCTATTTTTTAAAATGTATTTGGTGTAGCAGTGGCATTTGAGATCCTGCATGCATTGTACTTAACATTGTAGAAAGTAAAGATTGTCATCCATTTTGAAGATTAAAGAAATTTGGTGAGAAATTAGAAATGTATTGAAAATCCGTATCTTACCATGGAAAACACGGATTTCTTGTTAGGATTGAAGCTGCAACTCTTGTGAAATATCTGTTGTGTAGGCAAAGAAAGATCAATGAGAAACATGCAAGAAATTTATTGCACAGAGGAATTTTGTTCTATCATTTGCAGTTTGGAAATATTCTTGATGTCTACATAAAGATGACTAGATCAATATTCAAGAAACTTCTCAACAGCACAAGTTATGCCTTTCCTATCACATCGTCAAAATATTCTTAAAGCCTATATAAAGAAATTGCCATTGTGAATTTGGAATCCCATTATTAGTCTTGTTCACATTAGTATCTTTGTGAACATCTATTATAATATATACTAGATGGAAATTTCCTGTTTCAACAACTTATTTTTATGCATTTTCCTTTAGTCAAGGAACCATGCTGTTTTCTGGTGTCTACTTCCTTGGAGTCCATGTGTTAAGCACCACATTACATACAGCATGATTTTGTCTGAATGCTTAATTGCAGTTCAGAGAAATGCATTTAATTTCAACCAGAAATCTTCTTCACCGGTCCACTCGTAAAGGTTTTGGAGAGATGCATTAAAAATTCATTTGCCAATCATGTGACATGAGACAAGGCTCCTCTCTACTTACTGTAGCCATATTTGCATATTGAACAAATGAACACTGTGTTTTGTTTCTGTTGTAATTGCCTATTGCTTTAAGTTGATAGAATTGCATTGTAAACAGTGGGAAGGATTTGAGAGAATTTTTCTTTTTAATTTCCCCAATTTAAATCCTGATATATTTGTTGTTTACTTGTGTAGATCAGGCAATGTGTCATTGCATTCAAATAGGAGTGTCAATCAGAAAGTGATACATGAAGGACACAGCTGAATAAAGTCTTCCAATGGCTGGAGCGGCAGGTGCCTTTGTGACACGATCTTTTGAATACATGCTGAAAGAATCTGCAGGAAAGAAGTATGGGAATCTTCAAAAGGCTCTGAAATCATACTTAGGTTGGTCATCTATTTCTTTTAACTTTAAGTTATTTAAAAGGATCTTCTTATGAGTAAAAGTTTTTGCATTGCTTGTGCACTGGGATCTGGTTCTCACCAAGTTTAACTTGGAATATTTTAGTACTTATGTTGAAACTGTATCTCATTGTCCAATACAAAAGAGTTACATACCAGCCAAGCTTATTTTAATAAGCCAAAGGGAAGACTTTATTCATGATAATGTGCAGATCTCTTCCAAGCTCTAATAAACATCTTGGGATGGTTTCTTCAATTTGGATATGTTCATTTTCTCAAGAGAAGAATGTAAAAGTAGTTTGCATTTGCTATTCTGGCATGATCTAATTCTGATGCCTAGTCTGTTTGCGTTGAGAGAGAAATAAAAAGTACAGTTTATCTGATATTTGTATGAAAATATAGATTATGCATGCTTTCTAATTTCTTTTGTCAAGATTTGTTCTCTTATCCACGTTATATTTTAAATTGTAGTCTTGTATATATGAATTGAATGTGTCTTTCTTCTCTTCTGCGTATAGATATCTCAAAGGAAATAAGTAACCAGCCATCTTCTCAGCCTACAACAAGTCAAGCTTCGGATGATAAGTGAGTGACTCATTGCACATCCATTTTGTCATTTTCTTAGTCTCTTAGCCTTTTTTATTTTAAATGAGAAGTGACTCATATATTTGTCAACTTATGGACTTTCCTATAGACCAAGTAAAATGACCAAACTTGAACCAAGCTCAGTTACTATTTTTCCTCCTATCTTTCCCATTGACATATATTTTGTTTAGTATTCCTTTTCTTGTGTAGTTGGCTTATCTGCGACTCTTAAAAGGTCTGCAATTTTAAAATTAATGAAAAATCCTTTCATTTATGTTTTTCATTTTAAGGGGTGAAATCTATTAAATAAGCTATGACAATCTCCTAAAGTTATTAGCAAATGCTATCTGTGATCTTGTTCTAATTTCAATTATAATCAAATATATTAGCTGAATTTTGTTGTGTTGACGTGGTGAAGACTAATAGGGTATACAAGAGGGCCATGTTAATGTTCCTCCTCTAGCTTTCCTTCCCACCTTTACAATTATAATGGCCAGTCCTATTGTGTCAGATGCATAATATCTTACTATTTTATCTAATATTAAATAATAAATTTGTTAACGTAATAATAATAGTACAGCATTGACTAATATTAGAAGCTTGTGGTAATGCATCATATTTCCCGTAGCTCATATATAATGTAGGGTAATGCTTTGTATCTGACATCAGCACGAGTTATTCAACACATTACAAGATATTATCTCCAGTGCAGATCTTTTGAGGTAAAAATATTATGTTACAAGTATCAAAGCCTCTTGGTTTTCAATGTGCAATATTTCCCTACTTTCTCCATGCCTTGGTCCTTTCCATGTCATTTTCATTTTGACTCTTTTAGGTGTGATCTCCTTTTCTCTTTGAGTTTCCTTGTAATTGTAGAATTCCATTTGTATTGTCCTCTTTTTGCTTTGGGATGCCAAAATTATGCATCCAGTTGTCATGTGTTACTCTCTTTTAGCTTCACTTTTCCCACTCTTCCATCTTAACTTTTCCCTGTATAATTTTGAGTAGCAAAATATCTCTGTTTGAGTGGAACACTACTCTTATCTCTACTTTCATTCTACATATTTATATCAGCCTTCCTGTTTAGTGTGCATCTTTATATCATTTGCTAAACCACCTGACATAATATAAAATATGCCCTCTTCGTTCTCTTTCATATGATATCTTGGTTTTGTCCACACCATCTGTGATGTTTGTCACATTTTATTTTCTTACACAGTCATTTATGTCCTATGGAGGCAGTGGAGAAAAGGTGTCATGTCCCCGAAACCGTAACACTAAAAATAACGAAATACATATTAAGAATATTATCCCTTTGATATAATTATAATTGTCAAAGACAATTTTATAATTATTATATTATAGATATTAAAATTAGATACAAACAATTCAATATTATAATGATATAATAAATACTAAGAACATATACAATAATCCAATAAAAACAGTTTATGGATATAATATTAAAATAAGAGATATATAATGTCTATTAATATGAAACATAAAATAATTACAAATGCTAAGTGGTCACTACAACATTTTAATAAAATATCACATAGGGACATTACAACACCATACAAAATAATATTATTTGGGCCTCCAAGATTGGCGTCACCTTTTCTTTATCCTCCCTTTGCTTTGGTTACTGCCCTGGCTAGTAATTAAAATTAATATCACAAACTTCAGCGGCTCAATAATTCAAATGATATCGACCTCCTTGATGTCCACTACATTACACATGGCTTCAACTATATTTGATTCGTGGCCTCCCAAAAATGCCTTCTCACACCCGACTCCCTTGCATAACCTGTAATATGTATCTCCTAAAGTGAATGTGGCGGCTATTGTATATACCCGATAGCATTTGGTAAAGGCTCACAAAGAGTGTTTCTCCATGTAGCTGCTTAGACCCGAAGTATTTCACTTCTTTAATTTGCCAATATCCTCACAGGCATCGACTAACTCCCAGGACTTGTCTCCCGTCCAGTTCGAGGACTTCCAAATGAACATCAATCGATGGTCTTTACTAACAAGATTCATAGCAAAACATTGCAATTCCTTGAAGTCAGTGTAGCGGGGCTAACAAGATAATTAACGGCTCTTACAAAATCTCCACTAATCACGATATTCTTTTTCTGACGCTTGGGCAATGTGGCCATGTTAACTTTACCTTAGAAGACAAATATCATCTGAGCATAATTTACGGGAGTAAGTAATATTCAATGATCATTAAGCTATGAATATTATTTACGTAACTACTATCAAGCTACATGCCATATCGCCATGGAATCATAAACAAATTACACTAAGCGTTATGAAGAGTCACAATTTATCTAAGGCAGCGATTGGAGTAAGGTTAGTTTAATCTACAGCGATTACTCTTAGACTAATAGTTGTGTCCCTCCTAAGAGGACAACATTCATCCAAGACACACCTATTCTATATCGAACACAAAGGTATAAGTAATAATGGAATAAAGAGCAAAGCGGGGAAGGAACATATTTTATACTATACCAGCCTATCGCAAATATCAGCATATGAAATTAAAGAAGATAGAGGTAGTAGCCGAAATATAAAGGAAGGAGATAGCCGGAATATAAAGGAAGGAGATAGCCGGAAACAGGAATAGGTTGAGTAGGACAGAAATAAAAGAGACTACAGTAGGAGACCAGACACGTTGAACAGGTGATGTATTTCACTAGCCTTTAATATTTAGCATATTCAAATATTAGAAAGAGAGAATCAACCATCAGTAAGATACTGAAATAATCAATGCAGTAATAATAGAATTTTGCATTTTATGTTTTACATCTCTTCATAACCCGATCTGTTGAGTCTGTGCTGTATCTAATCATTAAAGGCTTCTGTCTGAAACCCGAATATGCAAAACCTTATGAAAAACAAGCATAATCTAGTCATGTAGATCGCTGCACCCCTGAAATGGCAAATCCTGATTAATGTATTAATTAAAAGCATTGTTTCTTTAACCAATAGATAATCTTGATATTACTCACATTGCAGTAGTAAAGAAGTATCGATAGGATTATCTATAGGCAGATATATATTGCTCCTCATTAATTTAGGAAAGTATATGCATAATAGATGTTGCTAATCTGATTATTGGTGCAATCTTTTCCTTTAGTATTATTATAATTATAATTGTTCTATGAAATGATTATGATTTCTTTAGTATTATCACGAGTATAATTGGACTATGAAATGATTTGATAAGAATCAATAGTAAACGCTAATGTATCTGATTGCTTAAAAGATTGTCTTCATGAGTGTTTGTAACCCTATTAGGGAGGAAGGGCCTGAGAAAAGTGGTGCCTAAAAACCCCACTTAAGATCTGCCCCCAGAACCCAAGGCAAGGATGGGTCATGGAGGGGTGGAAATTCCACTTAAGGTTTGCTCAATCCCAATGCATGGGTGGGCCATGGAGGGGTGGGGGTCCTACACAAGATCCGCCACGGCCATGGAGGGATGGTAGGCCCAAAACCACTTATAAGCTCCGCTGGCTTCCCCCAAGTAGGTTAAGTGTCTTCTGAGGTGATGATGTGGGTAGAGAAAGCAGGTACAAGTGTTTCCTCTAAGCACTCTACTCCGAGGGTGGAATGTCTTGGTTTGGACATTCTTGCCGCTTGGGGCCAAGGGGTGAGTTGTCTTGCTCGGACGCTTGTGCTCTTGGGCTTAGATGGATAGCTTCAGGTGGATCTACCCATGCCACTCCTTCTCTGTCTTCATTATTGCTTTTGTGATTATGTTTATATTTTGGATATCTAGATATTAATGCTAACAAATATATGTGTATGTGGAAATGTTGTTAATATGGTAAATGCAGATTTCAATCCAGGATTATCTCATTAGAGAGAACATTCCTTTGAAAGAAGAAACCCTAAACCTAATCAACAAGCGAATTCTAGGGCAAAGTAGGACAAGGGACATTACAAAAGGGCACTTAGTTCCGTGTCATTCACATTACTTCTCTGCTCAACAAGAAAGCACTTGGCTATAGGTTAAGGGAGATCGAAATTCTCGATTGATTGTTCCCCGGGGAAGGACATTCCAACTCAAGACCCCCACTGATGAACCATATCCAAATTCTAAAGAACAATGAGCTGATCTTACCAACTCTATTTAGCACAACTTCCCTTCTTTTATAGTGACACTAATGGTGCATTTGAGAAATGAGACAGTTGAATGGATTTTGGGAATATAAGACGTAATCTCCTTACTCGTAACATTATAGACTTCCACATGAATTATTTTTCCATGTGGAGAGGCTGAGCTGTGGCTAGGATTCGTTTTGTGTGGGAGCCCTCATAAATCTTCATTTATTGGAATGTTGGTGGTTGATCAGGAAAAAACATGCAATAACAGGGAAGGTCAAGTGAATTCAGAATCTTTGAGGAATGTGAATGGATATTTGCCAAGAAGAGAAGATAAGCCTAGAATGATTTTTAAGTTTTAACTAAGTATCTATTACAGGAGAGATTTTGTATTACAGAATCATGCCCTTACATGTGGATCTGGTTGCCATCTTGAGTTTTGAAGCAATGAACCCAAATGGTGTAGTAACTTAAAGGGCATATGAGAATCATTTAGTGCACTATTGAAAATTTAATCACAGTTTTCTTTTGCATTGCTAATATAACTAAAATTTTTTAGGATCATACTTTTCATAATGCTGGTCTTCTTATGAAAAATTGGGAATAGATGGCTTCATCCCATTGATGAGTATCTCTCTCAAAGATTAGTATAGATCATGCTCTATGTATGCCACTAGAATTTTGGTGGAAAAGCCTTGGGTTTTGTGGCAATGTATCCAAAGTGTATGGCAACTCCAATGGTATATAGGAATAATTTAGTGCGCTATGGTTATTTTCATAACAAATTTCTCTTGCATTGTTGGTAAAACTAAAGGTTTTGGTGGGTCACATTTTTCTAATCACATCGGTCTCCTTATAAAACCGTGAAAAATAGGGCTTAATCCCACTAATGAGTATACCTCTAAAGGTTTAATCTAGATCATGTTGAGTGTGCACCACTAGAATTTTGGAGGAAGAGTGATGGGTAAATATATGGGATTCTTAGGTGACACATAGGAGAAAAGTGTGGTCACCCACACAAGAATTTGCGTATGGGCCTACATGTGGATCTCAAACTTATTGGAAATTTTTATGGGGGATTTTATAAGCGACCATTGGTACAAATTTCTAGCAAGAGTTTCTTGAAAGAGATAATATCATATTTAGGTTTTCTTTAAGGTTTGTAGAAAGGTTAGATTAGATAAAGGAGGATAAATTCATAGAATTTCTAGCTAGAGATTGCCCAAAAGAGATAAAATCACATTTAGGTTTTCTTTGAGGTTTGTAGAAAGGTTATATTAGATAGAGGATGAGATATTCTTAGAATGTTTAGCTAGAGATTGCCCAAAAACGACAAATTCATATTTAGGTTATCTTTGAGGTTTGTAGAAAGGTTACATTAGATAGAGGAGGAGAAATTCATAGAATTTCTACCTAAAGATTACCCAAAAGAGACAAAATCACATTTAGGTTTTCTTTGAGGTTTGTAGAAAGCTAGATTAGATGGAGGAGATATTCATAGAATTTCTAGCGAGAGATTGCCCAACACAGAAAAAATCACATTTAGGTTTACTTTGAGGATTTTTGTAAGGTTTGTGATGCTAAACTATCTCACAAACAATAAATAGTAACTCCTTTTCACATAAATACATAAATGAAATGAGACATCTTTAATATATGCAAATGACACATTACATCTCACATGTAAAAGTGTCTAATTTAGAATATTAAGTACAAGAATAAGGTACATCATCACATGAAGTACTATCTAGCCAAGTATTAAAGAATACAAGATATAATGTATGCAAGAATATGACTCAAGCTCTTATGCCCATCTGGTCATAACAATACAAGTAAAGACATAAAAGTATCATAATCATTGAGGAGTCTCTGACCGCCACAAACCAAGAGATGAGAATGGTCATATAGGTGTAGTGCATAATCCAAGTAAAAGCACATAATATATGATATACAGAAGTACAACTCAAGCTCTCATGCCATGTAGTCAACTAATGAAACAATCTGGAAGTACAAATACAAATAATGATATAAGAATGATGATAACATAGTCAATATAGTCTCCAATTGCCACCGACCCTCACAGTCATCCGCAAGTCTGAGAGATGAGAACATGGCTCAGGTGCTTTTTCGCCCAACCACAAAGCTTACGCTTCCCCATAATTCTTCCTAACATGAAGAATACCTGACCTTGCACGAAATACCTAGCAACTTGGAAACAATAAGTAGGAGGGAATCCCAGTGCAACCTGATATATCTACATGCATTTCTATCATGAACATGCAATGTCCTACTATTTGGATATGGTAGAGAAATATATCAATAAATTTGCTAGGTAACATTCATCTATTTCAATGAAAACATGGCTTTGGCCAAAGCACTAGAATAAACCGGAAGATCTTGAAAAGAGGATCGACCTTCTTTGTTGGTCCATATTTGGCACCCTATCCTAGAAGGTAAACCCAATTCACATATAGAATAACATGCATATCCAAAGATCATAAAAATAAATACTCTTTTTCCTTTCATGCAAATGATTATATGAACATCTTTCATTATTTCATCTTTTCACACATTAAAACGGTAAAATATATAATTGACATGCAATTCACTTTTTACATGCAACTAGTTATAAACATGCAAATTGATCTTCAATGATAATCTCTACTTCATGTAATAATTGAAGTACATACATTACTATTCTCAATGTCATGCAATACTATTTTCATGGTTTATAACGCATGCAAGTAAAGAATCCGATCCATAACAAATACACAAAAATCATATTCTACTGTTGAAGTAGTTGAGTTGACAGATTAACTCAGAGGTTTAAAAACGTCAGTAAGAAATTTAACAGGGTTAAATTGATATACAAATGTGTAAATCTGCATTATACTAACTATGCAATGAACAGGTTTATACAAATAGTTACGGATGATATAGGTTGGCTCCATGGTATTCTTTTAAGCCTTTTAAAAGTATCAGATATGCTACAATAATATATACGCCGCCCCTCTAATAACTATTATCCCTGCAGTAGTCTTAAAATTCAAAGCATAGGTTTTAAACAGTCGCACCAAACTGGGAAAAGAAAATAAAATAGGCGATCAGAAATGGGTTGGGGCAATGGCAGGAGGCACTAGTTTAAGATTGCTTTTGAAATGCAGGTTGATTAATTACTCTTGCACAGGTTTACTACAAACAACCACGTTCTCTGATTCATGGTCAATGCTATGGTATTCATGCTATAGGTGAGTTGAGTGAGCTACAGCTGAATCGATTTGCATAAGGAAAGGGGAGACTGAGTAGGGTCAATAATCATCTTATTGAAATATCGTAAATTATCCCCAGATGAAGAAACACTTATACCAGGCGCTAGCTAAGTGAGCAAATGCTATGTCTTCTTTATGATTCTACTAGGCAGATTACTAATCGACATGGCTGCGCAGGTATCTATCCGAGGGAAATGGCAGACAAAAGAAATAACAACCTCCTTTTAGAGTGATCGATTTCTATACAAGGCGCTGCTTGGTTGGAGGCTTGGTTTATTAACTACAAAAATGATTTTGGCCTACACTAAGCTTCATGTACGTTCCATCATGACATTAAAATGCATCGAGATGACAACATACCTATAGCCACCCTTCTAGAAGCAATGTTCTATTCCCGTGATCTTTAGTTTTTTTGCAATTGTTAAATTTTACTATCCACCATAATAAGGAACATGCTGGTTATTCTCAATCAGCGGTAGCTCTTGGAAACATGCTATCCTAGGTTCATATCGCATAAAGAATTTTCTGTTCACACCAAGTTGCTGAGAGGTTGATTATGTTGCTGCGTTTAGATCACACGCCTCTCCTTTGTCTCCTGCCTTGCTATAATCTCCCAAAAGAAGTTGCGTTCTCTTCCCTTCTTGAATTCTCCTATTTATGGTTTTAATAATCTCATGCAAATAAAAATTTAACTCCAGTCTCTATCTTTACAACTGGACATTCGAATTTATGCTTTTTCATGCAATTTTTAATTTGACTTTTTAAACTTATTTAATTTACTTTTAATTTTCATTTAAAACTTATGTAATTAAATTTATTTTCTTCTTTTAATAATAATTATGCAAATAATTTAAAACTATTTATGTATTTTAATAGCAACCTTTTTATATATTTATATATATAAATAATAATATCTTTATTACATTATTATTAATATATATAAATATAATTATGCAATTTATTATAAAAATAAAAGATTTTATTTTTCCATCCAATTAATCTAATTTTCTAAAACAAAATAACCATAAGGCATACTTCCATTTTCCCCTTAATTTTATTTTCACAAACATAATGACCATAAACATAGTCATTAATTAAATCATTACGCACAAATGATGTATTCAGAGAACACAATGCAATCATAATCATACTATATAGGATGGATTCAACTACGTGAATGTGTGTGTGCACCGGGTTTGCATCATGCTAATCATTACCGAGCGGCTAGGCTACTTCTACCTCAACCATTTCTCGTCTTTGACACATTCATACTCTCATTCACACTCAAATTTACGTCGATAGGTTAGTCCATAAAACTATACCTGAAGCACGTGCACATAACATCTCATCTCCATTTCAATTTCAATTTCATGCATTTAGAAATAAGGTCTGATTTAAAAACACATTTATCCATAATCAAACAATCATAAGATAATCCACCAATAGTCTCAACCAGTTCCGTTTATTTATTAATTAAGTTTATGCAAGCAAAAACGAGATGTGACATTTTTAGAAAGGTGAAATTAGATAGAGTAGGAAAAATTCACAGTGTGAACATATTCAAAGCCCTTAGGGTTGATGAAGACAAAGGAAAAAACCAAGGCTTGTACCACAAAACCCATGATGGTTTCCTTTTTAAACAAGGATTGAGAGGAGTAGAAGATTTTCTTAGAAGGTAGATGTAAGGGGTTAAGTCCTAGGAGGCACATAAGTTGTGAGATCCCTATAGTAAGTCCTAGAACATTGACCAAGACCAACTTATGGAATTTGGTGAGCTTGTATTATTTCCAAGTCTTCTCTTACCTTGGATTTTAATTCCTATATAGTGATTAATCCATTTGGTAAAGTACAGTGTGAGCATAATCTAGAGTTGCAAAAAATATCTTTGGCACCCTAGTCGGTCCCTCATTTTTGTGGCTGAATTGGGAAGCGATTTAACATTTGAAGGATGGGCAATCTAGACTAAATGAGATCTAATTCTCATCACTATAGAGCTTGAGAAGTTAGTAGGTTAAAGGCCTTAGTGCCTTAGGGTTGGGGTTGGAATATGTAATGTCCCCTTTTCCTAGGTAGTGGTCAGTCATGGTGGTTAGCCTATCAGTTGGGTTCCCATAGGCTAACACAGTTGATAGGGAGCTCTTTCGGGGGTCTTGTGACCTTTTGGGAGGTCTGAGTGGCGTTTCAGGAGCTTGGAGCCAGTCTCCTAATTTTTAGGAAGGGATTGACAGTTCACCTGTGACCACTCGGAGCTTGTGGAGCCTAGCAAGGGGTCTTATGAGCCATTTCAAATGATCAAAGACAATTTCCTACTTTTTAGGGGAATCCCTACTTTTTAGGAGACTGACAATTGGCCTACTTTGTTCAGACATCACCCCAAGATCAGTTGTAGCAGCAGTTTCCAGTTGGAGTGATTGGGTGACAGTCTCAGCATGAAAGATGAAATATTGAAGTGTTAAAGTTTAATTTAATAAAGGAAAGTGATTAATTCTCAAGTCACTTTATAATATTTTAATAAAGTGATTATTTAAAGGGGACTTCATTATTAAAGGTGATATAAGGGTTAAATGAAAATTAATAAAGTGATCTATTTAATGATGCTTTATTAATTTATTATATTAAAAGGGAGACATAAGGACTTTATTAAAAAGGGACTTAAATAATTTAAAGTATATTTTATATTATTAAGTTGTGCATCATAATTAAAAGGGAAATGAAAGTAAATTGAATGAAATGAATTTAAAGTGAATTTGAGGAGAAATATAAAAGGGCATTTTGGAATTCATTTCATTCATTCATTGATGAAGAAGAAGAATTTGGCTAAGGGTTTTGCTGAAGACTGGAGAGTCTGAAAATCTCAAGCTTTTTGAGGACGTAGCCCCTCAGGAAGAGTAGCTTGCAGACAACTTCACTCAGAGGTTGTGCTTGTGCTTCAAAGAGTTCAGGAGAGTTTCATATTCAATGGTTTGAATGAAATATCAGAATAATGCAAATATATTGATCATTATTTTAAGAGCAAAGAGAACTATAGGAGAACTTCAATAAACAGGTGGTTGCCAGGCAAGGGTTTTGGCAATTTAATTGTATGCAGCTTTGCACTGGGCGTGGGGATTGGTGATAGTGATTGTTGTTGGAGTTTATTATCATTGTTGCTGCTGTTATATTGCTGCAAACTTTATACTTCATTCTGGCATCCATTACAGAGGGTTTCAAGGCATATCTTATTTGTGAGTTCATGATTTGTAACCACTAAATTTTCTAGGTATTGTTGTTTTAGATAATAGGGGATATTTTATGAACTGGGTTGTCAATATTTTGGGAAAATACTGAATATCTAAGCTGATATGAAAATCTGGAATTTTCAGCTGTGTATTCCCTATGTAATGTTCAGATTTTGAGTTGAAAATTATTATTGCAATATCTTCTATTTTGCTGCATTATATTGTTGTATCAAACATTGCAAATATATCAGAAAACATAACACCAAAAAACAAGTCAAACAAAATCAGAAAAGTAAATATCCTATTAGGGGTGGGATATTACAGAATAGGCCACAATACCTTGTATTAAGACCATCTCCATAAAGAGTGGAAATATATCAGTTTAAAGTGGGAATACAATTGGATTTGGAAATTCAAGATTACTTACTATGGATATTTTTTACAAAATCTAGGCATGTGAAGATGCTTAAAAAGCACCTCAAACCCAATAGTTGATGAAGATCCTATCTTGGAATGTAGTGGTTCTTAGGAACAACCCCTATTTAGGAACAACCCCTATAGAAGTTTTATGGAGATGCATGTTAAAAAAGGTTTGCTTGGGCTAGTTTTTTGTTGTTGTTGTTGTTGTTGTGTTTCTCCGAGTTTTGGGAATAGGGGGGCATAAGGATGGAGTTTTAGGAATGATAGTTTTTTTTGAATTTTGGGGATGATGAGAGAACAACAATATGGGTGAAAGTTTAAAAATGTGTCCCACTTTTAAAAAGGAAATGGACGACACAAGTGTAGCTTTTTAACTTGAAGCACCTAAAAGTAGCATATGTTTTGAATTTTAAAATGTGATGTAAGCTAATGAAATGTGGAATTTTAGTATAGTTTATGTTTGTATTTTTAAAAAAAATCTATATATGTTCTTTTATTAAGTTAACACTATATTGTAATTGTTGAAAAAAATTCAGAAAATAAAGTTGAGGGGTCTCCACTTTTGTAATTAATAAATTTCATTTTATTTCCTTATTTCTTTTTCCATTTAGTTAACTAGAAGCATTAGTGCATTGAAGTTTTTTTTTTTAATTTCAATAATAAAAAAATGTTAAAAGTCAGGTGTATTGAAAACATAATAATTTTGATAGGCCTCCATTGTATATCTTAACTATTTATCATAAATAAAAACAAATTATACTGTTTTGAGAAGAATTCTCTCCTCTAGTGCATCATATTTTTCTTAATTTTTAAAATAAAATTTAGTATAACTTTTTGGAATTCCAATCAGCCCTATGTTTGACTATAACAACCTACTTGTGGTCACTTGATTTTTTTGAAAATATCTATAATCCATTAAAAGATTGCTCAAAGTTAGGGTTTCTTAAAGTTTGTAAAAAGCAAAGGGTTAAAGATGCCACATTTGCTTCTAGTAGGATAGTTTCACTTGAAATTTATTCATTAGAATTGCATTACAAGTTTTGGAAAGTGAGTTTAAGGGTTATGACCTATTGTTTTGGGCGAAAATGTTTCAAGTTAGAACTCCGGTGGCCGCATAGGCATTAATTGGAAGTTATTTTAGTTGAACTTTTTTTCTTCGGTTGGAACCATTTTGCCCAAAATTGTTGAGTTGTCTTAAAGTGGGACATAGCTCCAAACTTTCACCCATATATAAAAATTAGTATTTAAAATTATAAAATGTATTTTTTTTTTTATAAAAAGGGGTAAAAATTTATTGAATCAACCAGCAAAGTACAAAAGCAAGGGCCACAAGCCCGGAAGAGAAAACAACACTAACACAAGGAAGCCCCCGAAGGGGCACAACTAATCATCCATATCTTCCTTGACCAGCCAAAAATGTATTTAAATAAAAAGTAAAAATTAAGTTATTTAAAAACCAAGGAAGCTCGGGGACGTGTCCCCAACATTTTTTGGGGTGTCCCCATTTTCAAAATGTTTCGGGGATAGGGGGGATGCCTAGGGGATGTCCTTGGGCTGTCCCCAATATTTGAAAAAGCATTGGGGACGTACCCAATATTTGAAAAAACATTGGAGATGTCCTAGAAAACTAAAAGGGATGGCCAACCGTCCCCAAGACGGGCAAGAACGTCTATGATGCCCCCCAATTGTCCTGGGGATGGTTGGCCGTCCCCATAAAAAAGCAATGTTTTGTAAAAATAGTAAGTCGTAAACTGTTTAAATCAATGTTGGATAAAGAAAATTGACTTTACATGCCAACAACCCCCACACGCCAACTTGCCCTAAATGAGGAGGAAATGAAATGAAACTTTATTTTTGTATTTTCATATTGTAGTTGAAAGTGAAACCTGTAACCTTTGAGCATTCTATTGTAACTTGTATACTATTTTTTAAAATAACATGCATATTGACAATGAATTGTGAAAGAAATTGAGTTTTTACATTCACTAATTTTTTATATTAAACATAAGGAGAACAGTACAAAGCAGATCAGATATGAATCATCACAGCATCAGATTAGAGCATCCAGATAGCCCTGCAGTCACAGAAAAAAACCAGCCTAACCTGGACCAAAGAAGATACACGCTTAGACTTAGAGCATTATGACCAGATCAGCACAAAATTAAGCCTGCTGAACAGAATACCAAGAACCCAAATACACAGAACCAAATCAAAAGGAAAACCAACGACCAGAAATTAACCCTGCTGAACAGAGCTATCATCGTCACTAAGAGCCAGCAGAGTCTGGGCTGCATTGATCTCTTCAACAGAAAAGTCAGGGACATTATACTTTTGCTGCTCCATCAGAAGAAAAACCGCTTACATTCACTAATTTGTTTGACCCTTAGGTGAAATATCAATTCAACAGAAGTGTTGTGTATTAAGGATCTATAATGTATATGATGAATGCTCTTATCAATGTTATCATATGAATATTTGAAATTTCCCTATTTTTACATAGCTGTACCCTTTGCCATCCCGTGCAGTCCCCAAAAATGGCTTGAAAAAAAACCATCCCCAAAACTCATCCCCCTATCCCTTGCCGTCCCTGTCTTGGAAACTTGGGGTAACATAGTTAAAAACCAATGTTGCCAGTTTGGGTATAGGGGTTTGGTGTGCAGATTTGACGATTTTTTTGCAGTTGGATTTGTTTTTGGGTTTGTCCATACAAAAAACATATAAAATTCATAAATTATATACATGTTTGCAGCCTAGAAGTAGGAATCAAGTTTATAATACCATATAGCATCATATAATAAGTAAAATCACCATAGAAATTAAAAATGCTACTTAAATGTCAACTAGTCAAACTTGAATGTCATCATAAATATTCGTTGTTCAATATTAAAACAATAATGTCAACAATTGGTGTCATATGGGTCTATTTCAGATTTGTCTAATGGTAAAGCGAGAATGAATGGTTTTTGTAATTTGGATTCACGATGAGGTAAAATGAGTTTGATTTAGTGTTTCAAATGCTTTACAAGTCACTTTTAGGGTTAGGGATTCCATCCTGATTTGAGTCAAAGTCCAAACCCAAAAAGATAAAAAAAGCAAAAAAGACACTTGCCAGTCTGTTGAAGATTTGTCAAAATTCGTGCTAGGTTGTCTTACTTCGTTCAGGATGAACCCACAGGTGGAAAATCAGAAGCTTGGATGGATCCTTTGGGTGAATTGATTTAGAAGCCATACCTGGTTTGCATCATACCCAAACCCAAGGCATCCAAGGGATGAATTGGCAACTTTACTAAAAACACATCAAACTAGTTATACCAAACACTGACATGTTAGATGCATATAATATCACTTATCGATAATTATCTTCACTTTCATTTAAAACATTAATTTAATCATAGAAGCAAAAAATGGGAATAAAATGTGATTGACTATGTTTATTTGGCACCAAATGCCAGTTTTTTTTTTTGAAAAATGTTTTTTTCAAAAAACTGCCATTTTTTATGGTTTATGGTTTATGGTAAGTTTATGATGTTTTTCCTGTTTTAAACATGTGTAACTGAATTCCATTTACACCTCCAGTTTGCTGTGACATTGCAGTGTAAATATAATGCTACTATGAATTTAATTCTAACTAGAATACACTTTATAAGTTTATAGTATATACAAAATGTCAAATAAACATACAAAAAGTTGAATAAACAAATAGCAAGAGTGAAAAAAAGAAAATATAGTACAGATGCAAGAGCAATGCAACTAAAATCTGCTTAATTAAATTTTATCTCCATTCATTGCTTTTTTTATGGAGCAAAAAATAGGCAAATTTTAGTCCATGTTTGCAAGGTGAACACTGCTAGAGGTCATCATCCCAGATGACAACTTTCTTTTTTTGCTGTTTTAAAACTGCAGGTCATCAAGGACATCCCTAAGGATGCCAGGGCATCTCTTTGGCATTCCATAATGGAGGAATATCTTTGGAAACATCCTCCAAATTTAGGGTATGTTCCCATTTTCTGCCTTTCTAGGGAATGGGATGGGGACATTTACTTCCCATTCCCAATATCTCAAAATGTCCTCGATTATGGGGATGAGCTAGGGTACACCAGTTTTTTTATAGGGAACAAAATGGATAGTGATGATTATTTTTAGTTAAGAATAACTTGTGAGGGAGCAACAAATGACATGAGAACAATGAAACTGGGTGGTGGGAAAAGGAAGCTTCTTTTGGACCCAAGAAAGATCTTATTTATATATACAATAGGAGGTATAAGCTAGATGGGTTCTTTTAAACTTTATTGTTTAGTATAGTTTTTTTTTTGATTGGTAAGTTGAGGATTCTATTGGGGCTCTCATGTCATGCCCACTTTTCACCATGTGGGCTTAAACACAAAAACAATTTTTTTTTTTAATTACTAAACTTAACACTAATTTTTTTTACCTTATTTCCATTTTATTAAGTAATAATCTTATTGCTTATCAAAATTGACTCTCCAACACTTTTAACTTTGGGATTGATTGAACTTATTTAGTCTTCTTAAGATCCTTCTATGAAAGGATTTCACCTAGTTGGTTGAGGTTCCTTAAGCCTACTATAGTAGGGATATTATACCATTAATACCCACTTACTAAACAGTGGCTCCTCAAATGAGGTTAGCTTTCTAAACTTATTTTAATAATGGTTTTAAATGAATTTCAAACCCATGATAGAAACTTGATAGGTGACATAATTGAGGTTAACTAATCTTCCCTTTTAATATTATGATCTTCTTGACCAAAAGTCGGTTATTTCCACCTACACTATTACGTGAAACATCTAGAGGGATCCTAACTAAAGTCTTGTAGGTTTCTAAATTAAGCTTAATAAAAGGACAAGGCTACTCATTTTACTTAAGTAGATTTAGGGTCTTTTGTTGACTAAAACATGAACCTCACAAATCATGGTCACCCTATAAAAGAAACATCAAGTCAATGCTAACCCTTCCTTCGGTATAAGGACAATTTTTCATGTAGGTGATGCACCTCTAGCAACGTGTAAAAAAGTTTCCTAGATACAGAAGCAGCTCAAGTCGTGCCCAAAACTCAAGGACATGATCTACAAGTGAAACATGCAACAAATTTTTTGAATATGATAAGAATACACGAACAACTTCAAAAAAGAACGTATCACCTCCACCCATTCAATCTTCTTTACCCTAATGCATTGTATACTGAGGATGCATGAGACATAAGAGAATAGCCACCTTAAAAACAAGGCTTGATGCACAACTAGACTCTAGCTCCTTTGAAAACAAATCGTAGAACATTAGCAAAGAATACTATTATATTATCTTATTTACTACTGAGAGAAGGAAATTGTAAGTTACTTAGTTTACCAAAATGGACTTACTAAATATTTACTATTACAATGTAGACTAGAATATTTTAATATCCTCAAGGGGAACAACAGTTTGACCAAAATGACAATTTACCAGACACCTAAGATCTATGTTATCCAAAATACACATAATTATATATTAACTTGATTTAATTCACATCTACATAAAATCTTGAACAATATAAGTGACTCTTAAATATATGAGCAACTAGACATTTAGGTTAAATGAGATTTTACTATACTCCACTTAAGAGTTCTAGAATTTAGGGTCCTCTTTCTCTTGGATAGTCCAACTTTGATACTAACTTTGCGCTATCCTCAAATTCCATAACTTATATTACCTCACTAGCATGGTTAATTCCAAGACATTTTAGCTTAATTCATCTATTTAAAATATATAATTATAAGTATAACCATACATATCTTCACTTAAGGATTGAATATAAATAGATTAACGCATATGTATTGATTAGAACAAAATTAAGTATAAAGGAGTTTATATTTTTAATATTAAGGTCTTTCTCTAAGGGTTGATTTACAACACAATGGGAAGAAGAAGACCACATAATTTAAACCCCTAGAGAAGGGGAAGGTCGACCCTAAAAGAAAATTGGGAAAACCTAACCTTATGCCTGCAACAATGAAACTATGCTTAACAGGTGGTTAATGTGAGTTGGAAGTTAAGGGGTGTGAAGCATGGGGCTGTAAAATGGCGCAGTTCTGCGAACAGATGCCCCTTCATACCCCTACCACTGCCTGTGACTCTACAAGAGAACAAGTGGTTAGCCAAAAAGAAAACATAAAATAAAAGTTTTGCAAGCTATAGTCAGAGAATCTGGACACTGAGAAGACACATAAACGGCCGCCAACTGACATTACAAATCTCCTGCACTGACACGAACAAGGCCCAACTGCCCACTAATTTTCCTTGTTTATTATGTCTATGCTTTGCCCAATTCTAGGTTAAGGATCAAACATTTCAAGGATGTAATTGTGTGTATGGATACAAGTAAGGATGTCCCTTCGAAATTTGTTGCAGATCTGAATGTATCATAAATTCTGGTCTGCATTGACTATTTCTCATTCCAAGTTGATGTTTTTGATACCATTGTTGTTTGAATTGACTCTTCTCATCGAGATTGGCTCTCTCTCATAGTTTTCTTGTTGAGATTGATCCTCTCTTGTGCCATTCTCTGATAAATCCTGAAATTCTTGAGTATTTACTATTTCCTTAATTTTCAATTTAATCACGAGAAGTTCAGTTTACAAGCAACTTTGTGGGCAAATTCCATAGCTTAAGAAAATGGGGCGCCGGGGTTTCTGTGACTTTTCTTGTTCTAACAACAGTTATATGAGAGACAATATTATTATCAAATTGAAGGCAAGAATTATCAAACTAAAGCCAGTCCTAAGCTTCTCCAGTTGATGGGAACCGGCACATTCAGCACCTTTAGGGGTCGTCAGAAACTGAAATAAAAATCAAGTGCTTAGAGATTCTTATGCAGCTTGAGTTCTTGAAGAAAGGAAACTTCAGCCTGTCAATAGTTCATACAACAGAAAGTTGAATAGAAATCATGGGAACAAGCAGCTTAAGGGAAGAAGTCCACTTTTTCTGTTCAAATGTCAAGGAAACCTTTGAGTTGTGGACTTAGTAAGCGTTTTGATGCCTTACATGCTGGCTGTACATTTTTGCATGAGATATAGGGCCTGAAGAATATGTGTCTAGATAAAGCTTGGACAGCTGCAGTTGACTCTCTTGTTATCAGGTTTCAATTAATAAAAGAGCATTTACGAGCCTTAAAGGCAAAACTGAGGTTATTCTATTTTCAAACAAATATATACAGATGCTGATCTCTTTTAAAAAATAACAAATAGGCTGTAATATAGAACTGTAGGTCTATGATTCGTGATTCTCATCCCAGTGGGATGCTTGGATCCATAACTGCTTAAGTGCTTGTTATTTCAGGTTTCATCTCAGGCGTTAGTAAGTGTGTGGCATCTTGATTGCATGTCAATTCACTAGGGTGGTGTGGTCTTTTTCATGTACCTTCAAGGATGCTGTTACTTCACGAGGTCTTTTCTTATTGAGGCCCAAGAGAGCTCTGAGAGGGCTTTCCCTTTTGTTACAAATCACTTTTGGGTTTCAGTCTTCAGGCCTGAGACTAATGGCTGAATTGCTTTGTGGATCAGAAGGTGGGATACCTCATTTGGATTGCATCTGGTCCAAGATCTCACTGTCAATAGAAGTGATGGAAGAGTAGTCAGCTATCTCAGATTCTCAACTGTGTGCAGAATGGAAATTTCACCTTGTATCAATTAAAGGAGAAAAAGTGACTTACACATAATCTCAAGCACATGGGGTTATTCGTAAATGAGTATTAGTCAATCTGCAATGGTAGCAATGCTAGTTGAAACTTGAATTTTTTTTCTATGGTATATTAAACAGGAGTCTGTATTCGCATGTCCTTTTGGATGGTGTAGATTGTATGGAAAACACCGTAAGTTACTGCTTTGCAGTTCAGTTTTTTGGCAGGTACCCATGACATTTGTATATATTTCCTGTATGTTTGGTGCTTATTTAGGTCCGTCTTTGGTGTTTTCAAAAGTTTCTTTCCTTGCATCTTTTTTGGGATCCAACTTTCTTGTGATCCATTTGCTACTAAGTGTTTCTGAATGGGTTAAAATTATTTTGTTTCTACATATGTTCATCCTAATGTTTTAATAATTGTTCTAGATACGTACTGGCAGCAATAGTGGTTCCAACATCATTTCATAGCATGTAAAGAAATTCCAATTTCAATTTGTTGTAATTTTGATCTTTTCTCTGCTTCTTTCCAGATTGCGTTCACAGGATGGTGGTGTTGATGGGAATGGGGAAATTTCAGTACAAGAAGAAGCAGATACTAGAACTTCTCAAACAAATCTCTCTGCTGTTGGCGGAGAAGATCATGCACCCCAAAATTTGAGGGGAAGTGAAGCAATAACAGCAAGGCTGTCTACTGCTGGTCATACTATAGAAGGATCAGACTCAGAACTTGTTCTTCAGCCACTTCGACTTGCGTTTGAGACAAAGAATCCGAAACTTGTGGAACCTGCTCTTGATTGTCTGCATGTAAATACTCTCTTTGATTTAATCCTCATATTCTTATTTTACATCTCTAAGTGATCTACAGTTTATTTTATGATTGCAGTATTCATTTCTGATGCGATATATTTGGGTGTTGCTTTGGTTAATCAACTTGTGTGCTTATTACGTGGAAGTTTAATTAGATGAAGTTATATGTTACATCCATGAATGATGGAAAACAGTTAACTGGACTATAGAAATATTTGAAGTTTTAAATCTTCGAAGGCATTCCCTTACTTGTAATAGTCTTAAATAAATAACAAGCAACAGAAAATAAGCAAAGAAGAGCAACAGAATCTCAAGAACCAGAAAATAATGGAAACATAAAATGTTGTTCCTCCACAAGAGAGATGGTATGGTTAAAGTCCAAGGAAGAATGGGGGTTTTTATGTCTCTACTAGTTTTGCTGTTGGGAAATGAACTCTCTTACTATAGATTGAAGAGAAGAATTTAGTAGTGTTGACTGATATCTCTGCTGTCTTGGTTTCTATACCAATCTCATATGAATGGCTTGCTGAGAATGTTGTTTATGGTCCAAACTATTATGGAGATGGACATATGATGCAGTGAGCTTCAACCAACTAATCTACCTTGTATCTCATTTTCTTTATATTGATAATAGTTTACTAAAAAGGTTACAATACATATGGGCCAAATGGCTAGCACAGACTGCAAAACTGGTGGAATGAAAAGAAATAACAGTGAGGAATAGTCTAGCATCCGCATGATCAGCAGGAAAAAGCCTGGAATCCAAACTGTACACAGCCACCTAAATTGAGTTTCAAATTTTAATGTATCAAAAAGGGTCGAGCATCTTAGCAATGTCCAACCATCAACTTTAAACATCATAATTCACATCATTCCCAACATCATTTGATAATATTCCCAATTGGAGCCACACTATCTTTTCTGCTGGTGCAAGGTTCCTGTTCAATCCCCATGTTTGCAGTTTCTTTTCATGTGTTATCCCTTTTGTACCAAAGCTCATTTTTGACATCCATGGTATCTTTTGTCTTTTGGAAAATATTACCTGAATTGTCTGCAACAAAGTCAGGTGGATTTGAACAATGAATTATACTCTGTTTTCTCATCTTTATCATCACTGTTATCAGATTCTCTACAATATCTTTTCAGGTCTAGCTACCATTCTGCTCTTCTACCTTTATTTTTTAACACAGTCAACCCTTTTTCTAGCAATCTGTAGAATCTACCTTTAGGCATCTTGAGGACCATTGTAATGTGCAAAATGATAGAGAAAAGCTTGAAACCACCAAGAGATTCAGTTAGAGAAAAGCATGAAACCACTCAGAGATTCAGTAAGTCACTTTCTCCTGCCTTGGAAAACTTCGTCATTTCTACTTCTCAAGAAATGCCAAAGGATTTCAGGAAACAAAACAAACCAAAATGTGTTGAGCTTTTTATCAATTTTTTTAATAAAGCCAAACAGAATGTCATGCCAAGTAATACTAGATTTTTTGTCTACCAAGGAACATGGATCAAAAATTTGTAGCATACCAGCAATCAAAAAGAAGATGCTTAAAAGACTCAACATATTTACATAGGGGACAAACATACTGGGTAAGATTAGCCTCATTGAGGATAGTCCCAACTGCCAATTTTTCTTTTACACAAGTAGACATATAGAACTAGACTTCTAATGTTCAAGAAAACTAGATCAATTATGGTAAAGGATAGATTTCCAGTCGCTATTAGACAAATTGATTTTCCAATTGTTATTCATGGTGGAGAAGACTTATTGAGTGTCAGTCAGTATAAGCTAAATCATATTTGAAGAGACCCTAGGGAGGGAAGAATCATCTGCCATCTTAGGTTGTCCAGAATCACAGATTTGAAGCTCATACTTATAGGATATTTTACACCATATAGGGCTTTACATAGAACAGAGAAGCGCTGTGTGTGTGTGTGTGTTAGGGATAGAGAATTTGGCTTCAACCTAATCCCAAATGATAAAATTACCATTACTAAAAATATATTTGAAATCTTTAATACCTTTTGAAACCCAAAGTTTAGCTGAACAACCCTGTAGCATAGAAAGAGGTCTATTTTAATTCCAAATTTCACCATATACATCTATGTCTGGTAAAGCCTTGTGCCCAGAAATCAAGTGTCCCACTGACTTAAAAGCTCTCTATATACTCCAAAACACTGAAGAACCAAATGATTCAACAGCAAACCTAGCAAAAAGTATATAATTCAGGTGCAAGCCTTTCCAGCTTTTACTGTTTTTTGGGACAGCCAAAGAGATATTATTCCTAAAATATACTGTTTAATGGATGAACAACAGTAGTCATTTTTTTTCTTTTAATTACATTGGAGTCCTTGAACAAAGAATGGAATTTGCCTTGGATCTTTTAGAAAGGGCAATTAAAGATGAAATACACTAATTGATGTTCACTACATCAATATATGACTAAAATTGCTTCCAACTTCTGAATCTCACCACAGGCCTCATGTATGTGAAAGTTTGAACACTTTGTTTGTTTGGTTTGACATAAATGTCTCAATTATACCAGATCTTTCTAAGGTAACGACTCTCAACATTCAATATGGGATCATGCAAGTAATCTATATAACCTTTTAAGAATCTTTACTTAATAGATTCCAAACATCGCAACTTTGGTCCTCACATGGAAATTATGGGAAAACATCTTTATGATTCAGCTTGTATCTATTCTGCAATAGTAGCTCCCTTCACAGTTAATGTTATGGTCAGTGCATGTACCATTAACTGAATAGTTAACCATGTATCACTTAATGAATTGCAATTGGAACAAATCTCAAATGAGAATCAATCAACTTTGAAATTGTTTTGCCCAACATTAAACTTGACTTTTCCATCATTGTTCTCAAATCAGCCTTCACAGTTTCTCATTGCTTTGCACAGGGTGATGTTTGTGCCCGACCTATATAATAATTGGCCTAGGATAAGAATTAAATGCTTTCTTTCAACAAATGTCATAAAAATTATTATGTGCACTGGGGAATAATAAAGTGACCAGTTTCTTTATTGTTGAACATGTGGCATCAGATCTCATCAACAGACAGACTAAGCAAATGAACATCAATTTCAGATTCCCATGGTGTTCCTGCAACCATGTAAGCAAAGTTTATTTATACATAAATTGGCTATGGCAGAAGCCTTGCACCCATTTGGATTACTGTGAGAGTTGTTGTATGCAGCTTTTGTAAGTAAGCAATTAATCATCAAACACATGAATATTTGAAATCAATGCTGTTAAGTACTTCACACAAGCTATTTGCATTAGTGACACATTGTTATTTCACTCTCCTTCTGACATTGACTTTTCTGAGTTTATGCAATGGCAATCAATTTGAAAGTCCAATCTACATGCATCAAAATTTGAACAGGTAGTGCATAGCCTTGATGGTTTCATAAAGAATGGAGAAGTCGGTCTGGTGCACTAATATGCTTGATTCTCATAAATAAATGGTTGCTTAATCTGCATATGACAATCACTCCAACGATATGCAACAACCTGTTAAAACCCGCTTGCAACTTAGTGTTAAATGTATATTACAAACATGAAGAAATTTGCAGTATTAGTTAATGAAGGTCAGTATTTCTGTTTGCTAGGTGCCTATGATAGAGGAGTGCTCCTGTTTGTCACTGAACCCTTTTGTCTCTGGTACACGTGCCTTTATGATCTTCACAATGAATTTTCTGCAATAATGGATCCTGTTGCCAAGAATTCTTCTGCAAAGCTATTTCACTTCTTGGAGATTGGTCTACACTTTTTCTTGCTATATGCATATTCCTCCTTGAAGTAAATGGATCTAAACTGAATGTTTGCATGATCACTCGAATAACTACCTTACATTTCCATGGATCATCCAAAGCTACATAATTCTATATTCCAATTGGCACTCCAACTTCCTTTATCTGTACATGCCTATTTTTCCTCAAAACAATCTAATGTAAGTATGAATGGCGATATTGATTTACTCAGTATATCATATTATTACTTTTATTCTAATTATTAAAAAGGATTTCATTCACATTGAGGGGAGCATGGTCTTGAGATTCTCTTTTACAATAAATAATCTAAATGAATTGCTCAAAATTGCAAATTAATATACAGAAACTCTTAACAAATAATTGACCAAGTTTAGAGTCCAATAAAACACACGATAGGTTCTTGCATGTTAAACATGATTTATTTGGGCCCACATCACAATTAAAAAGCTAAAATAAGTAATAGATTGTAACATTTGTGAATAGTATTGAAGTCTAGCATATCACCTAGTAAATTACTAAATAATAAGTTTTTTTTTTAAAATTGGGGGTAAAGGCTTTTGACCGGAGCTATGAATTGGTGAGACCACAAATGGGGGACCTCATCCCCAACAATAAAACTTAACAATAACACCCCAGTAGGGGTTTGAACCTTAGTGGCAAGAAACACAACACCACGATTTAACCATCACACTATGCCATTGCTGGCTTCTAAATAATAAGATTAAGATAATATGAAATATTTTATTAAAAAAATATTAGCTATTGGGGAAAGCATTTTTGATCAGCATAAAAGAGGCCAAGCCAAGTATCTCAAACTTTATGTCTTGGTATCTGCAGAAGCTGATATCATATGAACATTTGGAAGGTGATTGTGGTCTTGAAGGTGGTAAGAATGGTGCAATATTTACCGACATCATAAATTTGGTCTGTGGTTGTGTGGACAATACTACACTTGACAGGTAAGATAAATTGGCATTTTCCTCTATATAGGTTTGGATCTTTGGCAATTTACTCTGTAGGGTTTAGAGTTTTGGTGTTTGGAAATAAATCTGTTAAATGTTCATTTATTTTCTGCTGTCCTCTAAATTGTGATCGACATTGAATTGCAGCACCGTTCTTCAAGTACTGAAGGTTCTCTTAACTGCTGTGGCTTCAGCAAAGTTCAGAGGTATTTGGAATTTATTATTGTCTTTTCTCAGATGATATGAACATTGAAAATTTGGACTAGGGAAGAAATAATGCAACGAGTCTTAGTTGCAGAACTTTTTTGACACTTCATAGCTATAATTATTGTGAGAAATCATTACATCTCATTATAGCATTTTTTTTTCCATTTTCTGCCACTTAAACCATATTGCATTCTTGGTTTCTTTCTTTGTTGATATATATTTTGGGAAATTGGCTTAGTTTGTTTCGTCTAGCTTTTTCTTTGCCTTCCATTTTTAAGATAAAGGAATCTTCAATTATTTGAAGGGAATTTTGTGGGAATTGTACAAATTATTAGGCTTAGAGCCTTGAAATCTGTTTCATTGTAAGAAAGTGCAGCTTTGAGATAAAATCCAGCATATTTTTCTTTCATGAAATAAGAGTATCTCTCTCTGGTATTGGTTTTCTGCAAGTTCCTTGTTCACCTTGTAAAATTTTTCTGGGGTGATTAGAGTTTGATGTCTGTGGGATGAAAGTTGCTTGCTTTATTTAACAAAGTGCAAATATAGAGAACAAAATGCATTACTGCATATCTTAGATTAGTCATTAAGAAAATGGTCGCCAGTGTTCAAATACATTTATGATAAATTTCTTGCAGTTCATGGAGACTGTCTGTTGAGTGTGATCCGCACATGCTATAATATTGCCCTTAACAGGTAAATCGTATGTCTCAAAGCATATTTGTATCTCTACCTTTCAATATTTGAATACAATATTAAATGTTTAGATTTTCCATTGGAGTTATATATCGAGCTCTTTAAAATACTTATATTCTTCGTCTGCCCCAGCAAGAGCGCAATAAATCAGGCTACAGCAAAGGCCATGCTGACTCAAATGATCAGCATTGTCTTTAGGCACATGGAATCTGAAGAACAGGTGTTGGCTTTTACTAAAATTTTGAAATGGATGTCTGCTTAGCTGCTTGTTTCTTTAATATGATTTTTTCCTCAAGTGGATCTTCACATTTGGTTTTGTGTGCACAGCTTTCAAGTGGTGTTTCTCTTACTACAGCAGACACGTTGCATCCTTCTCTTTCTACCTCGACTGCCCTCCCTATGCAGGCGACAAATTCCAACTCAGAACTGTCAAAACAGGAAAGTCATGAAATTGTGACTGATGATTCTGTTGATCAGGATGGAAAGGATGCAGGTGCTATAACACTAGGCGATGCTCTCTCCCTAGACAGATTGAATGATACAGCTCTTGTATCGGTAGAGGAATTGCAGCATCTTGCTGGAGGTGCCGATATCAAGGTTGAATTTGATGAATTTGTTTTTAGTTTGATATGAAAATGGCTTTAGCTTACCCATTATTTAATCTAACTGTAGTTGTTTAGTTAGTATTTATTTTGTGCAATGCTATTTTCAGGGCCTAGAGGCTGCTCTTGATAAGGCCGTCCATTCAGAAGAGAGTAAAAGAGCATCAGGGTAAGGATTGCTTTTCCATCTTGTCTACAAGACCATGCATCTACTATTCTTTTATAGCTTGGTATTTTCTTGAATCATAGTGGTTTGGTTGTATTTGTTACTCCAGATATTTGAAATATATATTTTTCATTTGAAATCTTATTATTTATTGTGCTTGTGTTTAGAGGTATTGATCTGGAAAGCATGAGTATAGGACAACGAGATGCTTTACTGGTTTTCCGTACACTCTGTAAGGTGTAGTTGTGTACTATCTTTACTGACAATTCCGAGTTTTGATCTTTTATGATAGCTATCCATGGGATCTTTTAACTGTTCACACTTACTTTAGGGATTGAAACCAGTCGCAATTGTGTCAATTACACAGTTTCATTGTTGTTTGACTGTAGAATTCGTCTACAATTGCAAATGCTAACTATGTGGAAACTGATAATACAGATGTCTATGAAGGAAGAGACTGACGAGTTTGTTACAAAAACAAAGCTTCTTTCACTTGAGCTGCTTCAGGTTGGTTCCTGGATTTGTCATCATTTTGTATTTTTGAATAAGTGTGAAATGTATGTTAAAGCATGAGGTTGGGAGTTGAGACTCAGACTTGGCGAGTACTTGGCAATACTTTTGCAAATCAATTTTTGACTTGGACTTGAACTGGAAAAAAAAACTGGGCCAACACTAGGCAATTTAAAAACAATGTAATCTATAAAGAATTGTTTTTAATTCTTTTATGGTTTTTTTGGCAGACTCTGCAAGTACTTGGTTGAGTTTCAACATTAATTGAAATTGGTTTTGTTTGCAGGGATTACTGGAGGGTGTGAACCATTCGTTTACTTTAAATTTTCATTTTATTGATTCAGTCAAAACCCACCTTTCATATGCATTGCTGAGGGCATGTGTGTCTTCACATTCAACAATTTTTCAGGTCAGTAGTTTCTAGTTTCTTAAGGTAGTTTTTATGCCAAGGTCCACAGTCTACAGTGAATATAATTTCTTGTCATGGTCCTACTTGATGTACAATATCAATCATTTTTCATTTCTTGTCATTTTCACCCTTAGTAGTTTCTTTTGTTATTTGGTTCAGCATGCTTCAGGCATTTTCACTGTATTGTTACTGCGGTTCAGAGAGAGTTTGAAGGTAAGAAGTTGCTTTTTAATATCATCTTTGAATGAGAACCATATTTAATTACTGCTTTGTCAAGATCATTTAAGGAGACCACTGTTTCCTCCATGTTGTTAACTCTGTGAAAGGCAGGGTATTCTGTGCTAACCAATGGTTTTGCAGGCAGAAATAGGTGTATTTTTCCCATTGATCATTTTGCGTTCCCTAGATAGCTCAGATAGCCCTCTTCACCAAAGGACATGTGTTCTAAGGTACATTTTATAGAGCTGAGAATTTTGATATTTCTTAGATTTTCTCAAATTATGATTGAACAGATTCAATGTAAATTTGGCTTTTTTATGTCATAAATTCCCCCAAAAAAATTATTGTGATTGCCCAAAAATTTACTTTGAATTACCTTTATTCCTTGTTCTCTTATGCTGGATATAACTTGAAAATGATGATGATAAGCAGACGTATGTTCCTTATGTCATAGATTCAGTTCCACACTTTTCATGTTTGGATGTGGAATATAATTTTTTTCAGTTGGGGGTCACTACACTTTTCCTTTTATTGCTGAGCTTTTCTTTCAAGTATGCCTGGCCAAATATTCTTGGCTGTTGGGATGGATGCTTTGATGCTAAGTATTAAAATAATATTTATTATTTACTTATTTAATGCTCAATTATGTAATATAGTGTATTATTCGTGATAAGATCGATTCTTCGATCTTGTGAAGTTTCTTTTTAGAAACTTTCTAGGTTTGTAAATCATGTAAATTATTTATTGAGCATTTCGCTCCATTGTAAATACATCAAATTTATTTTTACCAATTACTTGTTTAATATGGTATTAGAGCCTTGAGGATCTTTGGGTGCCCATCAATTTGTTCCCTCTGTATGTGATTTTCAGTCTTCTTAGTGCGTGCAATTTTCAACAGTTTAAGCCACACGATTACTCACTTGTGGGCGCGATTTTCTGCATTATTCTGGGTTGTTCTTGGTGTTTTCTGCAAGAAAAAACCCATAACTTGCATTTTGCCGTCTAGGGTTTTGAAAAAACCCTCTGATTTGAAGTGGATTTATTTATTTTTTTAAATTATTTATTTATTTATTTATTTCTGATTCCAAATTCTTTCTGGGTTTTTCGATAACTTTTCTGGGTGTCTCGAAATTTGTGCCTTGGAATTTGTGCAAACAGGTTGCATTGGTTTTTTCTGCCTGAAACTACCTCTTGTTTAAGTGCATTGAAATTTGTGTCTTGAATCTCGTGCATCCAGTTTTTTAAACCTCTTCTATCTATCTTGTTTTTCGTGCAAGATGGCGAGTTTGACCAACATTATGTTGGAAGGTAGTCAACGATTCAATGACAAAAACTATAATACCTGGAAGCAGCGAATGATGACCATCTTTGAATATCGCTGCCTTGATCAGATTGTTTTAGGCAATGTTACTCATCCCACAATGGCAGATAAAACCCAGGAAAAGTTTGATGAGCAAAATTGTGAAGCGGTGATGCTCATTAAGCTTTCAGTTACTGATGATCAGCTTCCACAATTTCCATTCGGCAAATCAGCTGTCGAGATTTGGGAGCACTTGAAAACCTTGCACGAGACCTCCGACAAGAGCCGTGCATTCTTTCTGAAAAACTAGTTGTTCTCTATTATGATGGATGAGAGAATGTCCTTACAGGAGCATTTGAAAAAGATCCAGAACATCCGTGATCAGTTGGAGGCGATTGGTCGGAAGATGGAGGAAGAAGACATGGTAGTAATCACCCTGAAAAGTCTATTGAAGTCTTATGAGCACTTTTTAGAAACCCTCAACATTACCTCTACTAATGTTGATCTGAAGTTTCCTGAGCTTTGTACCATCCTCTTGTAGTAGGAATGCTGGAAACAACAGTTTGGTAGTAGTGCCTCATCGTCCTCTACAAAGCAAGCTTTTGTAGTCAAAACACAACCTAAGAACAAAGGGAAAGGTCAGCCTTCGCAGCAGAAAGGCTCAAGTCAACCTCTGGGCAGCCCTAAGAAAAAGAACATTCAGTGTAATTACTGCCACAAATATGGTCACATGAAGAAGGTTTGTGGTCAGCTTTGGCTTTTGAATAGAAGAAGCAGGGAGGGTCTCAGCAGAAAGTGAATGTTGCCGAGCACACTAAGTAGAAGGAATCTGCCTTTTACACATTTATGGCTAAAAGACCTGCAGATCATGTGAAGTCCTTTGCCCGGTACATTGATTCAGGTGCTTCGCAACACTTCACCCATCGGCGTGATTGGTTCATAGACTTCTCTTCTTTCACTGACTCAGTTATTTTTGGAGGAGGTGAAGAGTATACAGTTGTCGGCAAGGGCACTGTTCAGATTTAGTCTGGTGGGAGGAATCTCATATTCCTCAATGCATACTACGTTCCTGGCATGGAACTAAACCTTATCTCTGTTAGTCAGATCATGCGGCATTCTCCTCAGTTGGATGTGGTATTCAGTGCACACAAATGTTCTATTGTTGATTGGGAGACCTGCACCATTGTGGCTGTTGGTATTGAGGATCATGGTCTATATAGACTACAGGTGATTCTTCGGAGTTAGCCATGGCAACCAGAAGTTCTGCTATCACCAGTCTTTGGCATCAACAGCATGGTCACTTAAATGTGCACTATCTCTCTTAGCTAGCTCGGGAGGGACTTGTAGTTGGTTTACCTGACATCCAAACTCAACATCATGGCATTTGTGGAGCTTGTCAAGCTGGGAAGGAGCACAGGACACTGTTCACGGATGGTGACTCATGGTGAGCCTCTAAGGTACTGCGGTTGGTTCATGCTAATGCATGTGGGCCAATGAATGCACCTTCTGTTACTAGTTGCAGGTATTTCTTGCTTTTTGTTGATGATTTCAGTCATAAAATGTGTGTGTACTTTTTTAGACAGAAATCAGATGTGTTTACTATATTTCAGAAGTTTAAGGTCTTAGTAGAAAAAGAGTTTGGTTGTTGCATAATCACTCTTAGGTCAGATAATGGGGGGGAATTTTGCTCTAATGCTTTCTCCAACTTCTGTGATACACATGGAATCAAACGCCAGTTAACCACACCCTACACTCAGCAAAATGGTGTTGTAGAGCGGCGCAATTGAACAATCATTGAGATGGCCCGCTCCATGTTACACCATAGGAGTGTTCCTAACAAATTTTGGGTAGAAGCAGTCTACACTGTTGTCTATCTCCTTAATTGGTCTCCTACCCATGCTGTTAAGGGGAAGACTCCCGAGGAAGCTTGGACTGGTCGCAAACCTAGGATCAGTCATTTGAAAATCTTTGGCTCTTTAGCATATGTATGGATTCCCGATGCCAAGTGCTCGAAGTTGGATTCCAAGAGTCAAAAGCTTATGTTCACAGGGTATAGTGACAACCATAAGGCTTATTGATTGATTGATGTAGACACTGATCGTCTTATCTTCAATCGGGATGTTGTCATTGATGAAGAATGAGGACCCTTTCACCTTTCCTCGTTTGTGCAGCATTTTGAGGATCAACCTTTGAAGGCTTTTGATTTGGGTGTCCGTCTTTCGTTAGGTTCACCTGATGGGAGGGATGATGAAGATTCTTTCTTTGATGACGCTCAACCTGATTTTCCTCCGGATGATATTGATCTTCCACCTGATGAACTTGTTCCAAATCCACAACCAATTACGACTCCCCCTGTTACATATGATGTTGGCACTTCTACTCTCGGCCTAAATGGTGGGCTAAGACTATTGGTGATCTTCATGATGATGAGCTCATTGAGGGTAGATCATCCAGAAACAAGAGCAAACAACAACATACAGTTAATTTTTCTCTCATGGCCAACATTCACAGTGTCTATGAGCCTCAAACATATTCAAAGGCTAAAGGAATTCTTGAGTCGGAAAAGGCTATGGAGGTTGAATACTAGAGTCTTCAGAAGAATCACACTTGGGTCCTTTATGATCTTTCTGAAGGACCCACAAAGAACCCAGGCACCTAGGCAGTACCCTGGGCATACCTAGGAGGAGCCCCACATTCTAAGAAGCAAGAAGAGAAAAACAATAGTTACAAAATTGGTCTATCAAAGGAGTATGACACCATCAATTACTAAATATGATATTGTTTTCTAATGAATTCCAGTACAAATTTGATATTGTCTTGGCAGACGGGGAACTTATAACCACTGTTTAAAAAAAATTATTGTTATTGTATCCAATTAAGCATGTGTAGATAGCATTATTTGATCCTCATGAATGCATCATTCCATCATTTACTCTCTCATTTGACCAACACTATCGTAGGAGGGGGAAAATGACAATGTCTGGGCCAGACTATAAATTTGACATCATTTGTGAATCAACACACCAGATCTTAAATATGGTTATTTGACAATGTTGACCAAAGAGCTCTGCTATATTGACTATGTTGACCAAAGATCTCTGCTACATAGACAACATTAACTTCTGTACTGCTTACATTGACTATTTTGTTTGTTGATTATGTTGCATTGAGTGCAATATTCTACTTTTCACTGAGTCATGATCAATATTGACTAGGAAACTAGTAAGGTACGCAAGCTTCTTTGAGTTTTTATTTTGTCTATTATATTTCTTCGGTAATGATTAAGATCCATTGTGATTGGATGCATAATTATACACTAGGATCAGGAATCTACTTGAAACAATAACAAAAAGGGGAGATTTGAAGTTTGGAAGGGTGTAGGTCCAAGCAGTGACAATATATTCTATGTTACTTGCAAAAAGAACATTAAAGCATTCAAAACATCTATATCTAACCAGTGTTCCACGGGGACGTGTCCCCCCAAAAAACCCTGCGTTTCCTAGACGAGGATGTCTCAGAGACTTGGGGACATGGGGGGACACCCCCCCACCAGCCCACCGCCAGCGCCACCATCCCACCACCAGTGTCGCTGTCTCCAAGACGCCACTAGGACTTTGAGGATGCTGGGGTGTCCTCAAGATGTCTAGGGGACTCCTAGTTGTCTCCAAGATGTATAATTCTTATACTTATACATCTTTTTATAACTATTTTTTAAAGTACTATATGTATTTCAGCACCCTGCCACCCCCTCGCCGCCATCCCCCTGCCATCCCCAAACTTAAACCCCACGTCCCCACATCCCCGAAACGTGTCCCCTGCTGTCCCCCCGGCCCCGTCCCCAAAACCCCGTGGAACACTGTATCTAAATAATATGTTTTTTTTTGTTCTAGAAACACAAAAATAGGGTTAGAGAATGCACTATTTAAGACTTCCTGCTTCCTGCATTACTAATAATATGTGCATGAATATGAAAATGTAAGCCCTAGTGCAAACATAATGATGGATGTGTCAGCATCATTATACACCAAATTTCAGGGACTTAGCTGAAAGCATAACAAAAAGGAGAGATCTGAATTTTGGAAGGGTGTAGCTCCAAGCAATGACAATATAGGCTGTGGGAAAAAGGCTCCAGAAGATAAAAAGTCTCTAATATATGAGCTCATAAAAAGTGCCTTTAGCATGCAATTTATAAGTAAATCCGATAGGCAGTTAACAAAAGTAAAATGATCAATTCTGTGGATGTTGAATAACCTGTTGAGGTTAATCTGGGCATCTTTCAACAATCATTTGTTTTAAAATGGTCTCATAGGATAAAAGTCAAATGAATGTTGCTCATACTTAAATGTGGATTAACTTTGCCTCGATTATATGGCTTCCTTCAGCCAAAACTCTGTTTGATTTCAAATTTCATAATTACTCGAAAGTAAATTCTATTCCAGCACATATGTTAATTCATGGCTTTAATGATCAAGTTATCTACCTCTAAACATAAAATGAGCTTGAGAAGTTTAAGGAAAAAATTCTGTGAGTCACAATACAACCAAAAACAGTTTCAAACTCCAGATATCATGTGTACTGGAATCAGGATTGTCCTTGATAAGCACCATATTTCTGAAAAGTCACAAAACAAACAGAAAACAATTTTGAACTCCAGATAACATGTGTTCTGGAATCTGGATTGTTCGTAGATAAATGGCATAATATTTATGAAAGTGTAGTTAGTTTGTTTTAAGTACCTTGTCTAATCCAGCAAGTCTTTGGGAAAAACTGAAACCTTTACTATGTTAACCATTAAGTGATGTCAATTACAGTAATGCCAACTAACCTCTCAAAATAGAAACAGAATTATCATCTTTTAAGCACCTTCTGAACCAGTCTGATATTGTGACCAAAGAATTATTTTTCTGTGCTCAAATTTGAGCCAGAAGAGAAAATCTCAAGTAATAACGAATGTCAGTGCACTGTATTGCAAGCATTTGGTCAATCTTCTGAACATTGAAAGATGAAGTTGCTGCTCACTGTAGGATTTCAACCAGTAATATCTTAGAAAAGAAACCTGCAAATATCGCACCTACTTCCCAAGCACATCTTCAAAAGTAAATTCTATGAAGCAGTTCTAGGGAAGGAACTACAAGTTATTTTTGTGTAGTACTTAACTTGAAAAACAGGCACAGGGATCAGAGTAGAGATATTCAATCTAAACCCACAGTCCAAAAATAGAAAGCAAAATACTTTCCCTCTAAGTTTGTAGCGAGAAAGACATTAACGGAAGTCTTTCACAGTACAATGAACTTCTAGTTGGAAATATATAATACAGGACATTCAGACAGTTAAAACCAGAAAGCACACCTTTACTCTATTTTACCATAGAGCAAGGTGAATGAACCTATTGTTCTTTGAAAGATAACTTCTACGGTCCTGAATGGAGTTTTAATAAGATCACGCAACCAGATTTCTATTGAGTGCAACACAGACAATCTGAATTACGAAAGACACATGATATTGGGGATTTAGAAATACAAAATCACACTTGACAATCTCCTTACCACATCAGCTTCCTGAATCATCTCATCAACCTCTTCATCAGTAAGCCTTTCACCTAGATTTGTCACGCTACAGTAAATTAGATGGAAGTGTTCAATAACCAGGAAATTTTGAGTATCCAAATTTGAGTTCAATCCCACTATTTATCGATGGGGCGTATTATATTACATTGCCAACTGGAAAATCGATGGAAAAATAGCCAAGACTAACTTGCCTACATGTACTTACATGAGAAAAACAACTATTGGTTTAGACGGACAGTGTCAGCTTAGCAAAGAAAGAATTATGGCTGGAAGCATTGTATCTAAGGAAATCTGTAAAGTATTTCGACAAATACAAGGTGCTTTTGTGCAAGGAGTTGGGTTCTTCATGACGGAAGAACGTGTTGTTGACAAGAATGGAAAACTTGTATTGGTTCTAAATGCCATTATTGATATATGGGAGAATAAGCTGACGGACAAGACCATCCCAAAATACTTGGTCCATTGAAGAAACCTATCTGCAGAGGATGCTACTTGAAAGGGGCCATAGATATTTGAACATCCAACTCTGCATTGCTTGTGGGCAATGCAATTCCAGGAAGGGCAGATTTGTAATGTCCGCTTTTTAGCCACTACATTGAGTACTCTGTCAGCAGCTAGGTAGGACTGAGTTTTCAGTTAGGAATGTTAATGTTCAAAATGAGGCAGCTGAGTCTTCAATTAGGAAGCAGCTGTGTCTTTGTGTCTTCCAGTTGAGCAGTAGCTGGGTTTTTTAGTTAGGATTGGAATAAAAGTGGACGTGTGGTCAGTTGACTGATTGGAACTGCCATTGATTAAGGAGGGGACAGTTCAGTCAATTGATTGGAACTGCCAACAATTTAGGGGGTTAGTTGTCAGTTAGCTACCAGTAATACCTCACTATTTGATTAATAAAATATCCTCCTATGTGCCTAAAAAATCTCGTTTGGTATCATAGCATAGCAAACAAAATTTGAGCTTGGGAGTTGTGGATGGGGTTATCGTTTGGCATTCTGAGTCGAGATGTGTTATTGGAAAGGATAACCTGTTTATTGTGAAAAAAAAGCTGTGTATGCATAGAGCTGCCTAAGCAAGAGGTTATAGACAGTGTTCTTGTTGGTAGCGCTTCATTAAAGGAACCACACAGACCATCATGGTGCATGCCAATTTAGATAATTTTATCACTTTTAATCATCCTCTGAAAGTACTCCAAACCATTCAAAAAACGTTGGACTTTCATGCTTTTTTGTTTAAGCATTTTCTTATTTGAATGCTTCCCCCTGCTGATTTCCATAGACTTGACCTAGTCTACCTATCAGGACTTGCCAACTCCAACAAGTCTGGCAAATTTGGCCAGTTTGACTAGACTCATCAGGTACTTGAGTCACGAGTCCTCAGGCCTCGTTTGGTCTGCTTGGTTCGGGACTCACTGAGTTTCGGCGAATCTTGTAATTATGGACAATACAAACTCCAAAATGGCTCCAACCTTTTGTTAAAAAACATATTGAAGTGTGGCTTCAACCTCTAACAGGGTATGTAGACGCCTTTATGCAGCTTCCATGATAACATGTTTCTCTGTCCATCCAGAAAAGTTGACATGTTACATAGCAATAGAGGAGTCTTCATTCACATAGTTAGACATCATTCAAGTTCCTCTTGATCTTGATGGTTGGGATGAGCAACACCGTCTTTACAATCAAGTCATTTTTTCTAAGGTTAAATTTTTTATACTAATAATTCTTGCAAGGTTCCGATTGGTTAGCAGTGAACCAAATGTCATACAGGAACGAAAAGATAATATAATATTCTTAAAAGTTTGCATTTATGATTAGAGCCTAGCATCTCGCATCTTGCTTGAAACTTTCAGGTTGGTCTTTGGTTTTTGTCTTTGCAACTTCATAGCTTAATCATATACATATTTTGCAGTTGTTCATTGTCATCACTCATCACTTCTTTTTGGTACTAACATTTCCCTTGATTTCTTGATAGTTGCCATAAAGAGTGAATGCTATGCAATACTGCCTTCATTTCTTCAGGTCTTAATTCAAGTTCAAGGGGGCATGCTAGTGTTAGGTGGTAACCTTGACTTGGTGCCTCAAATTCTTTAGTGGTTGATCAGTGGCCTGATTGGGTGGACCACTTGAATAGTTAGGGTTTTGTATGTTTTGGGTTTATCCTAGAGTTGGCTGTTAATAATTGACTAAGCTTATCCTCTGTATTATTACTATTTAAATGGGATTTTTACCTTGTATTGATGTGAGTTAGTCATCTGAGATTATGTACAATCCACCATACAAATTTGATTGTTTGGGTGAGTAATTGTGGCATAAAGCATAGTTTGCCAACTTGGTGAGTTGCCAAGTTCTTGTGAGCTTTTGCCTCATTTACTCACTAAGTTTTTGTCCTGATTTTTTCTCAAAACTTGCTGAGTGCTCGGTGAGTCTGACGACTTGATTTGCTGTGCCAGCAATGCATAAAATACCTGGATTAAACACTTGTTTTTCTTTTTCTTTATAAGCATTGCTTTTTGCCTTTTAAAAAAAATATGAAAATGGTGAGCACTGCCCCCAAACACCCACCAAACTCATATGATACATTTTATATCTCCATTTTCATAAATTTATGTTTTTTAAAAAAAAATGTTTTTGAAGTCGCCAAGTACTCTCCTAGTCTGAGTCTGTGAACTATGGTATAGTGTATGCTGAATGATATGGTACATCAGCACATTTGTTTATTTCGGTGTTATCTGCCCTCTCTCTCTCCCCTTAATGTGTGGCTTCACCTCTTTGATTGCTGGGCAATGTGTTGCTTTCCTTTGCTCTATGTTCTTTATTAGTGCAATATGCAATTTTAACACACATTAGACTCAATTTAACACAATGCATGGAATGATTGTTTCTTACAATATATAAGTTGTTGAAGCATGATTGTTGGCAGTCTCCAGGTGAGTGAATGCTTTTGATTGCAAACCTTCCATTAAAAATATTTAGCCCCATATAACTCAGTGGGCCTCTCAATTGCTGATAAAGGGATGCCTCTTTGAGGCAGTCATCTGAAAATGTATCTGAGAATTCTTTCTCCACTCCTTTTAATTGAAAGGTTAGCATATTACTTATGGAATTAGAGATCATGAGTTTAGTTGATTTTGAAGTGGATGCTTTTGATTGCAAACCTTCCATTAAAAATCTTTAGTCCCATATAACTCAATGGGCCTCTCAATGGTGATAAATGGATGCCTCTTTGAGGTAGTCATCTGAAAATGCATCCAAGAATTCTCTCTCCAGTCTTCTTAATTGAAAGGTTAGCACATTGCTTATGGAATTGGAGCTTATGAGTTAGTTAATTTTGAAGTAGGATCTGCAATTAAGTTATAATTGCTACAAGAGGGAATGTCATGGACATCTTACACTTTGAAGGTGAAATGTTGCCTCAGTACAGTCCCTCTAGATGTTTAGTAACTCATGGTCTTCTTCTTGGATTGACTTCCAGATTGTTTTTAACATTTTTGCTTAGGAATTTATGGTTGCAGTCTTACTAATAAAGAATAGAGGACATTGATATCCACGTAATGGAAATCAAAGGACACCATTAGAGGCAATTGTCATGTGCTTGTATGGTCAATTTGAGATGTTGGTTTTAGTCTTGAGATCTCTATGTAAAGAGTCGGGCCTCACTAAAGACTAACAAATACAGGCTAAAGAGGTTCAATTATTCTCCAGATATCATTAAGAAGTAATTTCGTGTTCAGTTCTTGTTTTTTATAATTCAAAGTGAGATTTTATTGGGTCCTCACGCCCTGAAATTTGAACAAAAATGGCCTACACAAAAAATGCAGAGGCCCCAAAAAACAGTACAGGCCAACCAACCCAAAACAGAGGACAACCAGGATGTCAAGAAAGAGACAAAACACCCCAACCCTCAATGCCTTTACCACAACCTAGAGAGGAGCCAATAAGTGGGACTGCAACTACCATAGAATGCTTTCAAGTGTTCATTTCCTGTTATGCGCCTTCTCTTTCCAAATACTGACCATTGGGAGCGTAGGATACTACTGAGAAGATTTTTGTAGTCCTTGTCAGAGCTTTCCTACTTCCTGCAAAGAACACAATAGGTGTTTGAATTAAATTGTTGCACCTTAATATTATTTCTTAGATTGAAATTTATAATTTAAAGTATGGTAATTTTGGCTGAAGCCTGCCCATGTGTTACTCAAACCTGAATATGATACATATGTTTGTCAAAAGTCGGGCTGATCATAAAGTTTTTCAAGTATACATGTTTCAGCCAATATCATGGATGATTTGTGTAATGTCCGCTTTTGGGATATTCCTAAATTAGGCCTGCAAAACAATAATAATGACTAAAACTGATATTAGTAATAACAAGTATCAACTTTATGGTTATATTCAGATTAGTACATAAACTAATATAATATTGAGAGCAATACACCATCAAAATAGTTAGATCTATAGTTCATATCATCATTAACATTGGAATTCAAAATATTTTAACATCATTAATGGTTATTCCAAGGCATATTCCTATAGCCAATCACATTAGGAATTCACTAGAAATGTTTGCAAACCTCAATCTCAAGGATAGTTGTCCTTGTATTGCCAGAGCATGGGTGGATCCCTGCCCGTCCATCTCGTGGTGGCGTACTTGAGAAGATCCTCAAGCCTAGGATCACTCATATGCCTATTGGCCCACGAGCGTTCCATCTTAGGGTGGCACACTTGAGTAGGCCTTGAAGCCCAGGAGCACTCATTTGCCTCCTGGCCCATGAACATGGTAGGATCTCAGGTCCGCTCCATCCTTCAGTCCACCTTGGAGGCACTCCATCCTCCTTAATCAAGCCCAGCAGCACTCATTCGCCTCCCAGCCCATTGGCACTCCATCTTAGGGTGGTATGCTTGATAAGATGCAAGATTGCCATCCTCAACAAGCCCAGGAGCACTCATATGCCTATCGGCCCTGAGCGCTCCATCTCGGGGTGGCGTGCTTAATGAAGGAAAGGCCGATACTTCACCTCTTGTGAACTCGGAAGTTTGATCGGCCTCCCTATAAATTCAAAATAGATTGCTAAAGGAATCTACCATATTAATTGGTAATAAAATATCATTATGCAAATATGATATATATAGTATTCTTAATTTACATTCTCAAACTTACTTCCCAATAATATTCTTGCTAAAACAAAATTTATTTCCAATAGATCTCTTATATTCCAATTTCTTATTTTTCCTTCTATCCAATCCACTTGATTGGTATCCTCAATTGATATTTGAGTGTGTGTTACTTGGATGAATTGATGATTGATGCTTGAATGATTGGATGCTTGAATGATTTGATGATTGAATGTATTGATAGAATTATTGTTGTTTGCTTGATTGACCTTTTTGATATTTCGATTGCTTGATTTCTCGATGGATGGATGAGTGATGATTGCTTGATTTCTTGAGGGATAGATGAGTGATGATTGCTTGATTGAATGTCAAAGAATTGATTTACCCTTTATATCCATTTCTTGAAGGAGTCACCACCCTTCACAATAAATGAGTCACCACCCTTCATAATAAATGAGTCACCACCCTTCATGGCTGCCTTTTGAGAATAATACTTTATTTCCAAATTGATTGATAGATTTATTTCCCATTGGTGACTTCTTCACAAGGAAATGACCCCCCTTTTATATCTTATTATTGAGGGAGTCACAACCTTTCACATTTGAAGAGTCACAACCTATCACATTAGGAGTCACATCCTTTCTCACATCATCACTACTCTTGAGAACATAATTTAATTTACTTACAAAGTCACATTATTCTCAATTGAAATATTGAATGATGTTATCCATCTCTTTCTCAAATGAAATGCTCTCTCTTTTATATCTCAAGTTTGAGGGAGTCACACCTCTTCACCTCAATAGTTACGACTATTCATCACTGCATTTGGAGAATAATAATTTAATTTTAAATAAGTTAATTTGTTTGTGCTGATGTCTATTACTTGTCAACAGTCCTAGATCTACCTTCTAGATCTACCTTCCTTATATACCTTCCTTATATACCTTCCCTTCCCTTTCCTTCTAGATCTACCTTCCTTTTATACCTTATCTTTCTCAAGGGACGCAACCCTTCATATGCTGGTTGACCATTCTTAAATCTTAATAACTTAATCTTTATACCAGTTTTGTGTAATATTAATTATCTTTATTGATTTCTTTTGAAACATAGGCTGCAGACATTAGGAATTAAACGGGACATTACAATTTGATTTTTCCATAGAGTTACTTCATATTCTTGAAGCTGAATGTTCATTCCCACGTCAATGCCATAATGAACATGTTAATTTAGAAAATATTTTAATTTTGTATTAATGACTGAATTAATAGTTTATTTCATTGATTAATTAAGATTAGAATTCTGCATGGAGTTATTCTATAGTGTTGAAGCTAAAAGTACGTGCCCATAGCAATGCAAGTTGCAGTATTGAATGGGTCAATTCAAATTAGATTTTGGTTTCCTAAGTATTCCTTCGGCAGCTATTTTCCGTCAATGTAACTTTGAAGTGAAGCTGAGAACTATGTACCAAATAGTTTTGAACTAGTTCTTAAGAATCAATATAATCTGCTGTTTTCTTTGGTTTAATGTGCAACTTTTTTCCCCATGTTTTTCCCTGTTTCTCTCAGTTTGTTTCATATGTTTTTTACTTGACACTAACGTAGTATATGGCCTTTTGACAGCTTACCATCTGACAACTGAGTTCCTCCCACTAATCAGACCATTATTGCATTTCTTTCCTTATCCTTAAAACCAATTATCTGAGCGTCTCTTCTCTTTTACCTTGTCCTTTCCTGACGTGTTTGTAGGATTTGATTTTCTTTGATTGGTCTGTCATTAAGGTCTGTTCACTATGACTCTAGGCTCAAATTTAAGACAGTTGAAGTTAGTGTATTTACTCCTCTGGTATTCCCAATGCACTGGATAATGCTTATGATGTTTTAAACTTTTAAACTGTTTTCTATATTTGTTCAAGTATTATTTTGAACATATTTTGTGTGTGCTATATTATTTCTTGTGGGTACAATAATTGCAGATTCCATAGTTACCGGTAAACCTAGTTATTTATTTCATTAATCATATTGACTGGAATTGGTATTTCCTAGCAAGGAGGAATTGAAGAATCATGAGGACTATCTGCCCAATTTGATTCATTCTTTACATAGGAATTCAGTATTTATTTTTCTTTCGGAATTAATATTACTTGCTCATCTGAATCTCCTTATTCTGTAGGATGCTTGATAAAGTCTGTAAGGACTCGCAGATGCTGGCAGATATATTTGTTAACTATGATTGTGATTTAGCAGCAATCAATCTGTTTGAGCGTATGGTAAGCATACATTACCTGTTTGTGAAATTTGGTTAAGGCAATCATCAATCTTTTGATTACTGTTGTAGTTGTAATTAATACACAATCTCACATTTTAATTTAGTTGTTATCAAGTTCGAAATGTCCACCTTTTAACTCTCATATGTATAAAATACTGATTATATTTAAATTGTGTTGGAGGTAAATGCTCTGTCAAGGATTGCACAGGGTACGTTGAATGCAGATCCCAGATCCATAACTCTTGCACAGGACTCGTCAATAAAATCTTCATCACTACAGGTATTCTTTTTAGATGATTCAACTATAGGTATTTCTGAGATGATATTCTAAAGATAGCGTTTGTTCACTTTCTGTCAAATTTTCTTGTCATTTTTGAAATTGTACATTTCCATTTCTTAACTGTTTTGTATTGTTTGGCAGTGTCTGGTGAATGTGCTAAAATCACTAGTTGAATGGACAAATGCTCATCAAGTGTCAAAGGAGCATGGAATAGATGCCTCACTTTCTGAAAAGGAGACAAGTTCAGGGGCAAGTGCCCCAAATGATGAGATAAGGAGCCGAGAGGATATACCTAGTCATTTTGAAAAGGCCAAGGCTCACAAATCAACAATGGAGACTGCCATTGCAGAGGTGATTGTGTATTTTTAATTAGGAGACTAATTCTAAAGCAAAACTCTGGCGCACCTTTGCAAAACTTTATATTAAAATTATTGTTTGAATAAAATTAAAAAGTGACACACATTATTATTGATTTGAATGCGTATTTGAGTTTATGCTCGAATATGGTGAGAAGTAATTTCTTTGTGTAGTAGCTTTTGATTATTCACCAAGAAATCTATTTTAATCCAAATATTTTAATCTTTATTCAGTTCAATCGGAATGCTGAAAAAGGCGCTCACTATCTAGTGTCCAATATGCTGGTTGAGAATACACCTTCCTCTATTGCACATTTTCTACGGACAACACCTGGCCTGGATAAGGTTTGTGCTAATTAGTATTACTTTAATAGTATGAGTTAAACATGCATTTTATATTTTTTCATGCATTTTAAACTTCTTATCGTTTGTTATAGGGAATGGTTGGTGATTATTTGGGCCAGCATGAGGAATTCCCACTTGCTGTTATGCATGCATATGTAGATTCAATGAACTTTGGTAGCATGAAATTTGATAGGGCAATACGTGAGTTTCTTAAAGGGTTTCGCTTGCCTGGAGAAGCTCAAAAAATTGATCGCATTATGGAAAAATTTGCTGAGCGGTAAATGTTATTGATCTCATGCTAAAATAAAGTTCTTGCTTTTGTGGCCATTTTATCATCTCTCTTAGCATTTTAGATAAGTTGTTATAAAGATCTCTGACTAGCAGATTATACATTGCCTTATTAATGAATGACTTTGTTGGTTTACTGTGGACAGGTATTGTCGTGATAATCCAGGACTCTTCAAGAATGCTGATACGGCTTATGTGCTTGCATATGCGGTTATAATGCTAAATACAGATGCACATAATCCTATGGTTAGGTCAAAAATGTTGAAAGCAGATTTTGTCAGGATGAACTCAACGACTGATGCAGAGGAATGTGCTCCCAAGGAGCTTTTGGAAGAGATTTATGATTCTATAGTGAAAGAGGAGATAAAGTTGAAGAATGATAACGTTGATTCAGGTAAAAGTACTAGGCAAAAGCCAGACACTGAAGAGAGAGGCCGAATTGTTAACATACTGAATTTGGCCATGCCAAGAAGAAAGGGAACAGATGACACAAAAAAAGAAAGTGAGGAAATTGTTAAGCGCACACAAGCATTTTTTAAGGAGGGTGGGACAAAGAGGGGGGTATTTTACACTGCTCATCAAATGGAACTTGTGAAACCTATGCTTGAGGCTGTAGGATGGCCCTTACTTGCAGCATTTTCTGTCACAATGGAGGATAGTGATAACAAACCTAGAGTCCTGCTTTGTATGGAGGGCTTTAAACTTGGTATCCATCTTACAAGGGTTCTTGGAATGGATACAATGCGATATGCTTTCTTGACATCCTTAGTAAGGTTAGAACAAAGAAGACTACATGTTGACACAATATTTTCTAGTCTGTATATGCATTTCTTTCTCCTACTGTCATCTTCTGAATATATAAAGGAATTAAAAATTCTATGTTTGCACTTATAATTCTCTGAATAGGGGTCTCAAAGGAGTCTTGAAATGTTGGAATCTAAAAGCTTAACATAATTGTATCCAGATAGATGATATTATGTTTAGCTGTGAAAATTTCAAATCTTTAACTATGTATGCACTTTCTGTAAGCCCTCTTTGATCTGGTAGTTTTGCTTGCTGCACCAATATTTGGGCTTTATTTTGGGTTTTAAGTTTATGAATCAAACAAAGATGATTAAAAACATTAGAATATGATGTATTGAAAGATGGGTATAATTGATGTTTATCATATGCTATTGTTATTTCAGATTTACATTTCTACATGCGCCAAAGGAGATGAGGAGCAAAAATGTGGAGGCTTTACGGATGCTGCTGACCTTGTGTGACACTGAGACGTATGCCTTACAGGACACATGGAATGCTGTATTAGAATGTGTATCTAGGCTGGAGTATATTACATCCACACCTTCTATGGCTGCAACAGTTATGCATGGTTCAAATCAGATATCCAGGGATGCTTTGCTTCAGTCATTGAGAGATCTCACTGGCAAACCAACTGAACAGGTGTTTGTGAATAGTGTAAAGTTGCCAAGTGATTCAATTGTAGAATTCTTCACAGCCTTATGTGGTGTCTCTGCGGAGGAATTAAAACAAACACCTGCACGAGTTTTTAGTCTGCAGAAACTTGTTGAGATAAGCTACTACAACATGGCTCGGATACGCATGGTGAGACTTTGGAGTATTTTGTATTTCAGTAAGAATAATTTAAACTGTCTTGTTCTATGGTATTGAGGTTTTCCAAGCCGCCTAAATCTTTTGTCCTTTAATATTGTTACTCATAAAACTCCTCCTTTTTCTTGGTCTTAGGTTTGGGCAAGAATATGGTCTGTTCTCTCACATCACTTTATCTCAGCGGGAAGTCACCATGACGAGAAGATTTCCATGTATGCAATCGACTCACTAAGGCAGCTTGGAATAAAGTATTTGGAAAGGGAAGAACTTGCTAAGTTTACCTTCCAGAATGATATCTTGAAACCATTTGTTATTCTCATGCGCAACAACAGAAGTGCAACAATCCGTACGCTCATTGTAGATTGTATTGTTCAGGTTAGTGTATGCACAATGTTCATTGACCTAGAACATGCCAATGATCTATTTACATACAAAATGAATTTAGATGTATCAGCTGAAGTATTAATCCATCTCCCCATCTTAGTTTTTTGATAGCTGTTAACTGAGAAGTTGTTTTGGATCAGATGATTAAATCGAAGGTTGGAAGCATTAAATCTGGTTGGAGGAGTGTCTTTATGATATTTACAGCAGCTGCTGATGACGAATCAGAATCGATTGCAGAAAGTGCCTTTGAGAATGTGGAACAAGGCATGATAAAAATAATGTTCTTTTGTGCTATAGAATCTTGTTATACTTTTCCTATCAATTGGATTAATAATTTAATATATAATTTTCAAGTCCTTTGTGTTATTTCTTTCTAGTTTTCATTTTAGTATTCCATGATAGAGGGTACTAATATGCTGTTATTGCAGTGGTCCTTGAACACTTTGATCAGGTTGTTGGGGATTGCTTCATGGACTGTGTAAACTGCCTTATTGCATTTGCTAATAATAAAAACTGCCCCCGCATCAGTTTAAAGGCCATTGCTTTGCTTCGTATATGTGAAGATCGGCTTGCAGAGGTATGCAAATATCTTGTTCTTATCTTTATGTTAAATTCTATGTTCCACCAAGTTTCCGGTATGGGGGGACAGCGGAACAGCGGGATGTGTTTCGGGGACGGCATTTTTTTAGGGGATGGGGGGACGACAGAACAGCGGGACGTGTTTTGGGGAAGGCATTTTTTTAGGGGATTTTTGGGGACGGGGGGACGGCTATATATATATATATATATTAAAAATATAGGGAAATTTCAAATATTCATATGAGTAATGATAATCATAACAATGAACATTGATAAAGTTGCAAATGTAATCACCAATCATATTGACATATACATTATAGAGTCGAAAAAAATTAATACTACAACTACTTAATTGCTTCCATAATTCATGTCAAACAATCAATGTGCATGTGATATAAAATTTTAAAAATAAAATGCCCAAAGGCTACAAGTTTTCACTACAAATGTCAAAATGACAAAGTCAGAAAATGTCCAAACCATAGTAATAGAAAGTATGATGGCTGCCTCTACTCGACATTTGCCAACATTGCATCAAAATCAGACTCAGAGTCTGAGTCACTGCCAATTTTTCTCTTGCTCACTTTCCTCTTAGCTGCAATTTTTTTTTTGGAATTTAAAAATTAACTCAAATGGCTTTGCAAGCAAGTTTTATGTTTAATTTTAGGCTTGGGAGGGTGCGGGGTCCACTTAGAAACAATAAAAAAGCAAGCATTTTTAATTTCAAAGTTTTTTTTTTTGTAAAAACTTGTTGGAGAAAAAGGGACAGCTGGCTGTCCCTGGGACGGCGGGTCGTCCCCTTGCCATCCCTGAGATGTCCCTGCCGATTGGGGAGGTTTAAAAAAAAAGGAAACTTTTTGGGGATGCCTAAAAAACGTCCCCAAGGCGTCCCCCTGCCCCGAAACGTCTCCGGTATGGGGATAGGGGGCAAAAGGGTAGGGGACGCGTCCCCGTGTACCCTTGGTTAAATTTGATGGTAATGAGGATACATAATAATGGTAATGAATGTAGGCCTATCATAGCTTTGATAAGCTCTAATATTTATTTTATTTAGATTTGATTATTTGTATTTGGCAAATGGTGCCTTAGGGTTAAGAGACCCTAGACTTGGAAAAATTCTTGTTGAGATGCCAACTTCATTTGGTGTTAACTAACCAAGCTGAGAAAAAGAATGACACATGCATTTTAAAAATCAAATGTAAGTATCTGTTTTCTGCCTAAAGGAAAATTTCCTTACTCCAAGCATATTGCATCTGTGAGAAAGCTAAGAGACTTTTATCACTTATCCATCACACTCTTGATTCTTTATTGTTCTGCTCCTGTTTAATTCAACTATAAAAATGCATTATTGAGTGCCCATAAAGACAACTTTTAAATGCATAGAAGTGTCTCCTCTTTTTGATCTTGAGTATTACAATTTTTAATGAAGAGAAAGCTCTTTCATTTGTGTTATGTTGTATGATTAGCATCATTGCCATGGCAGGAAGAAAATGAGTAAAGCATTTTGCCAAACTTTTCCACTCATCAATCAGCTACTAGATCTGCCATTGTACTTCTTGTCTTGATATGTTGCTACAAGATCTCAAAATTCTCTATTTTTGTATGAATTTTCTATCTGATATTTATTTTCCAGTCATTTCTTGACACCATTTTGACTGCTTCAATAATTAGCATTGAGGCCCCTTCCATCTGAAGCTTTTGCCATCCCTTTTCCTTGTGTAGTCATAATTCTTTTAAGACAGCCATTGCATGTACTTTATTATTTGCACCTGCCCAATCCTAGGGGGATTGAAAACATTAACAAAGGTTGTCCATCATCATTACCATAAATCTCAGTGGTCAACAATGTTACACAAGAGATGGTAAAAATTCGATGTATTTACATTTGGAGCAAACACTCAATAAATAAGATTTACAAATGTACAGAACTAGCAAGTTTCTAAAAAGAAACTACAAAAGATTGAAGAAACAATCTTATCTAATATAATACAACATATTGAGTATTAATTAAATAATTACAAAATATTATTTTAATAACTCCCTTAATGCTCAATCTGTCAACTACACCAAGATGTCCCCTGAATTTAACAAACTTATCTGGACTAGGCGACTTGGTGAGAATATCTGTTGTCTGCTCCTTTGTCGGAACATACAGCAATTGAACTGATCTGTCTTCAACAAGCTTTCAAATGAAGTGACAATGAGTTTCCACATGCTTGGTTCGTTCATGGAAGACTGGACTTTTGGCAAATTTGAGAACTCCCTGATTATCACAGAACAAGGGAGTCGGACTTGCTTGAGATATTTGCATATCCGCAAGCATTTGGCGAAGCTAAACTGCCTCACAAGCTGGCTTAATTGCTCCTTGATACTCTGCTTTTGTCGAGGAGAGAGCCACTGCCTATTGCTTCTTACTAGTCCAAGTGACTGCACCAAATCCCAAATTGAAAACATACCCAAATGTTGATTTTCTGTCATCAACCGAACCTGCCCAATCTGAGTCTGTGAAACCACTAAGTCTAGGATTGTGACTCCTAGTGTAAAGAAGTCCATAATCAGAAGTGCCCTTCACATAATGTAGCACACGCTTCGCTGCTACCCAATGATTAGCCTTGGGGGCTGTCATGAAGCGTGAAATGTAGCTCACTGCAAAACTGAGGTCAGGTCTAGTGGCAGTGAGATAGATGAGGCTGCCCACTAGTTGCCTGACGAGGATTCATCTATTACAGGTGAGTCTGATTTAGCTGACAACTTTAGCCCTTTTTCCATGGGTGTGGACGCAGGTTTGCAATCCTGCATTCAAAACTTATCCAGTAGACTTCAAGCATATTTGGACTAGGAGATGAAGATACTGCTCTCTGTCTGCCAAACCTCAACACCTCAACAATAATGCAAAAGTCCCAAATCTGTCATGTCAAATGTGTTGCACAAATCCTGTTTGATCCCATCGATCAAATGTGCCAAGCTGCCAGTAATGATCAGGTCATCCACATAGACAACAAGAATAAGAATATCACTACCAGTATGTTTGACATATAGATTAGAGTCAGATGGACTCCTTTGAAAGCCATGATCTGTGAGGTACTTGTTAATCTTGATGTACAAAGCTCGAGGAGCTTGATTCAGGCCATAGAGTGCTTTTACCAGTCTACACACCTTGTGTTCTTTACCAACAACCTTGAACCCTGGAAGCTGTGTCATGTAGACTTCTTCCTTCAACTCACCGTTGAGGAAAGCACTCTTAACATCCATTTGTTGGACTTTCCAACCAAACTGGGCTGCTAAGGCAAGGACAAGCCGAATGGTACTCATCTTGGCTGTAGGAGCAAAAGTCTCCATGTAGTCAATACCTTCCTTCTGTGAGAACCCCCTAGCAGCGAAATGAGCTTTGTACTTGTCAAGGGTTCTATCAACTTTGTATTGAACCTTATACACCCATTTGTAGCTAATGGGCTTCTTCCCTGGAGGAAGATCAGAAAGGACCCAAGTGTGATTTTTTTGAAGACTCTGGTATTCAACCTCCATAGCTTGTTCCCACTCAGGAATTCCTTTAGCCTTTGAATATGTCTGAGGCTCATAAACACTGTGAATGTTGGCCATGAGAGCAAAATTAACTGTATGTTGCTGTTTGCTCTTGTTTTTGGACAATCTCCCCTCAATGAGCTCATCATCATGAAGATCACCAATAGTCTTAGCCCACCATTTATGTCGGAGAGGAGAAGTGCCAATATCAGATGTAATAGGAGGAGCTAGAACTGATAGTGGATTTGAAATAGGTTCAACAGGAGGAAGATCATCATCATTCGGAGGAAAATTGGGTTGAGCATCATCAAAAACAGAATCTGCATCATCCCTCCCAACGAAAGATGAACACCCAAATTAGAAACCTTCAAAGGCTGATCCTCAGAATGCTTCACAGACGAGGAAAGGTGAAAGGGTCCTCGTTCTTCATCAAAGACAACATCTCGTCTGAAGATGAGACGATCAGTGTCTACATCAATCAACTGGTAAGCCTTATGGTTGTCACTGTACCTTGTGAACATAAACTTTTGACTCTTGGAATCCAACTTGGAGCGCTTGGCATTTGGAATCCATACATATGCTAAAGAGCCAAAGATTTTTAGATGACTGATCCTAGGTTTGCGACCAGTCCAAGCTTCTTTAGGAGTCTTCCCCTTAATAGCTTTTGTATGAGATTGATTAAGGAGATAGACGACAAAGTAGATTGCTTCTGCCGAAAATTTATTAGGAACACTCTTGTGTTGTAACATGGAGCGGGCCAACTCAGTGATTGTACGATTGCGCCGCTCGACAACACCGTTTTGCTGAGGAGTATAGGGTGTGGTTGACTGGTGTTTGATGCTGTGTATATCACAGAAGTTGGAGAAAGCAGTAGAATAAAATTCCCCCCATTATTTGACCTAAGAGTGATTATGGAACAACTAGACTCTTTTTCTACTAAGGCCTTAAACTTTTGAAATACAGTAAACACATCTGATTTCTTTCTAAGAAAGTACACCCACATTTTACAACTGAAATCATCAACAAAAAGCAAGAAATACTTGCAACTAGTAACAAAAGGTGTATTCATTGGCCCACATACACTAGCATGAACCAACTGTAGTACCTTAGAAGCTCACCATGAGTCACCATCCGTGAACGGTGTCTTGTGCTGCTTCCCAACCTGAAAAGCTCCACAAACTCCATGATGCTGAGTTTGGATCTCAGGTAAACCAGCTACAAGTCCCTCCCGAGCTAGCTGAGAGAGATAGTGCACATTTAAGTGCCCATACCGCTGATGCTAAAGATTGGTAATAGCAAAATTTCTGGCTGCCATGGCTAACTTTGGAGAATCACCTGTATCCACAAGTTTGTATAGAACATGATCCTCAATACCAACAACCACAGTGGTGCGAGTCTCCCGATCAACAATCGAACATTTGTGTGCATTGAATACCACATCCAACTGAGGAGAGTGCCGCATAATCTGATTGACAGAGAGAAGGTTCAGTTCTATGCCAGGAACGTAGTATACATTGAGGAATATGAGATTCCTCCCACCAGATTGAATCCAAATAGTGCCCTTACTGACAACGGTATACTCTTCACCTCCTCCAAAAATAGCTTAGTTACTGAAGGGAGAGAAGTCTGTGAACCAATCACGCCGATGGGTGAAGTGTCGCGAAGCACTTGAATCAATGTACTAGGTAGAGGACTTCACATGATCTGCAGGTCTTTTAGCCATAAAAGCGTAAAAGGTAGATTCCTTCTGCTCAGTGTGCTCAACAATATTCGCTTTTTGCTGAGACCCTCCCTACTTCTTCTGTTTAGAAGCCAAACGCTGACGACAATCCTTCTTCATATGACCATATTTGTGGCAATAATTACACTGAATGTTCTTTTCTTAGGGCTGCCCAGAGGTTGACCTGAGCCTTTCTGCTGCGAAGGCTGACCTTTCCCTTTATTCTTAGCCCGAGTCTTGGCTGCAAAAGCTTGCTCTGTAGAGGATGAAGAGGCACTACGACCAAATTGTTGTTTCCAGCATTCCTGCTGCAAGAGGATGGTACAGAGCTTCGAAAACTTTAGATCAACATTAGTCAATGTAATGTTGAGGGTTTCAACAAAGTGCTTGTAAGAGTTCGGTAGACTTTTCAAAGTGATGACTATCATATCTTCTTCCTCCATCTTTCGACCAATCGCCTCCAACTGATCATGGATGTCCTGAATCTTTGTCAGATGCTCCTGTAAGGACATTCTCTCATCCATCATGATGGAGAATAGTTGGTTCTTCAAAAAGAACGCACGACTCTTGTCGGAGGTTTCACGTAAGGTTTTCAAATGCTCCCAAATCTTAGCAGTTGATTTGTCGGATGGAACCTGTGGAAGCTAATCATTGGTAACTGAAAGCTTAATGAGCATCACCGCTTCACGATTTTGCTCATCAAACTTTTCCTAGTCTTTCCCCAACGATGTGGGACGAGTAGCAGTACCTCGAACAATCTGATCAAGGCAATGATATTCAAAGATAGTCATCATTTGTTGCTTCCAGGTATTATAATTTCTGCCATTGAATCAGTGACTGCCTTCCAACATAATGTTGGTCAAAGATGCCATCTTTCACACTTTTGAAGCAAGAAAAATGAGATACATAAGAGGCTCAAAAAATTGAATGCACGAAACCCAAGACACTAATTCTAATGTACTAGAGGCAATTTCAGGCACAAATTTCAAGAGAAATCCGTTGGCACAAATTCCAATGCATGGATTACGAGTCACCTAGAAAAAAATGGAGGACAACCCAAAAATCCTCTCGAAAAACCTAGATGGAATTTGTGATCAGAAAAAAATTTTAAGTTGAAAATAAAGGGTTTTTCAAAAACCCTAGCCGCCAAAACGCGGTTTTGAAAAAATACCCAGAATTTGCCCACGATTTTCAGCAAAGGCACGATTTGTAGAAAATACATCACACAAAAAAATGCGTCCAAAAGAAGACCAGGGGAACAAAAGTCGCGTGGCTCAAAATGGCTTAAAAAAACGCAGCTGGAAAAATCCCGTCACAAGTCACGATTTTCCGTTGCATGCCTAGAAAGGAGTATCTCAAACACATTTTCAAAAAATGCACAGAAGCTGAAGGTCGCATGCCAAAACACAAGACGTCTAGGAAGTTTTCGAAGTCGTGCGTGGGCAGAGAGAGAAGCACAAAACCCTGGTCACGGCACAAAAAAAAAAACACAAAAAATCGTGTCTCCTAGATTTGCAGAAGAAAACACGATTAGGAACAAAAAACGCGACCAAGAAAAAAAACAAAATTGCACTTAGACACAGATGCACCTAGAACACACGTGATTTTAGAGCCATCAACTCTCCAAAAACGAATTGTAGGAGCTAGAGAAACTCGAATTATAGCTTTAGAAAAGCCCACAAAAATCTTAGCAGAAAATCGTTCTTTAAAAAAACCTTCAAAAATTTCTTTCGAAATTCTTAGAAAAATGATTTTTGATTTTCCCGCTTTAATACCATGTTACACAAGAGATGGTAAAAATTCGATGTATTTACTTTTGGAGCAAACGCTCAATAAATAAGATTTACAAATGTACAAAATTAGCAAGTTTCCAAAAATAAATTGTAGAAGATCGAAGAAATGATCTTATCTAATATAATACAACATATTGAGCATTAATTAAATAATTTACAAAATATTATTTTAACACACAAGGAAATAATATAATACAAATAAATTAAAAAATAATAGAAAATAACTTAAAAAAACTATAAGAAGCTGGAATCTTTAAAATTAAGTACTAAAAACTATGTGTTTAATGTGTAATAATAATCCACTGATCCCAAAATCCATCTAATAATCATAATATGAATCATTATATATATTTCATTTATCAAAGTTGCAAAGTACAAACTTAGGAGTCAAAATTAAGAACAAAGAAATGCCAGAAAAAAAAATGCTAAATGCATATTGCATAGCTACATTAAGCTTCAAGTTCATAAATCAGAGTCATCATCCAATGGATATCTCGGAAATTACTCTGCAATACTAGAACTATTGGACTTAGTTGCCTTGTATGTATTTTAATAGCTGTACCGCCCCCCTCCCCAAAATCTGTAAATTTTTTGTTGTCCCCAAAATTATGTCTCCCTGTACCCCCATCCCCTGTCCTCGAATTTCATAGAAACACTAAATGATCTCATCTGCAAATTCTGGATTTCCTTTGCAGTTTCATCAAAATTGAGCATAACCCAACATTATCAAAATATCAGGTTCCTTCCTCATATTCTCAGTATTTTAAGTCAATTCCCACGGAGGCCATTATTGAATATGTTGAGATGGCACATTATTGTGTTATTGCTATTTAATTTTTAATACAATTGTTCACATGTTTTTTGTGCTTTCTTTTGTCAAAAGGCACATTCTCTTATTTTTTTCTGTTCTGGTACCTTTTTTTGATTCCCATACCATGCAAAGTATAAAAGTAGAAGCACAGTCGAAGTATAACCATGTCTTATCTCGCTAGGATTTCATAAAGTTAAATATGAGCAGTATTGGAATACTTGTTTACATATAGTGAGGGTTTCTCTTTTGCTGAGTAGATTTTGTATTTCACTTTCATATCTGAGCTGAAAGCATTGATGTATCTTTTCTTATGTGCTTGCAGGGCCTTATTCCAGGTGGGGCTATGAAGCCTATTGAAGTTATAGGGGTTGATGGTGACTTTGACGTAACAGAACATTATTGGTTTCCAATGCTAGCGGGTTTGTCAGATTTAACTTCTGATCCCCGGACTGAAGTAAGAAACTGTGCACTTGAGGTGCTATTTGACTTGTTAAAGGAGAGGGGTCACAAGTTTTCGTCATCATTTTGGGAGAATGTGTTTCATCGTGTGTTGTTCCCCATATTTGATCAAGTAAGGCATGCAGGAAAGGATGGCAATATGTCTGCTTCAGGGGATCATTGGCTTCGTGACACATGCATTCATTCCCTTCAATTGCTTTGTGATCTCTTCAGTAACTTTTATAAGGTAGCCGATGGAGTACTTGCCTGCTTGATTAATTGTTGCCATTTATTTTATTTTCTGGAGAAACTCTTTCTTGATTAATTGGTTCACTGCTCTGTTTTTTTTCTCAAGAATGCAATATCTATTCTTAGAGTGTACAAGGATAACAGATGTTTTTCTTGAAAAAAATGTTCTATTCATTTGTTTGAAATAAAGCAAGCAAAACTTTGAATCCTGGGTAAAAATTTCTTCAACTATATCCAATACTGTTGCCTGTTTCATTTACAGGAAGTTTCATTTCTGCTACCTTCCCTGTTGGGACTGTTGTTAGATTGTGCTAAAAAACCAGACCAGGCAGTGGCTTCTATTTCGTGTGGTGCTTTGGTTCATTTAATAGAGGTTGGAGGCCACCAGTTCAATGATAAGGACTGGAACACGTTACTCTCAAGTATTCGGTATGTGTATACACCTTTTTGTAATAAACATTTGTGTTTCAGATTTTCTGAGGAGAATTATTTCTTTATGCCATTTCTAACATTTCAATTAATAATGATAATACTTTGAACCTTATGGTCAACTGTTCAATCATAATGGCCAGTGATGCATCTTATACAACACAGCCCCTAGAACTACTGAACACACAGGGCTTTGATTACATGAGGAAAAATACGAGTATTCGGTATGTATTTATATTGTTTTCTCACAAGTATTTATGCTTACAGTTCCTGAAGAGCATCATCTTTGTGCCGTATGTCTCAATTTAATAAAAATAATATTTTGAACCTTATGGTCATCTGTTCAATCATGGTCAGTGATTCATCTTATACAACACAAGCCCTAGAACTACCAAACACACATGGTTTTGAGTACACAAGGCAAAATACCAGTGTAGCAAGCAACGAAAATATAAGAGAAGATAGAACAAATGGCAATGGTGTAGGATTGGATGAAGAGACCTACAACAGTCGTGAGAATGGAAATTCACTTTTCAGTACACCCCAAAGCATCCATAATGGTGATGTACAGAAGCATCAAGTTGGGGAAGTTTGGGAGCGAGACGGACAAGTCAGATCAAACCTTGAGGATTCTGAAGGTTGTTCTAGAGCTTAAAAGTGTCTAATTCCTGTTTTCAAGCTGTCTTTAGCTTCCTGTAGATTTTAGCAACATCTTCAATCTTTTGCTTTTATGATATAGATACAGTTCATTTATTTTATTTTATGAAGACTATGGTCTCCATTTTAATGTATGTGTATTTTAAATTTACCGTAGGCATACCGTCGTCCTCAACGGATGCAAGTCAAGCAAAGGGAAATCTGTACAGGAACCAGACCCTTGGGCAAAAGATTATGGGAAACATGATGGATACATTGCTGCTTAAGAATCTTACTTTTAAATCAAAAGGACGTGCAGGAGATGTTTTAGTTCCAGCATCTCCAACTCAGGTTTGTGGCTTAATTCCATGGGTGACATTTTTCTTGGGGTGTGGAAAAGGAAGGTAAATATAGGGATAAATTATTATTTTTTGTTGATGAACAAAAATACGATTATATAGTATTATGAAGATTAATAAGTACAAATTGGCTGATCATGAAGCTATTTTTATGTGGCTTAAGTCTTTAATAATGTATCATGAACCTTTGCATAGAATGCAAACTTTGATGAGGAGCTTGTGAGGGGAGCTACCTGAATCTCATTAGTTGCAAAGGGTTGAAAGAGATAACAAACCTCAAATGAAAACTGTCCTATAGAGAAATGGACAGCCGTATTATAACCATGCTGCAACACACAAAGATAAATTTCCCATTGCTTATTCTTATTGTGAATATGGGGAGGACATAAACCAAGGAGTGGTTAACTACCTCAGTCTGATTATCAGTTTGTGGATGAAAGGATGTAGAGAACTTCAGTTGACAACCCAAAAGCTTCTACACCATTTTCCAGAAGTGATTAGAAAATCTTGAATCACAGTCATAAATCATATTCAGGTTAAGCTAAAGAGGTACATTACGTTCTACAAAAACAAACCAGAAACTTGTGAAGCATCTATGATCTTTTTGCATGGAATAAATTTGGCTATTTTAGAAAAATTGCAAGCAGTAACTTAGCTGCAATTATATGTTTTAAGATTAGGTGGCAATCCATTAAGGAAGTCCACAGATATGAATTCCCAAGGCTTGGAGGGGATTGTAAGTGTTTGGTACAAATCTAGCCTTCTATTAGAAGGCTTAGATTGATCACATGATGAACATCTTCTAATAAAATATTCCACATGTTTTCTTATAGAAGGCCAATAGAAATATTGTTGTAAATTCTGCATTCTTCAATGTCCTGAAATAACCACCTGATTATGAGGAATATGATCGTAAAGAGTGTGAAGCAAGATTAACCAAATTCAACACATCACTGATTTAATTTCTACAACAAATATTTCTTAATGTGTAATTAAGAAAATAAGTACCCTAGGCTTGGAGGGAGATTAGAAGTGGTTGGTACAAACCTAGCCTTATGTTAGAAGGATTAGATTGACTTTATGGTGAACATTTTCTAATAAAATAATCCACTTGCTTGCTTAAAGAAGGCCAATAGAAATAGTCTTGTAAATTCTGCATTATTCAATGTACTGAAATAAACACCTGTTGATGAGGAATGGGAACTCTAATGAATCTGAGGCAAGATGAACCAACTTCAACACAATGCTGATTTGATTTGTACAACAAACATTTATAAATGTTTAATTAAGAAAAGGAGTTTGATTTGCTATCTCTAAAGAGGCAATAACTGGCCTAAAGTGTGTTTTGAATAACAAAGTGGCTTTCAATGGTCAAATGCAACGAATCTGGTATTGAGAGTATCCAACATATTTTCTGAAGGAAATCTACCTGACATATTAAGAAATCTGTTAGGAGTCCTTTTTTGCACCTAATAAGGTGATAATGTAGGAAGGATCATTTAAGATGCTTTTGTTCTTTTAATTTTGGATTGTGAATTCAAAAACACAAAGGATTGATGATTAGTATGAAAACTGTTTTCTTACCAAGTTTGTAGTGCACTCTATTGCTTGAGCTCTTGATTCGAACCAATTCATAGAATTCCTGTATCATGTGTTGTGGTTCTGTTTTGCTGCAGAAACTGTTTATAAATGATATCCAGTGGGTTGACCTTGCCTGATGATGCAGCTGAGCCTGGGGGTACCAGACAAGGGAAACCTGGACTTGCAGCCTAGATACTCACACAATGCACAACGTGCACACAGCAAGCACAATCGAAAGTGACAAACATGTATTTCATTAAATTAGAGAATAATTATAGATTTCCATGGGCGTAGATTTTGGCTCTCTCTCTCTCTCTCTCTATCACTATGCCCAATTAACTCACTTGACTTCGTCTACAACCACCATGCTTGGTTGTACTTATACTAGTGTGGGATCTCAAATTTCACACTCTTTTTTTTGGGCCACCCAAACACCTCTTGCTGCCCATTTTCAAAACCACCTAATTCGCAGCCACATTAATTCTTATGTGTCCCCATATCCATTTTGACACCACCTTAGACTGTCACATGGATGATATTTCAAAATTCTTTCTACATTACCTGCGAGGACGCCTCTCTATCACTATTTGACCAAATGTGCTATTGTGCATTCCCTCCAGCCATATGCATTGCTTGTGCCCTTTGTCTTTCCTATATTCTTGCGCAGAGCTTAATATTTTTGCCCCTAACAACTTCTACTCAAAGACAACTTTGCACACTAATTCCGACTTTTGTGCCAAGATGTGCTTGAACTCTAGAAATAGTGACCCCAGCCTCCATTAGCTACGGGATTGTAGACTAAATTGGAATGCTCGTGCATCAAACACGTCAAATAGAAAAGAAGTGAACCCTTGCTCACAAGTTGGGAATGATTGGTAGAAATTTAGAATGACTCTTTTGGCCAGGAAGGCTAATGGTCATGGTCCTTCTCTCCACTAGATTTTTGTTCTTCTCTCCACCATATTTCTTGTTCTTTTCTATTGCTTGACTTTTCTTGGGTCATAAATCATCTCCCTTCGCCTAGCCTTGATACCTCTACTCTTCTTCATTTTCCTCCTTCCTTTTCTCCTAATGGGAATTAATCCACTATATTTTGTCCTTCTCCATCAAAGTGTACTTCACTTGGTTCATCCTACCATTCATTGGCTTTGGACATGAGTGCTCTCTTGGTGCTCCATCTTTTGTTGTGCCTTATTTAAGACAGCTTGGTGGAGTCACACTCAGTCCTTCCTTCACCTCAAATTTATCTCCCTTGAGACTCTTTTCTACCATGCTGTAGTCACCTCCCATCGTCGTGTCCCTGGCAAAGTGCCTTCACATGGTACTTCTGCTACCTTCTTCATCCTCCACATCACCCTTCTTGATGCCTTTAGTCTCACTAATGTCACTATGGGGCACATTGGTTCCCATCTTCTCCTTTTTTGGCGTTGTGCTACAATCCTCTTTGGGTGTTGTTACAATGCCATCTCCTTACTTAGCTGGTCCCTACGTCAGCTCTTTCTCTACCTCCTTTTGCACTTTGCATGTCACCTCATCCTTCTTGCCTTCAACACTTCTAGCTTGTGTAGGTGTGAGAGCTAAGCATTCACACTCCTTGCTTGGACAACCATCTACAATTATCTCTCTGCTGCTCTTAGTAGTCCTTTCATCTTCCAGTATGAGAAGATCTATTATGAGGGTGCGCTTGTAGGACAAAAGTCCTCTAGAGCTTCTCCTTTTGGTTCAATAATCTCTACCTCGTCTATTGCAAGGCTCTCTCCTTTTGAGGACTGGGCAAAGTCCTTGTGCTGCTCACATGATAACTTGTACGCATTATTCTGCATTTTGGCTTTATGCCTCCACAACCACTTTGGTTGCTCATTTGGCTGGACCATCTCATCCACTAGGTCAGAGACCACCCCCATGCCTTCTCTAGTTGCAGTCTCCACTTGTGGAGGTCCTTCCATTTGGCTGCTATGCCACTACATAACGTTTTCTCTACAAACTCTACCCTTTGTGGCTTTTCAAGTCCCTTGCATGCAAAACAACACTCCATCGCTAACACCCACTTTGTCAATCTCTTGGGGTTCTTATCAACTGAGAATGTGGGCATTTCTATGCCATCCTTTTCTTCTAGTGCCATTCTCTACTCTGCATTGGTCTCCTCTATAGCACATCCATTCTGGCCTTCAACTTTGTAACCTTGGATATTAATTGCAATTCTTGGTCATCTTCTGTCATGGGTTCTTGCTAGGAGACCATCTTTTTTTTTCCTTGCTCTCTGCCCATCTCTCACATACCCTCAACATTACTTCTACTTAAAGTTGCTTCCTCTATGCCTTGGAGCCAATGATCTCCTTCATTGGAAGATGTTTGCATTGCCTTATACCTACATTAACACTTCGTGGAATGTAGAAACAATGTCTTGTAGCTCTCTGTTATTCTAGGACTTATTCTCCCTTACCTACAAGGCTACAACAAATCCCCCTGAAAGCACTCCTTGCAAGGAAATAACTTGCCTTGATACAACTGCAACTTCAAAGCTCAGGGTTCCCAATGAACAAAAGCCTAGACTTGCAGCTTAGCTACTCACACAATGCACAATAGGCATTAAGCAAGCTTAGTGGAAAGTGACAAACATATATTTTATTAAATTTAAAGAATGATTACAGATTTCCAATGGTGTAGCTTTGATTTATGATGGAGCTTTTGTCTCTCTCTCTCTATGCCCAATTGACCCACTTGATTGACTCTCTCTACAACAGCCAAATTTCTTGCTCTTTTGACTTTTTTGCCATCCAAACTTATCTTGCCACCCATTTTCAAAACCACCTACTTCATGGGTGCATTAATTCTTCCACGCCCCTGTATCCATTCTGACATCACCCTAGACTATCGTGTGGATGGTATTTCAAAATTCTTACTGCACTAAGTGGGAGCACCCCCTCTATTGCCATTTGACTGAATGTGCTATCACACATTCCCTTCATTGTTTTCCATTGTCTGTGTCCTTTGTTGTCTTCCTCTTCTGGCTCAACCTTAGTATCTTGGCGCACAACACATAATCTCCAACTTCTGTGCAAAGACAGTTTTTCATGCCAACTCTAATTTCAGCACGAAGACTTGCTTTTAGGCTCTTGCACACACTTACACCTTTTGTGCATAAACACCATTCTGTGTGTCCAGAAATAGTGACCCCGGCCTTCATCAGCTACAGGAGCTCAGGCTAACTTGGGAGGCTCCTGCATCATCTAAGAATGTTGAAGATGATATAACTGGATTTGTTTGTCTCTATCTAAGAAGGAACGAGTCAAATGAGTGAGGGCTAGGAATGTAACTGAACAAATGGTATCTTTGAGCAGCTGAAATGCTTTTATTGTTGATTCACTCCACCAGAAATGCTTCTTAATTGATAATTGATGAGGCTGGATAAATATTTTGCAAAAACCATATGAAACTTCTTAAAACTGTATTATTGTATGTACACCATTGTGGTCAATAACAAAACCTAAATACTGAAAGAGCTTGCCCATGGAACAACATTTTGATTTTGGCCTGCAATTTGTGGTGCTGTAGAAGATTAACAATAATATGCAGTTGTTGGACATAACTGTCCTAGCTGCTATTAGGGAGCAGTATATTGTCCAGATATACTACTTTGATTTTGTCCCAAATGAATGTGAAATGTAGCATTGATTATTGTCATGAATGGTGTTGGAGAACCACATGGAGAAATGCTAGGATAGATCTTACCATCTTTAAGAAGTATTTGCAACTGCTTCCCAAAATACACACTTGATAGTTTTGGATGAAAAAGGCTTGCATTGGACTTGCTTAATAGTCTTGAATGATCAGGATAAGCTGCAGAGTTGCCATGTGAGGAGAGTCTTATATTTTTTTTTGGCCTGATGAGCTTTGGATTCCTTAGTTGAATGGTTAGGTTTCTTCTGATGATTGCTTTACTTTTTTTGTTTACCACTAGATGGAGGAGGATGGCTTGAACCGTTGGACTATTCATTTGTTATGCTCTTAACTCATTTGATACATTGGGTTATGGCATGGCTGAGTTGTGATCAAATAACACTTGACTTGATTATTTTTTAGTTCTTAGATTTTCTAGTTGTAGTATAGTCATTCTAAGTGGGATGGTGTGATTGGCAATTTTCCATAGCCTGGTTAATGCTATATATAGGAGGTAGTGGTTAGATGCCGGGTTATCATATTGTGAGTTCTGGTATTATTGCAAAATTTTTGGGAAGGGCCCTTAAAGGTGCTCAGTCTAATAACATTCTGCTCTCATCTAGCTCACATTGTTTGAATCTGCCCTTTTTTATTTGCATTTATTCTGTATTTTGCTCTTGCTATCTTGGAGATGTGTGATGTATTGATGCTACACCACTCTTTTGATAAAGTAATTTCATTACAATTGATATCAGAGCAGCAATTTGGGCAAGATTCAGGGGGTGCAATCTATACTTGTTCTGAGTAAAGGTCAATATTCTGGGTAAATCTGTCATTTTTTTGCAATCTTTTGGAGAGGGAGGCTTAGATTTATTGTGCATTGATCAATTATTACAATCATCAAAATGAAGAGATCCTAGTAGTTCAACTTGTTGATAACCCTATTTTTAACGTCTAGTCCTAATCACAACACCTTTAAAGGAGGATATTGATTTAGAAATGGAGGTGGCCCAAATATGGGTTTTGATTGTCTCAACGATATCAATCAATTGGTACAAGAACTTCCAAATAGGATGGGAGATGTTGATCTATCAGAAATATAGTGCAACATAGGCTTCTTACAATCATTGATGGATTCATTACATTCAGCTAGTAGCTAAATTGTGGCTAAATGAATTAAGCTTCAATTGGGGGACCATTAGATTAGGGTCAAAGAAGAGGATATACATAAGTGATAAGATTGCTTTCAGGTGCCATTATTGGCACTATGAGCTCTTGGTCACACCTTTTGGCTTGATCAATGCACTTGCTACTTTTCAGTCCTGTATGAATTAGATATTTAATAGGTAGTTGTGAAAGTTTGTACTTGTCTTCTTTGATGATATCCTTATGTACAGCAATACTTGGGAGGATCACCTTTATGAGGTTATAGGAATTATGGAGGCACAATCACTATAAGGTAAGGCATCCAAGTGTGAGTCCATGATGATAGAGATTTTATATTTGGGAAATGTGATGAATGCTGAGGGAGTCAAAGTAGACCATGAAAATATTCGAGCTATCATAGATTGGTCACCACCTAAGACACTAAGACAGCTCAGGGGATTCTTTGTGTTATGCAATTATTATAGGAGATTTATTAGGGGTTTTCCTTAGCTGCAACACCCTTAATAGATTTGACCAAGAAAGGGTCTTTTGTGTGGATGGAGGCAACATCGTGAGCTTTCGACAAACTCAAGGATGTCATGAGTTCTTGTCTCATATTAGCATTGCTAGATCTCACTCAGCCCTTTTTGTTTGAATGTGATGCTTCTAGTGAGGGCATTGGAGCTGTCCTATTGTAGAATAAACATCCTATATAGCCTTTGAAAGTAGGAAGCTCAAGGAAATAGATAAGAGATTCTCCATTTATGATAAGGAGATGTTAGCCAACATGCATGCATTGGCTATGTTCAATCAGGGGACATAAATTTCTGGTAAGAATATATCATACTAGTTTAAAATCCTTCTTCAACCAGAGAGACCTCCATGAACGTAGGTCTATGATCTAGATATTGAATATGTTAAGAGGAAAAGGAACGTATTTGCTGGTGCCCTATCCAAAAAGCCAACATTGTGCTCAATGATGGAAATTTCAGCATATTGGAGGGCTCATCTTTTGGTAGAGTATTCTAAGTACTTTTGCATGTGATGTCATGGAGGGAAAGACACAAGATAGTGGATCATCTCATCATGTACAATGATAGAATTTACCTAGTTCTTGAATCTAAAATGAAGGAGAAAATACTGAGAGCCATTCAAGACACATCTCTAGCAGCACACCTTGGCTGCTTTAAGGCTTACAAGCAGGTCAGGGAGACATTTACTTGGAAAGGACTCAAAGATGATGTCTTGAGATACGTTTAGGAATGTTGGACATGCCAACAACACCTTGGCTACTTTAAGACTTACAAGTAGGTTAGGGAGAGATTTACTTGGAAAGGACTCAAAGATGATGTCTTGCGAGATGCTCAAGAATGTTTGACATGTCAACAAAATAAGTCAAATCATGCCTTTCCAATAGGATTGTTGCAGCCCCTACCCATTCTAGAGCAAAAATGGAAAAGTATATCAATGGATTTTATTACATGTCTCCCAAGAATATAGGCGAAGGATTGCATTTATGTTTTGGTAGACAGGTTGACCAAATATGCCCACTTCAATGCAATATCCTCTGAGTTTAAGGAACCATAGATTGTAGATTTGTTTTTTAGAGAGGCGTTCGGACTCCATGGCCTACCCAAGAACATTGCCATTGATTGGGATAGCAAGTTTCTTAGCATGTCTTGGCAGGAACTTTTCAAATTGATAGGTTTTGTGTTAACATTGAGCACTAGTTACCATTTGTAGATGGATGGACAGAAAGAGATTGTTAACAAGTGGGTAAAGGGATATTTGTGGAACTATGTGGTAGGACAATAGAAGGCATGGATTAGATGGTTATATTTGGGTGACTGTTGCTATATTACCACGTACCACATGTCCATTGGCATGATCGCATTCAAAGCTCTCTATGAGTATGATGCCACATATTTTGTGGATTTGATTATTGATGATTAGAGGGTTCCAAAGGCATATGATTGGGTCTAGGAGAGTCAAAATATTCTTAAGTCACCGAAAGAAAATCATCAACAAACTCAAAACCAATATAAAATTTATGTAGATAAAATTTATGATTGGGTCTAGGAGATCAGTGACTTGGTCTTTTTGCGGCTACAACCTTATAGGCAATCTTCATTGAGGAAAAGTGGAGCAAAAAAGTTGAAACCAAGGTTTTATGGGTCATGCAAGATATTAAGGAGGATAGGCAAGGTTGCTTGTGAATTGGATTTGCTTGAGCACAATAAAATCCACAACGTGTTTTACATTTCATGCCTCAAAAAGGCACTCAGACAACATATTATGCCCTCTCTTGAACTATCCCCATTGGATGAGGAGGGTAAACTAATCTTGGTACTTGAGGCTATTTTGGACATGAGAGAGAAAGTTGAGAAACATGCATATCAAGGAATATTTGATTAGATGGAAAGACTTGCCACCAAAAAATGCTACTTGGGAAGGAGAGCAGCTATTATAACATCCAACTCTTCAAATTCTTGAGGGCAAGAAATTTTGGGAAGGGAGGACTGTAATGTCCCTTTCATGAGTGTAAGCGCCAGTCGAGACCCTTAGCCTTTTTTTTATTCCCGTAGGCTAATTGGGAGTAATAAGGGAATAAATAATTAATTCAATTAAGTTGTATAGGCTTAGGTGACTTTATTTAATTGATTATTTTATAAAGTGACTTTTTAGGGTCTAAAATATAAAGTTAAATAAATAAAGTTGTTTGGTAGGAAATTGAAAATTATTTTATTGTTTTTTGGGAAAAGTGTATAAAAGGAGGAAATGGAAATGGAAAAGGCATTCTTGGCATTTTAATTTACAAAACCCCAATTTGGAGAGATTGAACTTGGTTCATTCTTCAACTAAAGGACGAAAACCAAAACCCACCTCGTTTATCGAGTGGATTCATAGGTGATTTTAAACAATTGAAGTTTCTTTTTTTTAGTTTGTTGAAAGTTAAGTTTCAAAGGTGTTTGCTTGCAATATCTATCAATTTTCTAGAGAATAGGGTCTAGGCGAATATTTGGAAAGATATATTTATGGATTGAAATTTCTGGCCACCATTCTTGGGAAAATATCCTGCTGCCCATATGAAGTCATTCTATATCAATGTTAATGAAGTCGCAGCTCCGAATGTAAAGGAGTTGTAAGTTATAGAAGTTGGATGAGTGATTGAAATGGAACTTGCTGGAGTTGTCTAAGGCTAGGTTGAATGCCAAAATAATTACTTGGAGGTGATGTTGCTGCTATATAAAAAGGGAACAAGCCAATGGAGGTCGTGGCCCATTAAACACCTGTTGGGAGAATTTTGGAGGTTGTCGGAATTAAATGAAAGCATGGAAAGAGTCGCAGTAGAAGGTTTAAGGGTTTAACCCCTTCAAATTCTGTTGTTGCCCTTCATAGAAGAGTAATTCATCTAATAACAGGTTGTAGCATTGTTTTAGTGCCTATAGCTAGGACATGGGAGTGTATGGAGGAGTGTTAAGGGCCGCTGCTGGGTATTACATGCTTGAAACCTGATCACTACCTAAATATATACCATCTTTGGCTCCAATTTGGGGATGTGAGGGTGATAAATAGTCACATAGGAGGCCGCAACAAATGAAGGGAGGGTTTACAGTCTTCACAACAGCCTTGGTAAAAGTTAATAATAGCAACTAATAAGGTTTCCGTGTATGAATCAACAACTAAGGTCAGGACATTACTTCCTATTTGACAAATGTAATGGAATTTATCATGCAGTAAGTGCAATTTTATACGTGTCATAGTTGAGTAAATTATATGTGTACTTAAGTTGTTCAATTCAAGCATTTCATCAAACATTCAAAACATTCACCTGAAAGCAAAAACAATACCCTGTGACATTTTGTCAAACAATTGAACATAGGCAATCAAATATAGCCCAAAATATTACACATGATAGAAAAAATAAGGCCATAATAGCAGAGGAGAATGATCCTAGAGAAACATTTTTGCTAAGGGTGAAAAAAATCATTGTTGACTATCGGAACTAAATGATCACACCCTTGCATCTCCTTGCATTTGCATTGTCTCCTAAATATTACTGCATGGAGATATTTTCTTTGCCTAGGAGAATGGAACCATATAGAGACATTGGAGTTGTTGAAGGGTACAAGCAAGCATTTCAATTTGTTTTCTCAGATCTAGAAGTTTAGGATAATGTTAGGATTGAGTTTGGTAGGTTCATCTCAGCACAAAATCATGGCATTCGTGCTCTTTGAGACAAGAATAAGAAGGATGCTGATACTTGGTGGCACCTTCATGGGAAAGTTTATATGTTCCTTCTACCTATTGCAAACAAAATTCTATCACAAGTAAAGTATTTTTAATATTCATTGTATTCTTTCACATTTTTTAGTCGTATCGACTTTGTCTCCAATTTCAATAGCTTGTGAGTTGTTCTTTGATTGAGCAGAATTGGAGTAGATAATTGTTTATCCGCTTAGTTAAGTGCCACCGGAAGTTGACTACAAGCAAGGGGCAATGAAGAATTGGGATATAACCCTTGAGGGTGCTAAAACTTGGATGCTTCTATGTTAGAACTTGCCAAAGTCACTTTAGATGATGATAAGGTTCCTACACGTGATGTAGTCATGACCTAGATCATGGTGTTTTTGCTGGAGAGCAAGATGAATTTTTTTTATTGTATTTACTGTTTTTTAATGATTTGACTTATATGCTGTAATAGTCATATATCATATTAGCTGTACCTGCAACTAGGAAAATAATTTTCCATATTGGCGTACCTGAACCAACAACTTAGTATAATTATATAATTGTTATGTTACAATATATAACTTAATATATAATTTTTTTTTGATCCGTAAGGTGATATTTTTATAGATAATAAAAGAAATTTACAGACGTCTGCTAGGCAGGAAATATTTCAATGGTGACCATCAGACAGCCAAAAAGGAGCTAACCAGAATAAACTCCATGCAGTTTCAAGACAGAAGTAGCTAAACAAAGGAGAAAAAACATAAGCCTATGCCTCCACAACAGCCAAAAAGCCATAGCTCAAGTTCGAAAATACTGAAAATACCAAGACAAGAGCTAGTAAAAGCCATACGGGCTACAACAAATGCCCCACTACATCACCAGAATCCGTTTACCTTTGCAAAGCAAATGAAACCTTCGACCCAGTCCATCCCTTCCACCGGCATAATTTTCAATTTTCTTTTCAGAAACTCCATGGCCACATCTGCAAGTTTTCGGTGCCGTGATAATGCGGGTCCTTTGAGATCCAGAAGAAAAGGATAAACCTTGACCGCTTCATCGGATTCCCATAGAGAGGCTAGGTCTGCAGGGCGCGGGATACCCTTACCAATAAAAGCCGCCTTCAAAGTCAATACGAGGCCGCCAAGCAAGTCTTCTCGAAACAGTCGAACCATCAACTCCTTGGCCACTGTCTTCGGAGTATCAAGATCCAGGAGCACGGCGAGAAACCGAGATGAAATTTGAGCATTGTCGCGGGCGAACTCTTTCCTTTCTAGGTGTCCTTTACCCAGGACCATCTTCACAGCAGCAACCGACGTCGGATCATCCACGAGCAAGATGCGCTTTAGACGCTGGTCCGTGATCTCACGAAAGGCAATTTGCCTCTCCGTAGCTATTAATGATACAGGAGTATCAACGCCAAAGGATTCCAGACCTTCCGCCGAGATGAGAATGGTGAACTTCGACTTCGACTGTTTCTCCATTGTCAGGAATTTTCCAGACGCACCCTGCAACAAAAACACAAAAACAAAAACCAAAATGCCGAGCCCATGTTTAGGAACGGACATCATAAACACACTAAAAGCCCCGAATAATGATCCGTCAGATATCGAATACGGAAGAGGATTCAGGCGAAGCAAAACTGTCCTTGACATGAGAAGAAAGCCGCCCCCGTCCATCCAACTAAAACTCATAATCAATGCAATTAATGGCTATTTCCACTTGGCACGTCCGCGGATAGAACAGAGAGTACCGTGCCCTACGTGTCACCCAAACAATGCTGTGGGAACTGAGCCCAACATGCCGCTGTGCCAACTCTAGAAGTTTCGAACTAATGGACTGCCGATAAACCAAGCAAGGAGCACCCGAGTTCGGCCAAATTTGGATAGATTGATGTGACTGAAACAAGCCAGAACCCACTACTACCTGTCCGTCCCGTTCGCCACCTCACGTCCACCCTGGACATCCAACGCTTGTGTGAGGGGCGAGGGGGAGCCCACCCATCCACCCACAATGTATTACATTTTTGGACAATCTTTGAAGCCAGGACCAATTACTCCCAAATTAGAAAGTTGATCCGCTTCAGAATTACCTTCCCTGAGAGTGTGATTTAACATAACTTGCTCAAAGTTGTTTAACTGTTCCAAAGCCGCTTCCAAAAAAACCCCCAATTTCCAGTTGTGTAACTGCCTTGTCCTTAGAGCATTTATGACAAGTGTTGAATCCCCTTCAATAACCAAGTTTTGAATGCCTAGTTCTTTACTTAAATTGAGACCAAGAAGCAGTGCTTGAAATTCTGCTGCATTATTCGTTCCCTCTGCAAGAGGCTGAGCTAATTTCCCCAAGACTGTGCCATTGCTAGACCTTATTATGCAGCCAGCTCCGGACGGACCCGGATTCCCTTTAGAAGCACCGTCAAAGTTTAATTTGGCCCACCCCGATTCCGGAGGGATCCACTTTGTCTTATTACGTTGTTTAGCAGAAGCAGCTTTGCCTGAACACTCCAATGGAGGAGATTTGATTCCAAACCATTGTTTCATAATCCATGCGTCCCATTTAGTGAAATTAAGCTTCTTGGTTTTCTCCTGCAATTGAGAATTAAATAATTCTACAATGCAAGCCTCAATCTTGCACTGTAGCCTTGGGATGGACATCTCTTTTTCCTGAAAAAGTCGTCTGTTTCTTTCCTTCCAGACTTCCCATAAAAGAATTGATGGGCTCATTTTCCAGAGGTCTCCAAAGATGGAAGAGTGATCATAACTTGGCCAAGAATTTAAACAATCCAAAAGGGTGTCTGGAAGAGCAGAGGACCACCTTAATTTAGATCGCAGCCAGCACCATATCTGTTGAGTGTATGTGCAATTCAAAAGTAAGTGATTCACAGTTTCCTCTGCCTCCTGGCACAAAGGACATCTGGTTGGACCATGATATCCCAGTTTAATAAACCTATCTCCTGTAAGAATTCTACCCTGCGCGGCCACCCAAGTGAAAATCCCTGCTTTCGGTAAACAGGCCTTATTCCAACAAAGTTTGTGAGGTAATTCTGATTTTGATTCATTTGAAACTGATAACACATTGTATCCAATCTTGGCCGAGTACACCCCATTTGGAGCAGCATCCCACCTCAATCTGTCTTCTCCCATTCTGACCCAAATTCTTCGCTTTGCCATCTCCTTCTCAAAAAAATTAGTCTCTTGATCACCCAAATTCAAGCATCTCACCGATTTCCATTTCAGGATACCATCCACCGCATCCTCCGCGAAATCAATATAATCCCTCACTTTCGAACCCCACATTTGCTTGGTCTTCTCCATTATTTTAGACAGTTCAAGGATATTTGCTAATGCAGAGTGGCCTTCCCACGAGTCCTCCCAGAATAACGCCTCCTTCCCATCCTTTACCTCCCAAGTGAGGAAGTCCGAAATCAGTTCTCTGCAGTGTTTGATAAAGTTCCAAATCCGGGAACCAGAAGGAAGAGTTTTTGCAGCTAGAAAATAATTTGGATCATGAACCAGGTATTTTGCTCTGACAATCTTAACCCACTTTAGGTTAGGTCTGGAGTAGATAATCCAAGCAAGTTTGGCCCCCAAAGCCTTATTTTGCCTTGAAACAACTCTCAAACCTGTCCCGTCATTTTCACGTTTCTCACACACCTTTTGCCAATTTATGAGAGGAATTTTTTTTTTATCTGTGTTGCCTTTCCAAAAGAAATCTTTCATTACCTTGTTTAAATCTTTGTTCGCGCCACTGGATAATTGAAGGCAAGACAGCATGTATATAGGGAGGGCAGATATTACAGATTTCAGCAAAGTAAGTCTGCCTGCCCAAGAGAGCCATCTATTCTTCCATGAAGAAATTTTATCTTTACATCTGTTAACCATTGAACTCCAGGCACTATTGCTTTTAATACCTTTATCCAAAGGAAGGCCTAAAAACTTGCATGGTAGTTGTCCCATTTTGAAACCAAGAATTCTTATAATTTGAACCTCACTAGGGCAATTTGTGTTGAAGAAAAAAACTTCAGATTTGGCCTTACTTCTTGTCCAGAAGCCATAGAATAATTTTCAAGCAATTTTTTATAACTTTTCGCCTCTTTTGCTGTTGCTTCGCCAAAAAGCATTGTGTCGTCCGCAAATTGTTGATGAGTGATATTGGGAAGACTGCTAGTTACTTGCAGACCATGTACCCTGCCAGACAACTTTGCATTTTCAATCGATCTCCCTAGAGCTTCAGCCATGATTATGAACAGAAAGGCGGATAACGGATCCCCCTGTCTCAGGCCTCTTGAGGCGGTGAAGTATCCCTCCGGGGAGCCATTTACCAAAACAGAATATCTTGGACAAGCAACCCAACCGAAAATCCAATCCAACCAATCCTTTTGAAAGCCAAAGGCTTCCAAAACTTTAAAGAGAAATCTCCAGTTCACTCTATCGTAGGCTTTCCTGATGTCTAATTTCAACAACATAGCCGATTTGTTCATCTTTTGAATTGAGTGAATAACTTCTTGGGCAATGATAATTCCATCAAGAATTGAGCGATCTGGGACGAAGCCTGTTTGTTCCTCAGAGATAATAGAGGGGAGAATTTTCTTCAATCTGTTGGCAACAACTTTGGCTAAAATTTTGTAAATTGTGTTACATAATGATATTGGGCGAAAGTCTTCCCACTGTTCGGGTTTCTCTTTTTTAGGGATCAGAGCTAAAAGAGTGTTGTTTGCTTCCTTTAGAACCCTTCTGTTCAGTCTGGAATCTTCCATGGCTTCCCAAATCTCCTTTCCCAAAAAGTGCCAACATTTCTGAAAGAAACCCGCCGGGAAACCATCCGGGCCAGGAGCTTTTTCTGGCTGCATCCCGAAAATTGCTTCTTTCACTTCCTCTTCAGAAAATTTTGCATTCAATGAATTAGTTTGAGCTTGAGAGACCAATTTTGGAATAAATTGCATAAAAGTATTCTGAGCTTGCCAATTTGAACCTTCCCAGTCATTAAGCAAATTCTGAAAGTATTTTACCGCCGAGACCTTAATGTCATCCAAGTCTTCTATCAACCTGCCATCTCCCCCTCTCAAACATGAAATTCTGTTGAATTCCCTTCTTGCTTTTGTGGAATTGTGAAAAAATTTCGAGTTCCTATCACCTGATTTTAGCCAAACTTCTCTGGATTTTTGCCTCCAAAAAATTTCTTCTTTGGCAAGTAAGTCATTAAGCTTACTATTCAGAGCCTTTTCTTTCATGTAACAAGATTCATTCATTCCACACTTCATAATCTCTTCTGCTAAGGAGGCTAATTCTACCTCGGTTTGCACTTTCTCTTCGAAAATATTTTTAAAGCAAGCTTTATTCCATTGCTTTAAACGCTGCTTGAGGTATTTTAACTTTGTGACCACATTGAAAAGACTTGAACCAACTCTTGGGCATTCATTCCACCATTGTTCAAGTAACACAAGCACTTGGGGGTCCTTAAACCACATCATTTCGAATTTAAATGGACATTTGACCGGACCCTTTTCCCCATCAAAGAACAATTGAACAGGAAGATGATCAGAGCCCGTACCAGAATTTATTTTGCTCTCTAAAGAAAAAGGAAAGAGGCTCAGATTTCCTTTGAAGAAGAAACGATCTAATTTTTCCGCAATACTGCCAAACCCTTTTCTACGATTTGTCCATGTGAAGTTGCCATTGCTTATGGGGATTTCAAATAAAGAATTTCTCTCCACAAAACTACAGAAATCCTTTTGAGACTGAAGGACTTTACCAAAACCCCCTTTCTTATCTTCCATTCTAAGAATGGCATTAAAATCTCCCCCTAAAATAGTGGGTTCCTGATGCAGGTTTTGCAAAATACCATCCAGTTCTTGCCAGACTACTCTTTTCTGAACACACAACATGGGGCCATACACGTTTATTAAATTGAAATGAAGATTCGAGATTAAGCTTCGTACCTTGCAAACCATCCAATGACGACTCGAATTCAAAACTTCTAATAAGATTGTCTGCGGTTTCCAAATGATTAGCAAACCACCGGAGGCCCCTTCCGCCTCCGAACCTGCCCATTTCCAAAACTTCAGTTTCCTGCCAAAGATCTCCAATGCTGATCCACCTAATTTAGTTTCTTGGAGCAGACATATTTTTGCTTGACACACTTCAATGTGGCGCCTAATGAGGCTCCACTTGTTAGGGGCGTGTAAGCCCCTAACATTCCAAGTTAGGATTTTCATTGTTGTTCAGGAAGGGCAACACCCTTCCCTACTTTAATCATAGAATCAATTTTTTGTTGACCATTTGCTTCTCCATCTTGTTTTCTCTTCTCCTGGTTGGGAATCCTACCCCGCTTTTTTTGTTCACCACAATCTGGGGTTAATTTGAGAATATCCCGTCTGTGGATGCCTAAACGCAATTTCGCCTCCTGTAGTTCCTCTGTCAACTTCCGCTTTTTTCCGGACTGAGGACTTAGCAATTCTGACATTACTCGGTCGTCTGACTCCCAGTTTTCCTCTGTCCCATCTGGGCAGAATCCATCCTCCAATGACCCGGACTTCATTTTAGCCGCCTCCGCAAGTTCCACTAATTCTTTCCCGACTTCTATCAATGAATCCAGCTCAACATTCAGACAGCTATCCCCCATGATTTCTAGGGTCTCAGAAATTTTGTCTTCAAGTTCCTCAAATTGCAGCTCCCTCCCCTTTGGAGCTTCTTGAAACACCAAATTGGCATCACACTCCTCCAATGAAGGAATCGAAAGCCCCTTAGGAGAAGCACCAGCCGAAGTGACCGGACGCGTTGATTCCTCATTTGCTTCGGGTGAAATCTGAGTGTTTAAAGACTTCGGCTTTTCGATAGCACCCTTTGACAAGATTAGGGTTTCATCGTAGCTTCGGGCAGATGTTCGAAGATTCACTAAGGGAGTGTGGGTTTCCATCGAAACCGATTTTCCTGCCTCTTTATTGCTTACCCTGCATGCCAGTGTGCGAACCAAGTTGTTATGCATTAAAGAATCCCGTTCTAACTTTTGAATCCTAGTCCCATAATCCGTTATCAGTTCAATCTCACTCCAGATCATTCTTTCTACATTGTTTTCCACGCAAATGCGCACATATGTTTGATTTTTCCTGGCTATTTTCCTTTCTTCAGCACAGACAAAGGTACCCAACTGATTCCCTATTTCCTCGAGAATAGGTGAAGCCCAATACTCCAGAGGAAGATTTGGTAAACTATACCAATCTTGGTGAGATTCCATCACATGTGTCAATGGATCAAAACCCACTGACCATTTCCTTAAGTAGAATCCGCAGCCATCTAAAACCCAGACCCCACGAACAATCTGGTCTCTGATATTTCTGGTAGGGCATATTACCATGAAGAAATCGTTTTGAAGCATTTTGAATTGCAGATCCGAGCCCCATCGTTCTTTCCACCACTTCTCTAAGTATTCCCAGTTAAGAGTCTTTCCGAACCATTTACCAAACAGACCTAACTGTTCTAGCCGCAAAACTTCCACATGCATTTTCGAGGAACTGAGTACCACTCTAGTTCGGCCGCATTTTGTTTCTTTGGGCCAGGAAGAGCCAAGAGTCCCTTTTCCACCCTTCGACTTATCTTCCCGTACTTCCTCCCATTCCTTGGCCGAGGGCAACTTTTTTCTCCATTCCATTTCCCCCCTTCCATACCTAGTATTGGGAGGTTTTCGTGAAACATTTCTATCCAAGCACGAAGGAACATTTTGACCCATTTTTGCTTCCTGCTGTTGCCTAGGTCTGCAAAATTCTTCATTACTCTACTGACCAAACTTGTGCCTTCCCCTTGTATGGCCTTTGGCATTTTGTGAAAATTGCCCGTGACTTGAACCCTCCTGAAAGCGACCATTCGAAGCCATAGACAATGGTCGGGCCCATCGATCTTTCCTCCAAACGTGCTCAAGATTCCCTGGTCTGTTCGCATTGGGGCCCTCTCCCCCTCTGCCTCCATGCCGAAACCTTTCCAACCGTTGCATTCCACCATGGCCGTTGCAGAGCTTCATTTTTTTCTCAATTCAAACTTCAAAATTATTAAGGTTATTCTTAACTTAATATATAATTATTAATATTCATTATAAATATTATTTTTGATTTATAATAATACTATCAATAATTATATTTTTAATATATATTATGATTAATAATAATTCTTAATTATCCTCTATAGTCAAATATAGAATACTAATTATATTACTATAATTTATATATTATATTTTTTAATTAATTATATAACTAACATAGATGTCTAAAATACATGAGAGAAATCAGTATCAAGGTGACTATATTTGATTTGTCACATAGATTAGTTAGGCATGTTGAAAGTGATATCTCTTGGCATCTTTAGATAGATGTATTTAAGATATAAATGCTAGTATAATATATTTGAGAAGTTTCTATGGGAAAATTTCCAATTTTTAAGGGATGCTTCCAGATGTTAAGAAACATCTTTTGAGGTCTCTTGATGTCTAAAGATATCCCCATATGTGTTTCTGAGGCAGGCACACATTTCCAATCTGAGAGATAAGTACCAGGGTAAGGGTATGAGTCCCTGTGTAACAATCATGTCGGGTTGATATGGGTGGTGACAGATTTTTTGTGATCTCATGTATTTGTACTATTTTCTTGGACTTAGATGCAGATAATTTACTTTTGTTTATTAAGTTGTTCTAATAGTTCTTGTTAATTACTTTTGACAATGTCATAAACTAGTTTTGTCACTTCCATTCGTTGCTTTTGGATGCCCATGAACTTGTAAATGAATTCTATGGTGTTCTGAAGACCCCTATGCAGGTTCTGAATAATGTGATATATGCCAATATAATACTCAAACTGCTTTACAAAAAAAATATTAATCAATTACTAGCTATAAAATACTTTAGAGCATACATTCTGAAGAAATTTAAAAGTAAAAGGAATTTTGCTCATGTGAACCATAGAAGTGTTTAGGCATGCATGGATGTGTTACCATTTATATTTGAAGTTCTATTTATAATTTCCCCACCTTGCTAATGGACAGTATAATGGCAGGTACCTGACAATGGAGAGCCAATGCCTGCTGAGATTGAAGAGAGTGCTTTATTGAAATGTATCAGAGGGAAATGCATTACACAACTATTGTTACTAGGTGCTATCGATTGTATCCAGGTAAAAGATTAGAGCAAACTGTTCTTAGACAACTTATTTTGCTTTAAATTGTCTTGTAGTGTCTTGTCTCCAATATTGTCTATCCAAAGGAAGTTGTCTAAGCTGGTCAATTATGCATCCAGTTATGATCTTCACTACTCCATCTCAGATTACTTTTCTGAACATTAGCTTTAGAGATAAACAATATATTATGTCATAATCCAAAGGAAGTTACATCTATCCTGGTTTATTCTTCATCCAACGTTTGTCCTCACCAGTCCTTTCTCTTTTGTGAGTCACTATTATACATCTTATATATGAAATTTACCTTATATCTGTGAAGGCTGGAAATTGTTTGGCGGTGGTTTTGAGTCTTTGGCAACTTTCTGTCTCAGGGATGGAAAAGGTAATGGAAGCACTTCAAGAAACCACTCAGAACCAGAAATTGTGGAAACCTTTTTGGCACAACTGACAATTTCATTTTATATCTCAATTTTAGGAAAATTATCTAAAGGGATGGCTGGAAGTTCCATATGTTTTGGACATGTTTGTGTTATTTTTTAACTTTTAAATTCTTCTAATGACGTAACTCTAATCTTCTGTAATGACCAAACCACTAGACAAGAATTTTGAAAAAATAGCCAAATAGTGAAAGATCACTGCATAAGGATTTTGTATAAGTTATGGCCTTCCAACTATTGATTAATAAAATGACAATTTTCCTTGAAAATCAAAATTATCAAAAAATTCAAAAGTTATATTGATCTAAGCCCCCCACAGTTTGCTACTTTGCAAATTATGATTCTTTGGTGTTCTATAAGTTTTTCATTTCATGGCCAACAGCTGATGCCATGCCAGGCAGATGGCTACTTTGGACATTAACACATGACTGCATTGTGGAGACCCCTCATGACGGATTATCCTCAAAAAATAAATAAAAATAATTTAAAAAAACATCTCTGCTTAACAATTCCTCCACCTTAATTGTTGCACCAATACTTTCCAAGAATTAAAAGCCAATAGCAGTTTTTCTTATAATGTAGCAATTCATTTTGCTGTTTTTATTTATAAAAAATAAATAACTGTTTTGGCCTGAGCTGTAACGACCCGACCCTTCGGTGAAGTAAAATTCCATAATTTACATCCTACAAGTAAGTAAACGTGTTTAACATGACATTGCAATAAAATTTTGCCTTTTATTTATTGATAAAAAATGAACAAGTTGCCATATTAATTTACAATAAAGATTCCATTTCAATATAATAACTTCACAAGTACGTGAAACAAGAATACATACCTCAACTAACATAGCTCCAATGAGCTTTAGAACAAATAGTAGTAAGAAGGTCCAAAATTCTTTTCCTTTCAAATCTTGGTACATCAGCCGCTTGCTGTGGAGGAGAAACATCACTTGGGCGCTTTTCTGCCAACCACAGACTTATAATGCGGTCCCCCGCACATCCATTATTCAATAGATGGCCCTCCCTTTGTCGAAGAGATTGGTAGGGTATCCTTTAACGATTACCAACTAAGCATAGTGCTGTGTCCTACACAACTAGAACCTTGCTATTTCACAATCTTGAACTAGTACAAGGATCACAATGAATTGACAGTGTAGTCTCAACTATCTCACACCTAAGTGGATGTCGTACATTTCACTACTTTGGCCAAAGTATTCTCATTCAGTACTTCGAATGAAGGTCATCTATCATAAACACTACTCAGGGTCTATTTGACTTAAGGCTATCTTACACTCCGCGTAGGCTATGTCCTTCAATGGGTATTCAGTCACCCCAGACTACCTACAACAAACTATCTACTTAGAAATGAAACTATCTACAAGTGTCTTGTAACATAACTCCTAATCCGAAAATCTTTATCCTAGGAGTGTTTAGCTTGTCTTAGTTAATCTAATAACTTAAGCTTAAGACCATACTTGACTCTGCCTTCATTTCAATCCTAATAGATAATAACTATATCATCGTATTCTCCTTATATGGAGATCATACAAGTCATGCAATATTCATTCTAAATGCATTTGAGACCCTTCCATTATCTCTTTCACATTATTTTCCCTTTTATGCAAAGCAAATAAACCATTCCCTTAATTTCTTTTCATATAAATCCCATTTTCACAAATTCCCTTTCTCATAGATTCCTTTATACAAACTCCTTTTATGCATAACTTGTAAATGTTTTCCATAATAGTTCTATCCCCTTATAACTATAGAAACCAAACAAGCACAAGAAAATAGAAACTAGCAATCAAATTAAAAGATGTAAAATGAAGAAGTTCCATGCCTGTTTGAAAACTTCTCCTTCCCAAATCGTACTTCCAGTCCCTCTTTCAATCAAGCTTCCAGAAAAACAGTGACTTCTCACTAAAATCGACTTCCCAAATGATGGCTTCTCACTCTAAATGAACTCTCTATGAATTCTCACTCAATAATGAACTCACAAATAATTTCTCACTCAATAATGAACTCACAAATGATTTCTCACTCAATTGTATTGGGATTATTCACTGTTTGTGACAATTTGCTGGTAAATCCTCTATATTTTCTACTCAGAAAACAGAGTATGTATACAGAATTATGAAATGGGAATGAAGGCTCAGAGAACTATTAAACTCGGATTCAACAAGAGGTGAAATGCAGAATGGTAAGGCGTCTATTTATAGGGCCTGAAATGCAACGTTTTCCACTATTGCAGGCATGAGAAATGACAACACAATGCCCAAAAAAGTTCAAAGAGAAACATGGCGGGTTCCTAACCCTTTACTCATCAAGTATAGAAGTGATTTGACTTCATTTTGAGCCAACAAAACAAAAAAAATTCAATTCAGCAAATAAAATCGCCACCTATAGGAAACTTACCAATAATGGCGCCCATATGAAAATGATTCATCATTCAATGATTTAGTCAAGGAAATACTCCATACACCTCACCATTTATAGGCTACATTGCCCTCATTCCCAGCAATGGTTGAAATCTTCTTCTAGGCGACCTGTGTTTCTTCCTCAAGCGCCATTTTTTCACGGGAAAGCTCTTTCAAGGTTTAAGGGCAATATTTTGCCTTTTTCAAAAGTTTTACCATTCACTTTTAAAATATTTCAATTTCTCATTGAAACTATATATTTTAAATTCATATTTACTCCAAGTAAAATATAATAGTTTAACTTTAATATTTACTCCAAGTAAAATATAATCTTTTATTTACTTTAGAGATTTAGAATATTATATTAAACTATATATATATATATTTCAAAAGTTAGGAAATAATTATATATTTTATTGTATAAATATTATTATAGTTCTTTTAAATATATTAAACATATAAATATTTAAATACCCGAGTATTTAATATATAAATATATTTTAATATAACTATAATAATATTATATATAATTTTTAATATATAATTACATATATATAAAATTATATATACATATACATATTTATTCGTCGAATACATATATTGTGAGCCAGTCAGCATACTTTCAATATATGTATATGTGTATATATAAATTCCAAGGCAAATATTATAATAATATTATTTATCCACAGATAATAGGTCGCGTGTGTAACCTATTCACTTATACCCATTCACGTTATCCACACAATAATCGTAATACAATAAGTCAGATATACAAATAAACATCACTCACAGGGCGCAAAGAAGTAAACAAAACTCCTAAAGTCTATGAATGACTTATCAAGACCATCATAACTGACTTGGTTTCTCCCAACCTATAATGACGTGTGTGTATGCTTAGATGGTTCTCGTTATTGTTTACTTGACTAAGCTCCTCTCCCGAGTGATATTTCTCCTCTGCTCGGAGGAATGGTTCACATACCTGCATCCACTGACATAAACTCACAACAGTCAAATGTTCACAACAATAGCAGTATATATAAACATCACAAGATAAATCAACATGATTCATTAACCTCCCTATGTAGTATTTCACTATGAATAACATCAACTGAGATAACATCAAATGAAACAACATCAAGTGAGATACATTCATATTGAAAACAAGGTACAAGCATCATTAATTCACCTCCAAAATTCACACTATATTCACATTTACCCTATCTATTAACGGTAAATAGTAACTTTACAATTTGGGATGTAACATGAGCAAGGTTTGAACTTGCAACCTGCCTTCTCCAATTTAGTACCTTTACTGTTGTGCTAAAGCTGCTTCTTGGATACGATATGGCAGACATACATATTAAAAACTGTATCTAGAGTTAACTGCTCTATTTTCATCCAATTCTTGCCTAGAAGTCACTTTCCTGACTAACAATGGTGTGCTACCTAGTGTGCCGCAATTGGGCATTTTTGATGATGAAATTTGAATTTGATTATATGGCGCAAGTGATGCCAAACTATGACTGTAAATTTGGGTGCTTTAATGGTTGAAATAGAAAAGGCACAAAATTGTGACCCCCTTAATTTTTCACATTGAATCCATCATAGAAGAAACAAAATTTGAAAATGTCAGGGCTAATTCAACTTATAGGGTTTCTGAAATGCCTTTTTGAGTCTGACATCTTCACAATACACTGAGAAACACAAGAATATTTATTCCTTAGAACCTTCTTTTAGAGGAGAATAACCCATAGAAACAAATTTTAAATAAGTCTTTATGTTCTTCTACAACTAGAACATGTTTCAAAAGCCCAAAACTTCTAGGGGCAAATTTCAATAGCAGAACATAATTCAAAACTGAATCTTTATTAGGAAGCTGTCATGGATACAAACACCCGCCAATTAGAATTTTGAAATAATTCTCCACTTGTCAGCATCAGTCTTTTAGCAATTTCTCATGTCTTCACGTTTATGAACACGTTCACTTCAGAGTAGGCAACACCTGCATAGATGCTGTGATAAGTTTTACATTTGTATCTATCTGAATCTCCATTCACACATCATATCTTACTGGATTAATAAAAGTTAGGCACCCACATTTTATAGGGTGCATAGTGCTTTCATATTGATGATATATTGGGATATATTTTTATCTCCTTAAAAGCATCAATACTTTCTCACCTAAGTCCCGAATTGGGTATGGGTACTGGGTATGGTATGCTGGTAAGGCAAAAAAAAGTGGGGCTGGGTGGATTCTTGATACATTCATACAAAAAACATAAATAATAAAAATATAGTTATACATATTTGCAGGCTAAAAATAGGAATTAAGTTCAGAGTAGCACATATCATACATATGTTAATTAAAACTACCATAAATATTACAAATACAATATACTTATTCAATATCAATTTAAATAAACAATAAATTAATTAATATTTAATAAATAAACATTTGTTTGTTTATTTAAACCAAAAAGAAGTTAGTATTTATTTTGCATTTTTTAATTTAAAAAAAAACTTCAAACATATAAAATGAAAACATTAAAAATAAGCAAGGTTGCCAAGAGACTGGTATCAGTACCAGTATGACTTTTTTTGAAAATTGATGGGGTTACTTGGAGATGCCATCTTTTTTTAATATAAATATAATTTATAGAAAATATCATGGCATTGAACTTTCAAAACAAGAGCAGTAGTAAGGTTTATCAATGAACATTAACTTTAAAGTTTAAATACACAATAGTAAAGTTGATGGAATGAACAAAACTTTAGTCTTTAAGTTTTAACCTTTAATTCTTTAAGTTTTAATGTTTTTAAGGTTTTGTTTTTCACGGGAGACTTTAGGAGATGCAGGGAGATCTCTGTCCGCATTTCCTGCAAAAGGAGGTGTCTCTGGGTATGTCTCCGGTACTAGAGACACATTCCATTTCCCGAGACATGTCTTAGGGGGTAGGAGACGTGTCTCCCAACAACTTTGGATTGTAGGTGTTGGAATGTTTGGCCATGGAGGTAGCACCAATTGTGAGCATCCTTCTTATACTTTTCATGAAAAGCAGAAATACTTTGACTGTTGTAGTGTACAAAATCAACAAACTTGTTTATGACTACATCCTCTGAATCAAGATCATGGATCATATGCTCAACACTTGTTGCCCTCTTGCTATTGGTGTAATGTCTCCTATTAGGATATCTCTATATTTTGCCCTAAAACCACAATTCCAACCAAAATAAGAGATACAATATATATAAGAATAATGAAATTACCAATTAAATTGTCCTCTATAAAATAAATCTTGGTTTTGGTCCTACACACAATATTAGTCACTAGAAATTGACAATAAATCATAAGCCATGGTAATATATATATATATATATATATATATATTACTAATCATTAGTAAACATCATGATATCCATGTACATTAGTCACATCAAAATCTAATTAAGGCAATAGCCATTCCAATGTGGATTCCCATAATATTCTTATTAGGAATTTGTTGAAATAATTGCAAACCACAGTCTCAAGGTTGATCGCCCTTGTATTGTGAGAGCATGGAAGGTGGGTCACCCTTCCATCCCTTAGTTCACCTTGGAGGCTGGTAGTCCTCCTTGATCAAGCCCAAGGGCATGGAAGGCAAGTCTTCGGTTCCACCCCCTGGCCCACGAGCATGGAAGGCCGGTCTTCCATTCCATCTTGGGGTGGTGTACTTGATAAGAGCATGAAGGCTGGTCTTCCTTCACCTCTCGTGATTGGCAAGTACCACTATTGCATGATCTCTCTCTCTCTCACTCACACACACACATATATATTTTTAATTATATTTAACTTACTTCCCAATAATATTCTTGCTAATAATATTTATTCCAATAGATCTCTTATTATGATTTCTAATTCTCTTTATTTTCCAATCTGCTTCCTCGATCCCAATTGATGCCTTCTACAAATGATTTGACCTCCCTTATATATCCTCATACCTTCATGAAATGATGCACCCTTTGGAATAGACACCTCCTTTCCAAAGGTTATGACTTTTTGTTCAAACTTAATGTTATTTTATTTTATTCCCAATCGCTGCCTCAAAAACTCTATTAATTACTAATTATTTAATTCCTTGTGGAGTCGTTGTATACTAATATTTTCCTTTATTAAGGAGATCGCTGTATGTTTTGGAAGGTATTCGCTGCAGATTTTGTGAAAGCCACATCTTCATGGTGGGGGCATGACAATTGTATTGCCTCCATATAGACCAAAGTTGTTTGATGACCATGCTAGAAAGTGACTCCCAAAATTTCACAAGTTGTTTTAAGATGATTGTGATGGAGGTGAATCCAGTCTCAACAACCTATTATAAAATTAAAAAAATAAAAATAAAGAAGAAAACATTACTTAAAATCTAAAAATAAATTACGAAAGTAAAACATAAAATTTTATTGTTTCTCTTACCTTCAATAAGTCCAATTTCGAGAATGCTTTGAAATTTGAATATACTCTAGGATATGTAGTGGTTGGTGATTAACATTTGTATCTCTTCAGCCTCAACATACATCTATTTGATTCAATCAATTTTGTTGACCATCTTTGGTAGTATAAGGTTGAGTGAGTAGATAGTGTAAGGCATCCAAAAAATGTGTGAATAATGTGCCTCAACCAATGTTTTAGCTGCTTTACAATTTTTTGTGTTGTCCATTAGGACCTAGACAACATTATTAGGCTTCACTTCCTGAATGACCCTTATAGCGATGTCAGCAATAAATTGTGCATCCTTTATCTTCCCCTCATAATTCACAACTTTCAAAAACATTGCCCCTTAAGGGGACATTGCAATCACACTAATCAAGAGTCAATTTTTAACGTCCTTCACTTCATCAGAAGTTTTGCACACATATGCTGCTAGTGTTATAAGACTCGGACTCGGCAAACTAATTTTTGACTAGGACTCAAAATCAAAGCCCAGACTCGACAAACTGGAAAACCCAAGAAATTAAGAGATTTTTAAGGATTTAAAACTTGTTTCATGCACCCTTTAATAAATAAAACTTAAAGACACAATAACCTCATCAAATAGAAACTACTTTGATCCCAAGCACAAACATACATCGATCACATAAGTATAAACACAAATTTTAGTTGAAGGAAATAACACATTTAGATATATAAATATTGTCAAATGTTTACAAAACTCATGGAATATGAAATCCATGGCATCAAAACAAATATTAAAACTAAAAATATAAGTTTGGCTCGGAGGAGCTTGCTTTACTCATCCCAACATAACGACAAGTCATGCACTAGTGTCTAAGATAGGTCCTAGATGATGATGTAGCCATGATATTTGCTTGTGTCTCAATGATTGGTGTGTATATTCAAGTGAGGAATTTATTATTAGAATTTTCTTGAAGCCTTCAAGACTACATGTTTTGTTGTTAAGCTCATTAACGAACAAGAATGGTGAAGTAAAAAGATAAATGGTTATGCTCTAGTTTGACCTTAGCTAGCATACTAATAGATGGGATTGTTCTATGAGTTTCTTGTGTAGGGCATGATTGATACATTTTTGCATTATGAAAATGGCATTTCTTGCCAACTATGACTTAACTTGTATTCAACAGTACAACGACTGTAGCATGCTAACTTTGCCTATGGCCGTCCTTGCATACTAAACAAGTTGTCCAATGTATGAAACAAGATAATCCTTGATTGTGGCTTTGATTGTGAAAAATACAGAGATTTACAACAAGGGATATGTATTTTGTAGGTTTTATGATCACGATTCATCATTGACCTATGACATGCTTAGACTTATAGTTTGATGGGGGTTTGGGGTAAACACCCCAACGAGGTTGAGGGGCGCTGGGGTTTTGGGGTCAGCAAATGCATATTCATATTTCCATTTCAATGTTCATTGTTCACTTTTCATTTTGTCATCAAGATTCAACATCAAATTAGGTTTTGAAAATGAAACTAAAAACTTAGAAAAAAAACAAAAAAAATTGAAAAAACTTCAAAAAACAGCCATAGAAACCTACCTTATGCTTGAAAAATTCTTCTAAGTTGGTGTAGAATCCTCCTCTTCTTCTTCTTGCTCCTCACCCCTCTTGCACTTGCAACACCTCAATCTCACTCTTTTCACTGTTTTCTCTCCTCTTCACCTAGCTGTTGCAAAACATAAAAAATCAAATGTGAGAAAAATAGAGGATTTGAGAATGTTTTGTAGAGGTTAGAAGTAATGAAGGGGTCCCACTTGTCTTTAGGGCTCGTCTCAAGGCACAAAATTCAAAGAATTAAAAAGAAATTAAAAAAAAAAAACAACTTTAAAATGTCCTAGGCTGGGAGACTTCTGGGCATCCTCGAGCCATCTTGGAGATGTCCAGCTGTCCCTGGCATCTCCTCGGCGTCCCCTGCGTTTTGGTGGCAGTAGAGGTATGGCGGGGGGGACGCCCCTGACCTGACCCTATGTCCCAGAGACTTCCCCGTCTTGGAAACATGGGGATTTGAGAGGGGGGGGATGTGTCCCCGTGGAACACTGTATAATATTTCACATCACCCACTACAAACCCAAACATATTCCCCACCACTTGGAACTTGGTGTACCATGTCAACATACTTCTATAGTGGTGAACTTAAGTTTGTTGTGAAGGGCGTTTGACTTATGGAGCTAGAACTGGGTACCATTGTAATCCCTATGGCAACAAGTCTGGAAGACCACACATTTTGAAGAAATAAATAAAAAAGGTATATATTCTATCTCATTTAATATTTTCAACATAGAAGATTGAAAATGAAACAAGAAAAATGAGAACAATAAAACAAAACAAGAGTTTGTTTGGGAAGAAAAAATAAAAAATTTACCTCCAATTCAGAAACTTTTCTTTATGATCTCCTTGGCAATGAATATGCTCTTGTAAAACACAGGAATAACAATTCAACCACTTTGGAACCTTAAATGGTAAACAGTCTATTTGTGTAATGATAAGCAATAATGAAAGTTCAGCAAATGCATTTGGTTTGTCTTTTGCATTCAAAATGAAGTGAAATGTGTTTGTTCAAGTGTTTCAAATGGTTTAGATAACACTTTGAGAATTAGGGCTAACGTTTTTATGTTTTTAAGTCAACTTTTAAGTCAAAAAGAGAAAAATAAAAATAAATAAATAGCATCTTTTTCAGACAGGTTTGCCCAGTTCTGTCCGGGTCCTGGAAATTGGACCTAGATTTGCTTAGGTTTGCCCTGCAGTGGATCTGACTGAATATGGACCCATTTGGTAGAGACTTGGATGGTCCCATAGGGGATCCGCACCAAGACTTGGACCTGGACCTGGATCTGGGGGTTTTTATGGATGAAACGGTAACACAGTAACTTCTTGTTATATGCTAGTGAGCTTTCACATTATTTATTATATAAAACTCTTTCCTTTTTCCAACCTTTAATATGATTTCATCTTCAAATAACCATTTTTGTTGATAATTCTCTTATCATATTATTAAAGATGTGTTGTTAATGATGCAAGTTGTTTTTCGTAGCTTTTTGGTATATCCTTTCAACAAATTCATGTGCCTTATTGGTAGATTACAAATTCCAGAATAGTATGACAGATTTAATAAAAACCGATAGTGTCTCACATTCCGACCTGTTAAAGATATCTGATATCAGCACTAATGTTATTGGTTCTTCCATTCACTATTAAGATTATTAAGTAAAATTTTTTGGTGGTATTTACGTTTTGCAGAAAAATCATTGGAACAGATTATGGCCCTCTCACAAGACATTAATAATGGACATATTGTTGTCAATTATGGATTTTGCTGCTTCTTACAATTCATATGCAAATCTTCGGATACGTATGCATCAGATTCCAGCTGACAGGCAAGGACTGTTTCCCTTGTCAATAACATTTTACAGTGGTATCACTACTTACAACACAGGATTTATCATGTATTTGTATGCTTTTGGACAGACTTCCTGTTAATATCCTGCGTCAGGAAATTGAAGGAACTCGCATTTATTTGGAAGTACTACATAAGGCTACTACACAGCTCAATGCAGATGGTGAAGAAGAATCAGTTAAAGTTTCCAATTATGAAATGAAAGAGGAGGAGCTGAAACTACAAGAAATTGCCGAACAAAAACTAGTCTCTTTTTGTGGGCAGGTGTTGACAGAGACATCCAGTCTCCAACCTGGTGCTGGAGAGGCTGTTGATGCTGATGTTCATCGTGTTCTTGTTCTACGCGCCCCAATCATTGTTAAAGTAAGTATTTTCTCTTGTCGTCGTTAACACTATGCAGTATAAGGGATATGGTTCCTTTGGGCTGCTAAGCATATTTATGCATATTCTACGTCAAGGACTGATTTCTATTCCTTTCTTTGTGGTTTGTATTTGGTTTTGGGCCTTTGGCCTATTAAAGAATGACCTCAGTGAAAAATAATAATGCCAATATGTATACCAGTAAATATTTATAGTGTTAATCTATTACAAATGCATCTATAACAGTAGTAGAAAGATAGTTTTGAGGTCACTGCCAAGCAAGAGGCATTGCTTTAGAACCCTTAGGTTTTTATTTCATGACCAAGCTCAAGAGCAAACTCAAATTTGCCAATCCACCTATACAGGGATGAATTAAATTCTATAAGTGTAATTGTTACAGATGTTTATCATAGTAAACCTTGAACAAGCCTTTGTTTAAGTAAGATACTAAGAAGTACATGAAGCCATTTGAAACTGAAGGACATGCCTATGCATCTTCCAATCTATCAGCATCAGTTCTAGGAATTCATTGAATATGTTATGGCCAGCCCTATGTTGGAAAATTGATATTCTTAATAGGCTTTGAATTGATGGGAGGTCAGGTGGAAGGTAACAAAAAAATTAACTAGAAAGCGAGTATTTGTAGAGGAGATGCACTGTATGAACAACACTGTTAGCTGGCTATTGAATTTATTTGCCGGGTATTATTTGCTTTATACTGTATTAATAGCATATTCTGGAGGATATTCATAAAAATAAAAAATGAAATTTCTATAAATCTTGCTTTGTGAAATTATCATGTAATAGACATGGTGGACATGTAAATGGCCCTCCTATATTTTACTGTTTCGTGTGTTAGCCAGAACATGTTGGAATACTGCCACTGCACTGCAACAGGCTGCAGTTTGATGCCTTAGTCCTTGGATTTAGGAAACAACTAGCCGAATTTAGCTGCCATTCCTCCCTTCTTTCAAAGTTCTCATCTTTATTACTTGTGGTTTTTGAGTCATTCTGTCTTTAAAGTTCTTTTAGCTTCTTCCTTAGGCTACTTAGTTTTTCTTTGTGTTGGACTAATCATTCCCTTTAATTGATCTGTAGAAGTAATTATGGCACCATTAGTCATTAATTGCTGAGTGTTGGACTTCGTAAACATTTTGTTATGGTGACTTTTCATGTCGGTAAAAGGAGGACCATCCCTCTAGCCATGCCCATAACTTGTCTCCAGAAGGGATAAATGGAAAAACGAAAATATTGTGGTCTCCTGCAAGGCTCCCCATTCTAATAAACACTTAAAAACACCGATTTTGATATTCAGAATGTGTAGTTTGATGCACAATGTACTTGCTTGTGATCAATCATGTTCATTATAGCCTGAAATATATTTTATCTATTGCTTTTCTTGTATTTTAGGGTCTCCCCTATTTCAAGATTTAACAAATTCTGAGCTTCTACCTACCAACACTCTGTCCAAGCCTTATTGATTCTCACTCCAGGCACCAGCTTCAACCCTTAACAGCAAGACTATCCTTGAACCAGCCAAAGGCTGCTTGGAACTAAAACCATGCTCCTCTTGGGAGGTCATGGCTCAGACCTGCTTATCTAATGAGACAAATGAGATTGCAAGGAGGAATTAATGCAATTCATTCAGCAGCATGCCAAGTAAACTGTCACAAGTCTTTTTCCCTGGAAGAAAGAATATGCCTGCTACCTTAGGATGAAAACTTCACCAAAGGTAAAATTTTCCATGGATGAAATTGAAAACAATCTATTGCTTTTCAAGAAGAAATTCCTGATCTACAGATTCATGGGGGTCTTCCAGGATCCACACCAGGAACTTGGGCACAGGAGTACTGGAAACTAGCAGATTCAGTGGACATACATTAGTTGACAAAGTGATTTTGATTTCCATTTTCTCCTCCAAGAAAGAAAAAGATAAAGTCTTCCAGTGAGGTCCTTAGTTACAAAGAAATAAGGATTATTTGTAAAATGCTTGTTCCCAGCTTTCAAACCCAAAGAAAAGTGTCCTAGCATGGTTCCAATGTGGGTGCGGCTCCCTTTGATTACCAGTGTATGTTGGTAAAAATATTTTCTAAGAAAAATAGAAGGTGCAATGAACGATTGCATATTGCTTACAAGTTTTCCAAGCATCCAGGGGTCCTCAACTAAGCATGGATTTACGTCAATATTGAGTTGGAAAGCTCTTGCCAAATAGAATATTGCTGGGAATGGGAGGAATAGAGTAGGGACAACTGATAGATTATGAGAATTATGAAAATCCCATTCCATTGTAGAGTTTTATATGAGCATGGGCACTTGACTAGTGTCTGCCTCACACAACTGTGTCCTACATACCAAGAGCACAGTAATTAGAATCTATACCAGGATGGAAAATCCTCAACTGTTTGATCCAGGAACAAGCAGCCCCAAAATAACATAAGGTAGAAGATAAATATTAAAGGCCATATCCTAGGAAAGGAAAAGAAACATCACAACTGACAAAGCAGTCTTCCAAATCCCTTTGAAGTCTTGGCTGAAATATAAATAGATATGAGATGGAAGGATACCAATTTTCCACCCCCAACTCCACTGCTGTGCTGTCTCGGCCACTGATACCACAAGGCTTGCAGAGAAGGATTGATAAAAGAATACTAGGGAACCAATTCAATTTACTTCTGTAGCTGATACCTCCAAATCAGAATGAATAAGGAAAAGCCAAAAAAAAAACAAAGCACAACTCTTCTTTGACCTCATCCCAACAATCTCCCAACTAATTCACAGTACCAAGAAAATAAATCTCTCAGTAGATCCAATTAGGTATGCTCCCCACTAACACTAATTTTTCCCATGGGGATTATTTATGTAACTTCTTACCATATGAATCTCAAGAATGTTGTTGTATGACCAATATCTTCGACCTACAAGAATAATAAGATTACTTTGAGGGATCATAACTAGCAATCCACAAATTCTCACCCTTATGGGATATATCAACACAATAAAGGTCCCTGCGAAGAAAAAACTGGGGCAGGGTTTCATATAGAAGACATCAAATTCTCTCATACAGTTAGAAATAAACTCCTCCATGATGGAGACTGAGTTTGCTCACGGGTGGTACACTTGGATTAATAGAAGAAGAGGAAGGAATCACATCTCTGAAAAGCTCGATAGGATACTCATCTCAAATCAGCAGCTGACGGCAAACTTGCATATGACAATGAGAGTCAGCTATTCTATTCTCCAATCACTGGAAAGTGTCACTTTCAAGAACAGCCAATGTCTTTCACCTGCACAAACCCCAGTTTATATTTGGAATCATGTGGCTTTCCCCTTCTGATCTCTGCCAAAAAATGAAACAGTGGTTTGACATGATTTTGGGACCACAGCTTTACTCAAGAAATGACAGCCAAAGAATGGGCCCTCATACAGGATTTGGCCATCATTAAACAAAATGAGGGATGATAATGAAGACAAAGATACAAACACTAAATACCTATGTTCCATGGAGTCTTAGGGTGGGGGGATGGAGGAACCAAGGGCTTAGATTTGGGGACGGTGGGGGCATGACAGCACAAATTTATGGCAGCAAAAAATTATACAAGGAATAAGACATGAAACTTTGAAATACTCAAAACATATTTGTTATTGCATTGAATGAACAATGAAAATGTTGAATACCTATATATTTATATTATATTCATAATGGTGATTACATTAAAAAATTTCAATTGGCCAATTGCCCAATGCCTCAAATCATCATTCATCCCCAAAGTTCGCATTGAGCTCTTCATCACTTGAACTGCTAGAATTCTCAAGCTCAAGATCCTCCAAAGCAATACTAACTTGTCAGTGCTATATCTTCATCAACTTGTGTTGGCTCCTTTGGCTTTGCATCCCATCAGGCTACTGGACTCTCCTTGTACATAAGCATGTTGAGGTCAATGAGATGCAAGGCATTATAGACAACTACGAGCTTCTCCACTCTCCCAGAGGTAACTTGTTCTTCTTAACAAAGTGAATGAAACTATAAGTAGACTAGTTCCTCTCAATAGCAGAAGAACTAGAAACTTGGGAACAACAAACAAATGGCTGGTGTGGTAGTCAAATAATTAGGCCCTTGCATAGTCCACCATAGAATTGGATCCTCTTGAGTCATAGTCTCCCAATCCATCTTGTCCTCTTTTGAATATCCCCTAAGAGTGGATTTTTTTTTCTACTCAATACAAATTATGTTGGCTTGTGTAGAATCATACATCTTCTGAATGGCCTTCATGAACCTTGCTTGCACTTGAACATCTTGTATAGGAGTAATTTTCCCTAGCCTTTGCACATACCACTTCGAATCCAATGCTTAGGCAACCACATGCAAGGAAGTGTTGAGCTTCTCTTATTGGTGATGAATGATTGGTTAAATGTGGTCATTGTAAAACTCTAATGTGGGGTATTTCTCTTGTGCAATGGCCTTGATTTAGCCAAGCATACTGTCAATGCACTCATACACCTCTCCAAGGTTAGGTGCATTTGTGTCCTCATATCTAATAACTCTGAAGATTGGAGTAATGATGGCAACAATGTATTTTGCATAAGTCCAAAAAAACCACTTTTCACCACCTCCTTCACCCTCTTTTGTCATGAGCATTAGTTGCAATGCCTCTTGCAACTCAAACATCCTCTCCAAGAGAATGAAGTATGATGCATATCTAGTCTCCACAAGTTTCAAAAACTCCTTAGAGAAGGTCCTAGAGCGTGAATGTGAAGTATGGTAGTTGCAGATAAACATTTGCACATTTCTAGCATCATTAATCACATCTTTGATTCATCTAATTTTGTTCATGTCTTTGAGTGCATTATTCATGGTATGCACACAACAAGTCCCCCAAATATGCCTAAAGGCTGCCTCAATCAATTTTCCTGCAGCTTTGCTCACATATGCTGCATTTGTCACTACTTGCACCACATTCTTTAGCCCAACCCCATCAATAGAATCTCTAAGGATTTGGAATTGAAAATCAGTATCTTTGAAATGTTCTAAACAATCAATAGTCCTAAGAAAGTGAGGGCCCTTTGTACATGTGACTATAATGTTGATGAGTGGACAATGCCCAATATTCTCCATCTATCCATGATTATGCTACATCCACTGGTGACCTAGGTAGCTTTCATTTTCTCTTGTAGAAAATTAATTTTGGAATAATTTTTATTGAAGATTGTTGTCCTCAAATTTGCCTCCTCCGGTGGCACATATGAAGGCCTTGTCTAATTATTAATGCCACAACCTCCTTATAATGAGAGTGAACCACGTGGAATGGAATACCATTGGCAAAGAAGAATTTTCCATTGGCATCATTTGCCTCATCTCTGTTTTGCACATTGAATAACTTTGCCACCGTGTTTGCAACATCACTAGTGGTCATTCTATGTTTCCCCTTAGGCTCTGTTGTGGCTGCCCTTGAACCAGATGGAAAAACATAAGTAGACTGTGTTGAAACTCATGGGTCTAGGGTATTTCTAGTACTGCTAGGAGTAGGAGTAGGAGCCCTCAATGTCAAAGTGGCAAGTACAAGACTTTGGTACCAGCATAACCCCACAATCTATTTATTTCAATTCTTTTTTCAAGTGACGATCTTGAATAAACTCCTACACCTTTGCTAGTGATGCTAGCTTGAAATTCATGTTGACAAAGATAAAATCATCATAGCCTAGCGTCACCGTTGACCTAGGTTTTGCTTGCAATTTAGTGGCAAATTAATATTAAAGGTGACTTCTTATCAAAGGGACCCTTGGCAAAATCCTCTAATAATTTGGAAGTGCAACCAAAATATGAACTACCAATAGAACTAGTTGCCTCACCGCCCCTCCCCCCAATCTGTACTTGAAGACTCTAATTGAACCCCCATAGGCTCTTCGTGATTCTCTTCATCACTCTCATAGTGACATTGCAATAGACAAAATTCATGGTTACCATACATGTCGGTTACGTGACATAATAACCCGGCCAAAATAACCCTGGATAGAATAACCCGGTCATAATAACCCAGGGACAAAATAACCCAGGGTCATAATAACCCAAGCCAAAATAACCCGTGGTCAGAATAACCCATGGACAAAATATCCCCATAAGAATATAGAGAAAGGAAAACAAAATTTATAAATTACATGTATGTTGCTAAAACAAATTTAGTATTCAAATTTTCAATTAAAGTGTCAAATTATGAGCTTGATGCCTCTTATATAATCTAAAATGTTATGGTTGTCATAACCATCAACCAATCTTTTTAGTCTTTCTTTGAGTTCACGGTATTTTTTCCTGCTTGGTTGCCCAGTGTATCTAGCCATATATTTCTCTATTCTATTCTCTTGGAGACTCGTTCCTTTTCATTGCTTTGATGAATTTCTAGACTGAGTTGTGTGATGCTTGAAGCCATTCACTAAATCCTTTGTGCCATCCCTCAATAGTATTATTGGTTATGGGAAGATCATCTTGAGTAGTTGAATAGCAATTCCACATTATGATTGGAAACTTGGGTGATTGACTGTTGCCTCTTTTGGTTAGTCTGCCAATCCATGTGTCTTCAAAATAATCAATTATGGGTTGCAGGGTCTCCTCATGTTATGTATAATAACGAGATTGTTCAAGTGTTTCAAATGCATCAATTATATCTATCTGAGGCACGAAAGCTAATGCAACAAGTTTCTTGATCTCATATGCAAATACTTCATCAGCACTGTAACGTGTTTGCCCCTTCTTTACATCTCTTAATTCTACCACTTTATATATATTCTTAATTCCTTTTCTTATCTTTTCATAATAACTCTTAATCAACTTATTCCCACGAAATTTCCTTTATTTTTATAATTATTTACCATTTTATAGGTTATTTAAGCATATTAAAGGTGTTTTAAGACTATTTTAGGAGTATATAATGCATATATGGTCTAAAAATGACCTAATAGCCTCTATGGTGCATCACAATCATATTTATAATTTATTTTATGTCATTTCTAGTTTACTAGCTTGATCTAAAATGACCATGGGTTATTCTGTCCATGGGTTATTTTGACCACGGGTTATTTTGTCCATGGGTTATTATGACCCTGGGTTATTTTGTCCTTGGGTTATTTTGGTCGGGTTATTATGTCTAGGGTTATTTTGGTCGGGTTATTATGTCCTGATACCATACATGTCATAATGTCATTAAATGATAAATTATGTATGAGCTCAAGACACAAGGATTTTCTTTTTGTTTTTCTTCTAGTTGCATGAAGCACAAAAGCAAAGGATACACAAAAATATGAATTTGTGTTCTTCAACCTTCATCAAACACAAATTTTTCTTTTGTTTTTCATACTTTAGGTCACATGAAGCGCAAAAGCAAAGGATACACAAAAAACAAAATCCTAATTTGACTTGTGAATTTTAATTCTTGAATTTCTAATCAAATATTTATGCAAATTTGCAAAAGAAACACTTATAAATAATCTAACAAATAAATTTGAACACCTAAATATTGCTGTTATAAAATTAAAGAATTTAAAATTTGATCATTATTCATTTGTAAAACTATAGTTGAAATTGTAATTTGTAACAATGTAAACTAAAATTAATTAGGAAATTTGTCAATTAAAATTAGTAATTAGTTACTAAATTGAATAATGAAAAAAGAGTTATGAATGACCAAAGTTTGCCTTGAGGCTTGAATAATGCACTGATTCAATGGTCGATTGATGTCATGCTTCACACTTGCTCTTATTCTCACTATTCCTAACTCCTAATGCCCTCACTTGCTATCTTTCTCTCTTGTAGCTTGCTGTTGCAACTTTCAACCTTGTTGAAACTTAGGAGTGATTTGGAATGAGACTTAGATGCCTATTTTTAAGTTGTTTGTGTGTTTAGGGTTTGAGTGGGGCCCATAGACCATTAAGGTTAGGGTTTGTGACAAAATTCAAAAACACTTGATTTAAAAAAATCGGTGTTTTCTTCTTCTCGCCGCAAGGGATGCCTAGAAGTCTCCAAGATGATCAAGAGACTCTTGGGAGTGCCTTGGATGTCTTGGAGTCCCCAAGCCATCCCTAAATCAGGGGGATGTCCTAGAAATGTCCCCGCTTTGAGTAGGATGTCTTGGAAACACCCTGGGTTGATACTGGAGGTGGTGGGATGGTGGGAGGACATCTCCTAAAGTCCCCATGTCTAAAAATTGAACCTTTCTTGGCAACACACAGAATTGGGGGTGGGGGTGTGGGCAATGTGTCCCTGTGGAACCTAGCTAAATACTTCAAGGAATCAATTTTAAACGAGCATGGTGTGTAAATTCAGTGAAAAAATAGAACTGATGCCACCTACATTCGAATTGCAGCAGAAATAATCTACTTGCCATTGATTTCTTTCAAACTATACATATAGAGGAACTAACCAGCCTGAGAAAAATGCAATCTCAAAGGGAAATGTTTCATTTGCCACATTCTAGCTGCCCAGGATATCCTCCACTCTCTAAAATTTTAAACCAAGCCAGGAGTTTTGATGAAGATTGACATGTTCATATTTGATTGTTCTAACTGGGACCTAATTGCACAAGCATTGCTTGCTTTTCCTTTCAACAAACCTTTGGTGGATTGGATCAGCAGTTGTGTTAAAATGCATTAGTGCTCCCTCTCTATTGGGACTTAAGGAAGCCATTTAATTCTTCCAGAGGCCTCTGCCTACGGGATCCACTAAGCCCATGCTTGCTCATTATCATGGGAGAAATGTTTTTCCAGCTCCTTGTGGACCAATGCAAGATACAAGAGCATCCTGTTCTGGGAAAGTGGATGAGATAGTTTTTCAATTTGCAGATTATACTCTTCTCTCTCTTGTTGCTTGCAAAATTAGACAGATTAATAATCTTTTGTCCAAATACCCCATGGCTTTAGGAGAGTAGATAAATGAAAACAAATCCAATGTTACATTTGATAATGTTCCAACAAGGCACGAAAGAAAAATTCTCAGCATCGTGGAATTTATAGAAGGAAGGCTTCCAAGTTCCAACAAAGTACTTTGATTTCCATCTTCACTCGAAAACTACAAAGGAACTATGAAAACCTATGATTGGTCAATTGAAGCTCAATTTTGCTAAATGGACAAATGGCCACCTTACCTATGTGGGCAGATTTCACCTTCTTTAAGACGTTTTTGTAAGTTTTAATTATCTATTTTCTCATTCTGCCTACTCATTCTCAAATAGTTGGAAAAAAAAACAACAATTCAATGGAAATTCCTATAGAGAGGAGTGGAGGATAGATTCAAAACCCACTAGTGTTTTGGTCTAAAATATGTAGAATAATGGGATAGCAAGGAGACATCAAGAATATTAAGCTTTTCAATAAAGCACTAGCTATGAAAGCTGCATGGAGGCTCAAGCAAACTCCGACCAACCCCTGGAGAACCATCATCAGTGGTGAATTTTTCATTCATCCCCACAGAAATATTCTTATAAGCCCTTGAAGACCTTTGCATTCAGAAACAGCTAGACATATGCAGATGGAAATGGAGCTCGTCAGTAAAACAATTTCTTAGGAGATAGGGGATGGAAAATACATTCTTATGCTGGGAAGACAGCTGGCTTTACAGGATCTACATGTACAATGCTTACTTTTGTGCTCCTTGCACAACATTTTTTTTTATCTGGTCAATACTTGTAAAGCTTATGTAAAAGTATTCATTTATGAGAGATTCAGATCAATTTTACAGGCACCAGAGAGTCAGAGACAATATAAAATAAATGGTAGATGGAATGTGCTAAACGCCCCTCTGCATATGGCTTCTCATGCTTGAATCCAAAATCGTATGATAGTCATATGAAGAAGCCCCATCTTTGAGGATTGAAAGGATTTTTCATTTCAGTGAAGAAATCTAGGGCACTTGAGGCATCTATTATCAGGAATTAATTTGCACAATTTTAGTTAACAGCTGGTGGTTTTGAGACAGTAGAAGCTTATAATTAATATGTGTACTGAAAGGTGCTCCATAGATTATTAGACTCTTCATGGATTTTTACAAATAGCAAGTTTGTCTACTTATGAGAGGAATTGGAGCACTTAACCTTATATTCACTTGTTGAAGAGGATTTGTCTGGGTAAAAGAGAGTAGGTAACCACGTATACAATTGCAAGTTTACAACCTTCGATTTTTTTTCTTGTAGATATCCAGGGTATAATGAAGGTTGGGGATGGGATCAATTTACATATTATGCCACAGATTTAGATGAGGGGATTGGACCGGATGCCTATGCTGTTATACCTTTAAGTTTAGTTACACGACACAAAGACGTGCTAGATCTAGAGAGTTGTTGGTATTCAAGAGTATCTTGACAAAAATTTGAAAATGGTGCTAATAAGGATGATGAACTCCATGAACTTGACAGAAGCAAAGATTAGTTTTGATTCTTGACTCCTAATATTATTCCAGACATTGTTTTGATTACCAAATTCTTGGTACATATGGCATATTGATTGACTGCATGCACATTCTGACTAACAAATAATATAACTAGTAGGAATTTTTCTTTAGTTCTTGATTTGACGTTGAAGTTTCTAGTGACAGCTCTCTAGTAGTGTTACATTTGTTTCAGTTTGTTAGTGATAGTGATTCTCTTGAATCATTTAAGTAATGGTGTAATTGTTGATGGGTCATGTTCATTTTTGTCTCTGAAAGATGTACATATGATATGTGTGTCTTTGTATGGACGTGTGTAAGGGTCTTTCTATACATTATATTTGAATCTGCTGCATCCACACCCTGTCATGCCCTCACTTTGGGCAAAATTACATTCAATAAATTGGCCAAGGCATGAACTTCTAGCCTCATCTATGACAAATAATGTCAATACACATAATTTTATGTATTTGGAATCATAAACTGGTCTAGTGCATGGAGGACATATTAGTGGATCCTGATTGATTGAAGTCTGGATTAATCAAATGGAAGGGTACTCATTTAATTAATGTTTTAAACTCATTTTTGGACTAATTAAGGTACTTGTTAGGCTCTGTTAATGCTTAAATGTGAATACTTGTCCGTTTCAATAAAATACCTAAAGCAGTTAAATAAACTCTAAAGGAAGAGCCTATTTGAGATAGAGATCTGAAATTAAATCTTACAGGTGCTGAGTGGGATGTGCGTTATGAACAAGAGAATTTTTAAGAAACACCTTGGGGAGTTTTTCCCTCCTGTCACAAAACTTGTATGCAGCGACCAGGTAATTGCTTAATTTTTCCATTGTTTATTTCCCTTTGCATTTGAAGGAAGCTTTCACTTATATTTATATTCTTTGTTAACTACCTCAGATGGATGTGCGCCGGGCATTGGGTGACCTCTTTAAGACACAACTAACAGTCCTTTTGCCTTGACCATTTTCACTATATTGTATCCTGCTTGTCAATTTCCATTATTCTTTCCGTACTTGGGGGTGGAAGTATATAAATTCATTGGAAAGCTTTTCCAGATTGCCAATTTGTATGATAATGGTCCGTTGAGGTTGTTTTCTTATACGAGAATGTTGCCAGTTGCATGTATGGAGATATCTTCATGAACCAGCGACATGCATTTGGATGTAGCAAATGCATTTTTGAAATATTTGAATATCTTTGGTGGTCTATTATTTGTTTCTACTTGTTATAATTTCTCTTAAACTTATGGAAATGCGAGTATGTGTTTCAGGAGGGTGGAAGAAAGTATCTAGATGCTTTTACTTTTTAATAGAAAAGGATACTCGGTTTCTGAATTTCTCCAGTTTCCATAAATGGATATAGAAATCTCTAGTCACATAAGACTCCAAGCACGCTATTTATCTCATTGGTGTATTTTACTAAAGGTGACTTGAAGTAAACACGCTGAAAGGGTAAACCATAGATTAGCCACATTTAGAACTATGCGTGATCTTCACTATTGGTGAGAAATGGCCTGTCATGAGAATGCTAACTTGGATCTCCGATTTGTTATCTGGGTAAAGAGAAGATTTCTGTTTAACAAATTATTTAAGTGCATGAATATGCATAGTTAAATATGTTTTATAAGGGTATGTTCAAAATTTATCAAGAGTAAATAGAGTTGTGAGAGATTTTATATACACACTTGAGCTATTTCGTGGTTATGCCAAGAGAGTTTTGACCTACAAGATATGAGTTGGGAGTTTAAAACCACAAATGTGTGCAGAATCTATTATGCAATAATGCCCTCAGAAATTCAACGTGACTCAGTTAGCTTCTTGTGAGCTAACACATTTCAGCTTTGAAAACCTTTATTCTAGAAAATTAGTAATGTGAGATGCATTATGTATATCTGGCAAAGAAAACTTCATAGTTATGGGAAATCAACTTCAAGAGCTTGTTTTGTGTTCTTGAAATTTATATATTATTATCATCTCTATTGGAATTCAGATTGATGTTAGGAGAAAAAGACGTGGAGGCTAATTTTCACAACGAATTTTATTGTGCCCTATTATTTCCTTCTCAAATGCAATTCGACTACTAAAAAGTTTGTATGCAAGCCAACCCTACAGCATAGTATTGTCTGTTGCAGGATAGGGTGAGGGAAATTTATTATTTTTATTCATCTCTATTGGAATTTAGATTAATGTTGGGGAGAAAAAGATGTGGAGTCAAATTTGGACAAAGAATGTTTATTATGCCATATTATTTTCCTTGTTGAGTGCAACTGAGCTATTAAAAAGCTTTGCATACAACAGAACAACACAACACAGTATTGTAGTTTGGTGTTAGGGTAGAGTGTGGCTCTAATTTGATTTTACAAAATTCTTGCATTCATTTGCATTTTTCTTTGTTGATTATTTATGTTCCGGTGAGTTTTTGGGACATGGATGCGTTTCTAGATATGTTTTTTGGGAGGCCTTTTTTGGAGGATGATAGGGGGTGACTTGAAAAAAAGGCAAAATTAAAAAAATATAAATTTTTTCAAATACTCATAACATTAGAGTTGAATTGAGATTTCACATGAGAGTTAACAAACAAATCAACAAAATTTAATTTCTTTCATAAAATTACAACAAAATGTCTAAAGGCTACAAGCTTCAACTACAAAATGACAAAACATAGAAAATATGTCCTTGTGCCTAATCAACATTTGTTAACACTATATCAAAATTAGAGTTTGAGTATTAGTCATTGTGGCTACAAGGGGCCACTTCATTCAATGGAACCCTAACAAGTCTCTCCTATGCCTCTTCAATTTGTGTGGCATCTTTAGGATCGACATTCTATTGTGTGGATGGAGTTTATTGATATTGATGAATGTCATTTTCAAAGCCAAAAGGCACTATGCATGGCAACCAACTTCTTTGATCATCAATAGGTAAGCCTATTCCTCTTGATTGATTGGATGAAGTTATGTGTAGACCAATTCTTCTTTGTAATAGAGGAATTAACTTGTGAAAGGACACGAGTGAAGAGAATCCTCAACTTTGATGTATCTTTGCTATGCAATGTCCATATCCAATAGAGTCAATTTGAGTTAATGTAGCTCTATCTACCCTCACCTTTGGTATATTGAATTTTGGACCATAAGGATTGACAAATGCTAGCTGCTATGTTCTAAGGTAGACTCTTCATTAGTATACATCTTTTGAAGGGTTTTTATGAGGCCTTTCAACTCTCTGTCTCACTATTGGAAATTGTAAAAGTTATTTTTTGGGATTAAATAGGCCCTTTGCATAAGTTTTCAAGAGTTCAGAAGGGCATTCAAATGAGTTATTGGAATTAATTGTCTTTGCAACACTCCCACTCTTGCAAGAACCTCCAACATTACTTCTATTACTGTGGGCTCTTTGTTGAACTTAAATTTCTTCACCCTTCCTATCCTCATCATTGCTAATTGTTTTTTTTTGGTTGAAAATGCAAAGGACAAGAAGTGCACATCTAAAACAAAAAAAAACAAGAAACCCCTATTAAGTGTTTAAAACTTTGATAATTGCAAAAAAAAAGCAAATAATTTGTTAAAATGAACAATAGATCAATCTTACCTCAAATGATGTAGATTTAGTGCTCTCTTCCCCTTTTCTCATTGTCATTCCCTTCTTTGAGTTTTTTCCTCACAATTGTGTTATTTCTTTCTTTTATTCTTCATGATTTGTAGAATGGCAAAATTGAGTTCCTTTATTGATTTAATGTTATTGTAAAAACCTAACCATGCAACATTCAAAAATATCAAACAAAAATATAGTCTTAATGCTAGGGTTCCACCTTCATCCAAATTACATTGGGACGGTAGGCAATTAACACAAAAAAAGTAGAGTTTATGGGGATGTAACATCCTTCTCCCCTTAGGGCTAAGCTGTCTTAGCTAAGTCAAATAAGTACGGTACTCTTTTTCAATTACTTTATCATCTTCCCATATGGTTCCATGCTCCCCATATTGGCCCCAAAGGACCTTAACTTGTATAGTGTGGTTGTGTAGTATGATACTATGCCTATCCACGATTGCAAGTGGACTTAGGTGGATTTCTTCAACCTTCTCTACTTGCAATGCCTGCCAATAATAATATGAGGGAAGAGCAAGTTGGTAAACCACATGAATATTCTTCTCTATAATATCAAACAGTCAAATGAATCGTGGGGGCAATTTGGTAGCCTTGCCAAATTTTATTGAACTCTTTTGAGGTTTGACATGAACACCTTTTCCCCTACCACAAATTCTCTTGGAGTTCTCTTTGCATATGCATAACTCTTTTGGCAATTGGGGTTTCCTTTAATCTTTCTTTGATAATCTTTACTTATTGGTCATACTCATGAAGCATCTCAAGCCCTATGTTGATTCAATTATCCAATCCATTCAATCCAATCAACGTCTTGCCCTTCCTATCATAAAGTGCTTCAAAGGGCACCATTTGAATGAAGAATTGATAGGTGTTGCTATAAGTGAATTCCACTAACAGTAAATATGCTTCCCACTTAATTGATTGGTCCATTATATACATTCACAGTATGTCTATAATTTGTTTGACTCTCTATTTTGTCATTTGTTCCTAAGTAGTAAGCTATGTTGAAATTAAGTTTGGTGCTTAGAGTTGTCATTAGAGTAGTCTAGAACTAACAGGTGAAAATTTTGTCCCTATTAGAGATGATTACCTTTGGAACCCCATGTAATTTGACTACCTTCTTAAGGATTTTTCTTTCTATAGATTGAGCATCGTCCTTAACGTTGTCGGGTATAAAGTGTGCTACCTTGGTTAACTAATCCACTACCACTAGGATACTATCATGCATAAGGCGGGTTTTAGACATACATACCACAAAGTCAATTGAGCTTACTGGCCATTTGTGTTGCATTACATCATGTGGGTAGAATACCCTCACATGATGACTATGCTTGGTCATAATGCGTTAGCATTCTAGGCACTTTGCTTCAAAGTTTGCCAATTCCTTTTTCATTCTTGGCCAAAAGTAAAGTGCTCTTAATTTTGCATACATCTTGGTCACCCTTGGATGGCCATGATATGGAGTATTATTGCTTTCCTCTAGGATTCTTGTTCACAATCCCCCTTCACTGGGTACTAAAATTCACCCTTGGTATCAAAGGATACTATCATCACTTAGGAAATATCTTGTTAGGTTCATTCCTTGCTTCAAATTTGACTTCATTTGTTGGGAAAAAGAGTCCATTCCCTGCATTTTCTTAGTGGTATCTAATAGGTTGATCCTTGTGTGATGGTGGCCAAACTAGCTCTACCGCTCAACACATCAATTGCTCGATTTTGCTTCCATTTTGCATAAGAGATGTAAAAATCATAGCTACTTAGGAGCTCCACCAATATTTGATGAGCATTTAGGTCAGGCTCTATGAACAAATATTGGAGTCCCTTGTGATTAGTATTCAATTTGAATTGTTTCTCTACTAGGTAGTGCCTACAGATTATCCAGGTATGCACAATTGTGACCAATTCTAGATCATAAGTGGGATGTTGAGTTTGTGAGCCTTCTATTTTCAAGACTCATAGGACATCACTTGATCATTTTGCATCAAAATTCCTCCCAAACCCTCCAACAAGGCATCGATTTAAACTATAAAATCCCTTTTGGGGTTAGGTGCTTGTAGAATAGGGGCCATGGTTAGGGCTTGCTTTGACTGTTGAAAGGCCATTTCAAACTTCTCTGTCCAATCAAACCTTTTTCATTTACATTGAGGTTATAGGGCTGGTGACCTTAGAGAAGTCCTTCATGAACCTTTTGTAATACTCCACCAATCCCATTAAACTCCTTACCTTTGACACATTTTTAAGCGTAGGCTATTCCATGATGGCCTAAATTTTGAAGGGGTCAACAAAATGCTCTTCTAAAGATAGGATGTGCCCCAAGTAATGTATTTTGGGTTGAAAGGAGCACTTGATTAACTTTCCATAAAGCTTATGTCCCCATAGCCTCTATTGCACAATTCTAAAGTGTTCATGCTCCGCTAAATTCTTGAATTAAATCAGGATGTCATCCATAAATACCAACACAAACTTATCCAAGAAGTCATGGAATACGTGATTCATAAGACTCATAAATATGGAAGGAGCATTTGTTAATCCGAATAACACCACTAGGAATTTGTAGTGACCATACCTAGTCTTGTAGGCCATCTTTGAAATATCTTCCTCCTTGATTCTTAATTGATGGTATCTAGACCTTATACCAACCTTGGATAAAATGGTAGCTCCCTTTATTTGATCAAATAGGTTATCAATTTTGGGAAGAGGGTATCTATTTTTAATGGTTACCTTGTTCAACATTCAACAATCTATGCATAGTCATAGTGTCCCATCTTTCTTCCTAATAATTAATACAGGAGCTCCCCATGGGGACACAAGAGGCCAGATCAATCCTTTGACCATCAATTCTTGCAATTGCATTTTGCGTTCTTATAACTCAACTATATTCATCTGATAGAGGGCCCTTGAAATATGCCCAACTCTCAAACCTAGATCAATAGAGAAGTCAAACTGATGCTTATGGGGCAATCCTGGCAATTCTTTAGGGAAGACATCTTGGACTTCTTGAAGTATCAAGTAGTCAACAATATTTGGAATGGGACCCTCACCCCTTTCTTTATCTCAATTAAGAGGAGTTCTTGTCAAAGAAGCTTGGTTGCCAACCTCATGCTTGTCCATAGCTACATAGATCTTGGTAGTTGGCTTGGTGTTCTGATCTTTCCTCTTGGGACACTCTCTTGAAGTGATCATCTCCGCATATCCAACATCCTACTTTGGATCCCACTCCTTTGATTTCTTGGTCCTTATAGGAGTTTGAGGGGGCCTTCTCCACCCTTGGATGGTTCTACCTTGGAATTCCTATGCTCTCCTTTGGCTCTTGTTAAAATTTCCTATGGTTTTTTCCACTTGAAAAAATTTCTTATATTCCTTTTCTCACCATGAAAAAAGGTGGATGACTTTTGTCCCATTTCTTACTTGTTTCTTCACTTTTCTTGTACAATGGTGACTACCTCTATCACTTGAATTTTTAGGTTGAGTGAGATTAGTGGCATATACTATGAATTTTTTCAAATTGAGAATGAACTTGTTCACTCGATCTTGCCCCCCCTTAATGTACTACACATGTCACAATAAGCTCATAAATTTAGCCTTATACCTACTCATGGTAATGGTTCCCTAATGCAATGAGTGAAATTTTGTCATCTTTTGGTCATGATGATGAGTGGATAGATAATCCTTACAAACTGCCTTTCAAAATTTTCCTAGATTAAATCTCTTAGGTGATATCCATTAATGGCTAGACGGTCCCACCATAGGGAAGCCCCCCTTCCAATTGATATATTGCTATTTGATGCTTAGTGTGGTTGTCCATGTTAATCCACCTGAAAGACTTATTCATGCTTATTAACTAGACCTCCATTGTGCCTCCTCTACCTATCCCATCATATTTTGGTGGTTGCATTTTCTTCAATTCCTGAATGAAGGGATCTTTCCTCTCATACCCTCATCTTTCAATATGTGATGGACTATGAAAGGGTATTTGAGAGTTATTCCCATGATCAAAATTTGAGGGTTCTTCCTCCATTGCTAGTTCCTAGGTGCCCAAACCTATTTTATAGTTTGTCCGATGTTTATGTTGCCTTGATAACTCCTCTATTTTTTGTTCTTGGGAGGCTATCTTGGATCGAAGAGCATTTATTTATGCTTGAAGCTCTTTGGCAACACTGATAGTGGAGGTGATACATTCCCACTGGCATGCAGGGTTTCATCTAGGCTAGGACTTGCTCCGTTTCAAGTTGTCATTCGCATTGTGTATATGCTCAATCTCTCTATAAAAGTTGCAATGAATTGATTTAGTCCCCTTTGGAATGGTTAACCACACACTTTTACACTTACTTAAAGGGAGGTTCAGTTAAAAAAACAAAATATATATTTCCTAGGTTGTTGTATTTGCCAACAACCCAACAAGATATAGTAGGGGAAATTAATGGAGGAAATTTTCTCCTTTCCACGATAGGAGATAGTCATCATTAAAGAGGAGAGAGCATAAGAATGTTGAGAAGGGCCATACCATGAATGAAGCATGTTGTTCTCGCCCTTGGGTCATCAGATGTGTAGGTCATGTGAAAAAATGTGCTTGGGTAGTCTTTAAATCCCCACAAACCCATAATTTTCTGATTCAAGCTTTGATTTGGAAGTAAAATAGGAGTGGAAGGGTGTGGAAAGGAAGCACATTGGTGATTTGGAGTGAAGACATGGACTGGAAGACAATAACAAAGTGTTGTGGCCCCAAATTGCAATCACCAAGGTCCATTTTAGTGTTTGAGTTTTCAATACTCAATAACTCATGTTTATTTTACATTCCTATTTTCTTGCAATCATTTATGGTTTAAAATACTTTCTCAGTCCATAATGTGATTTTTTCTATTGTTTCCTTACTATTTGTTTTTAGATTTTAGCAGATTTGGGATAAATTAGAGAAAGTGAATTTCTTATAAACCACGATCACATAGAGGGTACTTCAGAGGGGTTCTTCTTATGTTGCTATTTGATATATATAGGAGTCTATGAGAATGCCATACTACTTTGCTGTTGTATTTGAACAAAAAATCCACCCATTAACTTATCTGAGATAAAAGAATCAAGGTATGACTACTGTGGCTAAACAATAGTATGTTCATTATCATCTAGGAGATTCTATGATAGACCCTAAGTGCTCTTTCACTAATATACTCGATATATAGTTATAGGAAGCTGGATATCAACATCAAAATTTGTTGAACCTATAAAAGATGCATTGACATCAACATAGTCATTAGGCAAATCAATTTCAATAACAAAAAATAATTAGCAATACAAATAAGATCAATAAAGAAGGAATGATAGGATGAGATCTTATCATATATTTAAAAAATTAAATATCACATGCATGCAAGTGAGTTGGTAGAAATATACTACATATTTAAGTCACTTGCATAGCTAGCAATATATGATATTATAAAGTAGCTAATAATTAGTGGATAGAAAAAAAGTGATGGATAGCTAGAAAATTGTAAGGGTAGATATAAATAAATAAAATTACATATACAATTAAAAGTATTCATTAACCTTTTAAGATCTTTTGATCCTATAGATATGGGCTTCCCTATAAAAGTATTTCCTAAGTTACATAACTGGAAAAATAGTCATATAAGTTGGTATTGAACCATAACATTCAGGGTTTTCCTTTTCAAAACGTTCAACAAGATTTCAAAATTGCACACTACTTGACCTTTGTTATAGTTGAGTCCTTGTGTATATTTAGACCACCATCTAATGATCAACCATTCCATGTTTGGATTTTTCTACTACATGTTTCCAAATATTAGTTTGGTCATATTTTGTGATACTCATTGTGTATATACCTAGGATACCAACTATTGAATAGGTCCTTTACATTTTTATTTCTTTAGCTTGTTCATTTTTTCACATATTTCTACTAAATAGTCTATTCCTCTCACTAACACAAGAAACACATCAATATGGCTATTTATAAGATTTCAAATTATTGACATTGTCATTCATTTGCTTCAAAACTACCCTTGAGCAATTAGAAGTATTACAAGTTTGGGCATAGACTTTAATGAATCATTGAGACATGCGTTTTTTCTCATTTATTTATGGAACTTGATTTGAGTTTGTTTCAATGTATAGGTTGAAGAAGATAGATTATATATTTACTCCTACCATGGCTCACTTGTACTAGAAAGGTTATGATATCCCTAGTCTTTGAGCTTAAGTTGTCATCATCACCTCTTGTCATTTATGAATATATGTGTGATCACTAAGCAAGGTTAACAACTCAATTACTTGAAAATATAATGGATTGGATAATTCTAGTTCATGCTAGTGTGTGTCGAGAAGATTTTATTATAATTCACCTTTAACTTCCTCAATCAACTCACCATTCACCTTAGATTGCTTTCTAGGTTGAGACAAAAGAAACTAGAATGCCAATAAGCTTTTGGGCTAGAGATAACCCAAATGTGAACCTCCAGGATACTTGAATAGTGACAGGTAGTCGCTGGATTGTGCCAATGATTGATTCCTGGGCTACTATTGTACGTTAGGGATTAGTCAACATTCAATTGGTTCAAAGAGGTGGAGGATTTCCAATGGATATCTTAGATATCATATTGGAATAGTTGAGTTTGTAGTTGCCCTACCATGTAGGTAATGAAGATTAGAGCTAACTATTTTATTTAGAGGGTTATCAAGAAATCACCTATAGCATGGAGGCGATTGATTCTAGGTGCTACCCATATTGTGAAGGGATCAACTAACAATATTGCTAAGTCACAAGGTCGTCTCTTGAAGTTATTGCCTCCACATATCCAACATAGTACTTTGAATCCCACCCCTTTCATTTCTTGGTCCTTATAGATGTTGGAGGGGGCCATAGGCTTAGATGACTGTTGCCACATTTCCTCTCCACTCTTGGGTGGTGCTACCTTGGAATTCCTATGCTCTCCTTGGATCTTTTTAAAATTTCTTGGGGTTTGTTCAACTTGTAGACCTTTCTTATATTCCTTTTTGTGAACATGAGAAAAGGTGGATGAATTTTTTCTCCTTTCCTACTTGTTTCTTCGCTTTTCTTTTGCAATGGTGGCTACCTCTACTCCTTGAATTAGACTTTTAGGTTGAGTGAGCTTAGTGGAATACATAAGGCTTTTGTTTAAATCAAGAATGAGCTTATTCACTTGATTTTCCTCCTCTTTTAGGTAATGCACTTGTCACAACAATCTCATAAATTTAGCCTTATACTCGCTCATGGTCATGGTTCCCTGATGCAATGAGTAATTTTTTTTAATCTTTTGGTCACGATGACAAACAAATAGATACTCCTTGTGAAACAAAATTTAAATTTTTTCTCTGGTTAAATGTCTTAGGTCATATTTTAATGGCTAGATGATGGTCCCACCATATGGAAGCTTCCCCTTTCATCTGATATATTACTATTCGAGCCCTAGTGTTGTTATCCATGTTGATAAACCTGAAATAATTGTTCATGCCTATTAACTAGGCCTCTATTGCATCTTCTCCACTTGTCCCATCATATTTTGGTGGTTGCATTTTCTTCAATTCCTAAATCAATGGATCTTTCCTCTCATACCCTCATCTTTCCATTGGTGATGGATTATGAAAGGGTATTTGAGATTTATTCCCATGATCAAAATTTTAGGGTTCTTCCTCCATTTCCCATTCCTAGGTGTCCAAACTTGTATTATGGATTGTCCATTTTTGATGTTGCCTTGATAACTCCTCTATTTTTCATTCTTGGGAGGCTATCTTGGCTTGAAGAGCATTAGTTTTGCTTGAAGCTCTTTTGGCAACATTGCTGGTGGAGATGACACATTACTATTGGCATGCATGATCTCAACTAGGTTAGGACTTGCTCCCTTTCAGGTTGTCTTCCTCATGGTGTATATGCTCAATATCTTTGTAAAAGTGGCAATGAATTGATTTAGTCCCCTTTTGAGTGGTTAACTACACACTTTTACATTTACTTAAATGGAGGTTCATTTAAAAAAAAGAAGAAATATTGGCTAGGTTGTTGCATATGCCAACAACCCAACAAGAAAGAGTAGGGGGAATTAATGGAGGAATTTTTCTCCTTTCCATGGACGAAGATAGCCCTCATTAAAGGAGAGGGTGTAGGAATGTTGAGAAAGGCCACACCATTAATGAAGCATATTGTTCTTGCACTTGGGTCATTAGATATGTAGGTTGTGTGAAAAAATAGGTGCTTGGATAGTCTTTGAACCCCCACAACCCCATAATTTGTTGATTCAAGCTCTGTTTTGGAAGAAAAATAGGAGTGAAAGGGTGTGGAAATGAAGCAAATAGGTGATTTGGAGTGAAGATATGGATTGGAAGACAATTAAAAGGTGTTGTGGTCCCAAATCGCAATCACCAAGGTTTATCTAAGTTTTCAATACTCTCAACTCATGTTTATTTCTCATTCCTACTTGATTGCAATCATCTATGGTTGAGAATATCCTTGCTCAATCCATGATGTGAATTATGTTATTGTTTCCATACTGTTTTCTTTTATATTTTGAAATATTTGGGATGAATTAGAGAAAGTGAATTTCTTATAAACCATGGTCACATGATGAACAATTTATTAAACATAGGTCTCATAGAGGGTACTTGAAAAGGGTTCTTCTCATGGTGCTATTTGATATATATAGGGTTCTATGGGAATGCCATACTACTTTGATGTTGTGTTTGAAAAAAATTCCACCCATTAATTTATCCAAGATAAAAGGATTAGGGTATAACTAATGTGGCTGAATAGTAATCCATTCATTATCATCTAGGAGGTTCTATGATAGAGCCTAAGTGTTCTTTAACTAATCTACTATAAATATCACTACTAAGTTAGATACTGGTATAGAAATTTGTTGAGCCTATAAAGGATGCATTGACATCGACATAGTGTTAGCCTCATTTTGACACCACAAAATTTAAATTTTTTGTGTCAAAACAATAAGTGTTGTCATGTATCAAACACCTTTCTCGAGCTATTTCTAGTTGCAAATTGATAGTACCACATGTTTCATATGCTATTCACTGTCCTTTTCCATCTTTAAAGTATCATAGTTGATTTAATTTATGTGCAAATGTTTGACAATTTGAAGAAGAACCATCTTCCATTCTAATTGAAGTCCTAGGAGTAGTCACATAGTGCAATAAATCACAAAAAATAATTAAATTTGAAAATTAATAAGACCTAGTGCAAAATCCTTTTACATAGGTGTTTATGACTTAATTTCACCTAATGGGACAATTTTTTAGATCAAAACGTCTTCTGGTTTGAGAGATTTTAAAACTTCAATTATTCAACAAATTGTTTGTAGAAATAATTAAATTTGGAGTTTTATAACAACTGGGAAAAGTGGTTTTTTAGGGAGGTTCTTGATATCATTATTGATAATGTGGCTAGTTTTAAGATCAAGCTGCTTCCTATTTTGCAAGATATTAAAATTTTATTTTATTTTTGACCAAGTTTCAAAAATAATTAAATTGAAAGCTTTATTAAATTTGGAATAAAATGTCTTAATGAGTTTTATCATGATGTTATAATTAGAAACATGACAAGTTTTCAACAAAAATATGAAGCTAGTTGAAAGTTATGGCTATTCCTGCTATCAACAAACTTGTAAAGTCAATAAGCAGGTTTCTAGGTCTCTTTGCCAATTAAAATACAACATAGTAAAATCATGATTAAAATAACTTTGGTTCATGGAAGTTGTAGGAGTAATAATTGATCACACAATTGTTTCCATGCAGTTGGTTGAGATACGTTTTTATTCTTAAGTGCCAATTTTTTTGAAATTACTTGTAATGAGTAATTAAGTGTGAAAAGACAAAGGGGATAAAATTAAAAAGGAGAAAAAGAAAAAGACAAGGTTGTGAAAATTCACAACCCACAACATAAAATATGAGGTTGTGAAAAATCACAACTCACAACCAAAACTTAAAAAATAGGGTTGTTAAAATCCACAACCTCAAAAATTATTTAAAATACCACTTTGCAAAAGAATGAAGACTCAAATATTCAAAGAGGCTTTATGAAATTATTTGTTATTATAACTGAAAGTCTAGTGTAGTGTTCTCCATCATTCACACTGTCATCATCCTTTCATGCCACTTTGAGAGATTAGAAACAATTTCTTGTAGTTTTACATGCAATGCTAGGTAGCATAAAACATGACACATAATGCTGGTAGGATATGCATAATGACATTTTTTTCAGTTTAATAGAGTCGTAGTAAAATTGCGACATCTTTTTCATTTATCAATGAAAGTTCAAAATTTAAAATGTTTCAAAAAGTAGAAGAATATACGTATAAAACTCAAAAAAGTTTTGAATAAATTCTGATAGATTTGTGAGCAGTTTAATGCAAAAATATAGTGTGAAGAAGAAGGAACGATTCATTTGTAGGCACACAAATTGTTTGAAAAAATGCCTCCATGATATGTTGTATTATGGGATGCAATAAGCAAATATGAATTTGTTGAAAAAGGATTTTTTTTTTTTTAAGAAAGTGCAATTGTTAGCTATAAAGCCAAATTCCATGGTTCTTGCCAACATCCTACCTACGTGTGTCAAAATGAGAGCTTTGTTAGCGTCCTTTTGTACCAAAATGGAGTGATGAAATAGGATATTAGCAGCTATCAAAACATAATGAAATTTAATTTTTGTTAGAGGTTATAGCTGCAAGAAGCATTTATGGAGGCCTATGATATCATGACATGGCATCTTTAGTATCACATATTTAACTTAAACCTAAAGAAAACTATCACAATAATTCAAATTGAAGGTTTTCTTGAGAAGAATTATGTTTTGCACAAATGGAGAGCCTAATCCTAACTCTAGGAACAACTCCTACCATAGTTACTACAATAGGGAAGCATTGAATTGCAAATAAATAAGTTGGAGGTGATCTAAATGGTTGAAGGTTGATTCAAAGTTTTATGTCTCAACACTTTTTCAATGGAAAAATCTTATATGTAATTAGGGACATTCCAAATTCCTACGGACAAGCTATTTCTACCATTTGGCATATTTTCTCTCTTTGATGAGGTTGATATAATCTCTTGTTTTGGTTTAGCAATGCATTGACACATAATTATGCCAAGTTAAACTCTTATGTATATCATCTATTGTGCTATAGGTTTGAAGAAGAATCATCCCGATTCCAGTAGATCATTCCACATTTTTCATTGTTAGGTCCAATTATTGAGGTTGCAATGGATATTTTAGAAAAGGATGGCAGCCATATCATGTTACTATTGTTATTTTTGATGGATATAGATACAAATGCCTATGAAGGAATTGGGAAAGGTGGATGGAAATTTTCAAATTTTATTTGACTTGTTGTCAGTCAATCAAGATCATGCTCATATATATGTATGTAGCGACAATATTTAGTGTCGTTCAGAGAGATGTAGCACCAAATGAGAAGAAGGTAGGAATAAAGCAGTTGCTAGCTTATTCCAAACAAATACATTAAGAATTTTTATGGGAGGGAATCATGTAAGAGTATCAAAATTTCAATGAAGACTATTGCTTATGATGTTTCTATTCAAGTTACAGTTTAAGTGAATGAAACATAGTTCCTACCTTGACAAACCAAAAGCTTGGCCTTTCTTTCAAAGTTATGAGTTTCAAATCATCTTTTTGTAAAAGTGACTTAAGTTACTTATTGTAATCAAAAGCTAAAAAATCAGCTTTATCTCTAGTAAATTTGAACAAAACTTAACCAAAAAAAAGTTTATTTTGCTTTATTTTCTCAAATATTTCAAAAGGTAGTTGAGGTAGTTACAAGGTGGTTATCCAATAAAGCCTATAAATACAAAGCTATTTCAAATTTAAATGGATACTTTTACAGAGGGGAAACCTTTTGAGAACTTTTTGGAGAAATTATAAGAAGAATTTTGGTTTGACACTTTGTACCTAAGGATTTTTGAAATTGTATAATTTCTTAAAGATAACGAAGAATTCATTTTGGTTCATATGTTCTAAATGTGTTCTTGTTTTATTATTACCGATTTCTTGTATGTTAAATTAGTAATCCCTCTATGTACTTGTGCAAACCATTGGTAAAATGTGCAATTGATGTAATAAACACACTCATATTTTGGTTTGAATGTGTTAAAGAAACTTGTCTCCTCATATGTTGATATTTTTTACTCTTCTTTCATTATCCTTGCATATCAAAACATGCTTTGTGGTGAAACCCCTTTGTAATTTTTCATACCTTGTGAAGTCTTAGTTGGTATTCATATGTCAACCACTATGGTTTTTATTATTCATATTTCTTTAGTTTTCCATTTTCCTTTACGTACTTTTAGGTTATATGTACACAAAACCCTCCATCAAACAAGGGAGCTACCCCTCTCAAATGCAAAGAAAATTTGTTAGTCCAGTAACAACTTATCCAACTATTGGAACATTTGTCACTGCCCATTGTGCGAGTCACTTTAAAATATGCAATAACAAATCTATTTACCAATAGATTTTTGGCGACTTTGCTAGGGAAATTAAATGCTAGTGCATTTTGTTCTTTGGAAATCTAAAGGTACCTTCCCTGGAATGAAGGTTGGAAAATTTTTCTGAAAGAGAAATCACGCATAATGGTTTGGTATAAAAGAATTCAAAGCTATAACTCGCAGTATCTTGAATCAAAAAGTGAAAGTGATAGTAATGATGAAGACTAATCTTTATCTATGTACTCATATTAGAAAAATCAAGTTCTTGATGAACCAAATCAAGTTGAATTCTTGAAGAGATTCTATGGTGGCATGCAATTAGTTTATAATAAGGCACATCCTTCCAATTTTAGACTTTGTAAAGGATTGGAGAAAAAGATGGAAAAGAGACCCATTTTCTTGCTTGTGATCGTTTTCCTGAATTAGTGACCGACAACAACAATGATGGGGAAAATGGTCCTTCTTTTGTATATGTTGCTCAAAGAAATCAAACTCTTGATGATTCTAAGAAAAAATCAATTTTTGAGAAGCTTTCACAATGATATACAAATTTCTCATGACAAAGTACACCCTTCTTTGCTTTAGAAATTGTTAAAGATTGAGTAAAAAGATGAGAAAGAGAGTTATTTTCTTGATAATGAACACATTTTTGATGAAATGCATTCCAATCAAAGGATTGAAAAAGGTTCATTAAAATATGCATGTGCCAAGGAAGATGAAGTTGAACTATCACTAGTAGAAAAACAACAATAAATGACTAAAAAAATACTAAAAATTACATATAAATGACTAAACTTGGTCACGTGACCAATAGTAGTTTATTTCTAGTCATTTATAACGTTACGAAATTTATGACAACCATTTTTAGTCATTTATTTGGTCGTTTTGATTGATCAGTTTGGTAGGATATTTAGTCGTTAATTTAGTCATTGATTTAGTTATATTCATTCGTTGAGCTTGGTCACGTGACCATTAGTAGTTTATTGCTGATCATTTATAATGCGACCAAGTTTATGACAACCATTTTTAGTCATTTATTGGTTGTTTTGATTGATCAATTTGGTAGTATATTTTTAGTCATTGATTTAGGCATATTTATTCACTGATTTCTGTCAATTGGTAGTATATTTATTCACTGATTTCTATCAATTGGTAGTGTATTTAGGCATATGTTTAGTCATATTTATTCATTGATTTCTATCAATTGGTAGTATATTTAGTCAATTGGTAGTTTATTTAATTGTTTTTGTTCACTGATTTCTGCCTAAAAGTGCTGGAAATGAGACAATGCTTTTGAGGTTTAAACATAAAACATAGAAAAATTTAATCATTCATTTGTACATAATGAAATAGCTATTAAGAAGGAAAAATATTGAAATTTTATTGAGAAAATGTGTTCTCACAGCAAATACAAGACTTAAATATGTGTCTTTGCTTTGAAAAATGTGTTACAAAGTGTGTTTCTCAGTGCTGTGACTAAGAAAACTGAGTTACAATGCTCTATTTTTTGCTTATATAACTCCAAAACATGAAAGAACTACTTGAAAAATGGAGCATCTGGAAGATCTAGAACAAATCTGAATCGATCACAAACATTTATCAGTGGATGAGCATCTGGAAGTCTTGCTTCCATAAGAAAGTTTTTTGTCTTTTCAACATCATAGAATTTTGACTCTTTGGTTACACATTCCACCTTGATTTGTCTAGTTTTGGCTGCTGCTTCAATGTATCTGAAGTGAATGTTGGGATCCTCACTACCAATGACATTGAAAATATAGTTTACCATATAAGTACAAGGCTCCCAAGCTACTACAAAATTACCTCCTCAAATAGATCAATGAATATCAGTGACAAAATGATACAAGTGACAATCCAAAGTTAAATCACTTGGAGCTCAAATATGCACCCAAGAAGAAATATATCCCTTCATAAGACTTGAACTATTCAAGCAACTTGATGCATGAATCTACACCCAATTATTCAGAATATTCCTTGGAATGCTGTGAGACATGAAAGAAGTTAACATAAAAAATAAGAGAGCAATTTTCAATGTCATCTAGAGCCAACAATATTAATTTGAAATAAAGAAAAGGTGCACAATTTTTACCTAGACAATTATTTGGAGATTTCCCCTTAGGTTGACAAGAAGGAGATCTTTCATGCACTCCAATGCCTAGTACTCTCTAGAAAGGGTCCCAAAGAACTCAATAAGGGCTTGAGAAATGCTGTAATCAGTAAGGGAATTGGTAGTTTCTATTCAATTTCAAGAGCACATCATGTTTCACAGACCTGTGGCTCAATAGCATGGGTGTTGATAATGGCACATTTAATATCGAGAAACTTTGTATAGTGTTGTACCCAAAATTTACAATATTAGTGATGAACAAAATATTTCCTAAGAAACCATTTGACATAAGGAAATATGTATCAAATTTAAAGATTTCTATAATAATTAACATAGAAAATACTTCATACTCAACATTAGATTTAAGTTAAAGCCTAAATGGATCCCAATGAATCACCTACCTAAAGCACATGTATATATAAACCAACTTTCTCGCATAATTGTGCAATACAAGGACGATCATAGTGACTGGAAATTCCATTTGCTTCAAAACATCCAACAAAAAGGATGTTACTTCACGGATCATGTTACATTGCATATAGATTTACATATGAAACAAAAATATAGTAAGTTATATTGAAAAATGATTATAATTCAACATAAAAGGTTTTACCTATGTTTATTTTGGCTACAAAATATCTAGACAATATTCTAAATCAGACTGACCAACAAAACAACCTTTGACAGTGTGTACCAAATTATATGATATGAATAATTTATTAAATACCATAAATTGTATAATGTAGAAATAAACATATTATTAAACTTGAATTAAAACATAAAAGAAAATAAAAATATTATGTATATGAACAAGCTATAGCATGCTAGAAGTTAAAATATTGATTCATCATGATAAAAAGGTAATCTGCAATAAAAAATATAATGCAATTTTGATGAATTGTGAGATGTTCATATATATATAATAAAAAATTTCAAAGTCTAAGAGTTTCCAACTCTTGCAAATACACCATGATAAAGATCCCTGAACAACACATTCAAACTACTGCATAAAGCAATGGGCCAAGCTATCTAACAACTAGTACATGATAAACATCAACTATGCCATTTTTTGCAAATATTTTAGTGGCCACCATGTGAATGTTCCTTCTTTCTCTTTCAAACGGAAAACTCCATCTATTTTTTCTTCATAAGAAAGAGGTATGTTACTTGTGACCTTTAAAATATTTACATTTGCATCTCCTGTTCCTTTCAATTTGACTCCATGTACAATAGATAGTGAGTGAATCTGCCAAATGGCCACAGAAGCACCATCAAATGGATCAAACACCAAAAATTTATCCCCCTTTTGGAGTTTATCAATACATTTCTAGAAAAACAAAAAAAATATACATTATATTGAGATATAAAACATTCGATAACATGTAGATAAACTTTCGATAAATATTTATAAGAAACTAGAAAATGACGATAGGAAACTTGAAACCATGCACCTGACATATTAAATAAAAATTAACTTCTCATTATTTGATACAGAATGGATGTTAGATACATAAGGTGTCCATATGTAAGTTATACATTCTCCCTTATTTCCATAATCTATGTATACTAGCTAATTACACTTCACTACTATTCTAACCAGCGTCTATCACATAGGTAATGATTACCCTTATTTACATAATAAAACAACCATTACTTACTTGAATAGTAATTACTTGCATGTGGTTTCATAGCACTCACCTTGAGATCAACACCACTACTACTATGAATATCATGCACATTCTCATCGAGTTCAACATAATCACTATCAACATTGATATGAAGTTGTGCAACTTTGCAGAGAGCTCTATCAACACAACCTTTTTCTTTTCATTTTGCTTTCATATAATTGCTCTGCATGTGGTTTAATCATTATGCAAAAATTAATATAAGTCAAGTAAAGAATGCAAAAGCTATAAATTTTTGTCCAAAAAAACATTTTAAGCATGAAGAATGACAAAACATTGGGACATATTAACTTACAACTTAAAGAATGCAAAAGCTATAAATTTTTGTCCAAAATAAGAATGAAAAGACATTGGGACAAATTAACTTACAGCTTAAAGAATGCAAAAGCTATATATTTTTTGTCCAAAAGAACATTTTAATCATGAAGAATGACAAAAAATTGTGACAGATTACTAACAACAACTATTATATTACCTCAACTTTAGCAAAACTATGACTGTGCTGCACATTCTTGTCCAATTCATCATGATCACTATCAATATCAATAGCTATGTTGACATCAAGGTGTTTTCATTTTGCGCTCCTTTGATAAAATTGCTTTGCATGCGATTTAACCATCATGCAAAAAAATATACAAAGCATTCAATAGTCAAGTAAAGAATGCAAGCTATAATTTTTTCCAAAAGAACATTTTCTGGATCACTCCAACAATAAAGAAATTGGGTTGGATTCTCCTACACTCAGATTTCAATCTACATATTAAGAGGCATTTGTATACAAAATTTCTAAAAAAAAAGAAATGAGATCATAGAGCCTCTTACCTCATTTGAATCCGTGGAATTATGCTCATTCCATGCAGAAACTATAGGTTTAACAAAGGCAACCAACTATGAAACTTTCTTAGTGAGACTGTTTATGCAAATCATTACATGTTGGTACCCTTCATTTGAGTTGAGATGATATGGAGAGTCTCTTATTGGGCATCTAACAGATGGCTATGAAATCTCTATTGATGAACTAGATTTCCACTTCATCCTACTCTTCGATTTACTATGATCTAGTGATGCCATATAATTGACAATATCTTTTGCACCTGCTTCTCTATTACTGTTTTCCACCTAAAATACAATTTGAATTTCAACATATAGTTAGTTCAATAAAAATCAAAATAAATAACACAACACAAATTGAACAAAAAATCCATACACTTTTGGCCTACAACCTGCCTCAGACAAATGTATATCCAACCATCACATTATCTCTTTCTCTCTTGCCTCTGTTACTCTTTGTAAAATATTCTTTAGAACACAATTTTTTTCAATGCCTCCCATTGTTTGGGAGATAGAGTGGAGTATAACCTCTCTTTTCCCTCCATGATTGTTTTTCTGCAATTGTATCTAAAATTGTTCATCAAAAGTATCATCTTTTGCTTGTAATATTTTCTAGAGATTTTTCCACCAGTAGTCTCAAAAGAATTTTCACATTTCATGGATCTTGCTCTACAAAATTTTATTTGCAAATATCCAAATGGGCCCTACATCTTACACCCAACTCGAAGGCCCACCTTGCAACATTTGGCCCAATGGGATCACCATCTCTTGATACCTTAACCAATAATGGATTCTTTCCTTCTAATTTTCTTTCTTTTGCATTCCTCTCTATAGATCCATATAAATCTTGGCTCAATCTTTGTCTTTTGACAAAAGGAGACACATCTATTAAACCACTACCAATATTTCTGGCTAATCCACTAGTTCCATCAAAATTTGTAGATACAACAGGTGCACTTTGAGGCACACCAGATGCAAGCGGTCTCTCTTCATGACTTTCATTAACCAGAACTTCATGCTCCTTGGCCACATTAGGTGTGGCATGAGTAGGTAGATCAATACTAGTCTCTGTAGATTTTACTTCAAAGACATCCTTTAATCTTGAATAAATCATCTGCAGACTTACTGCTATATCAGGTTGCACATCACCGTGTGTTATATCAGGCTACACATCACCATGTGCTATATCAGGCTACACATCATCACAACTATTCTTTTCACTAGCTGCATTTTTTGAATCACAAATGCGTTGGCTTCTACAAGTTGACAACACTATATCTTTTCTTTCCTTTTTTTTTCTCTGCATTTTCTTGCCTATAAAAAAAAATCATATTATGTCTTATATACATAAAGCTCTTTCCTATAAAATTTCATTAAAAACTATTAAACAAATAATATACTACTTAGTGGATTTACAACTTTCCTATTTATCAAACCAAGACAAGATAAATATTCATTATTCTTGGCCACTTTTTCTCTACGAAAGCACTCATAATTGTCACCGAAATTTCAGCATTATGATCACTGTCATCTAATTTGTGCCTTAATGTCTTTTTCTGCATTTCCTAAAGTCTAAATAAGCAAATAATGTATAAATCAACAACTTGAATTAGGAGAAAAATAGTGGAATATGAGTTTGAATCTTAGATTTTGGACATCAAATGGGCTTTTTCTTTTAGAAATCAGTCAAATTAATCACACAAAAACAACAAATGTGTCATGACAAACCAAACATATAATTGATACACTTGATCTGAATAACAAAGAAAAATAAAAATGGAGACAACCACACAATTGTATTCAATAACATCAACAAACAACTAAAACCAAAAGTTTAGCCACCAAATTATAACTTCTTTATTGATCTGCTTCAAAATGATTTTACAATACGTATCATAATTTTTTTCTCTTCAAAAAATTATCCTAGTACTAATGATTTTTTGATTCGGTCTTGGTTTCCCTTTTATAGATAGATAAGGAGAGCAACAAGCTTCAAACCGTTTCATTTCAAAAAATGTCTTTTCAGTTACCTAAATCAAAAGGTCTTAATTATTGTTATTTACATGTGGTTACATAAAAGTAATGAAAGATAAGAAATGAAGAGAACTCATCAGATGTAGAAGTCCATAGCACTCGCAAGACACCAAAGTCCGTTAGTCATCGTAAGGTACTTGTGATCATTCTGATTTGGCAAGGTCCTCTCTCCATGATAACATCTTCAATGCTCGATAATTCACAATTTATGACACTAGGCCTATTCTTCTAGGGGAGCCAGATATGTTTGCTCCCATTTGAACACCGTATAGTCATCAAACCATTTATATTCCTGGATCTTTGATATGTTGGCAAGGTGACTTCTCCATCTGCTATCTAACAATGCTCTAGTCTCTACAATGAACTTTGAGTATCCAAAATACAGTGCAATCATCCTGTCCAACATCAAATTAAAACTATGGACATTTATTTCATGATCTTGTTGTAAATGAGTAATGCAATTTTGGACTACTTGTTTGAACTCACTTTTCCAACTGGTGAAATATTTTAACTAATCATCTTCTCCAAGCATCCTAGGCACAAACCACTGTTTGATTGTATGAAAGATTCTATTCTTGTAGTGATCTTCTGGCTCTCCCTTGACATGCACTGGGACTCATCAATCACAAGTTTCACCATCCTCTCTGTGGGATTTAAAGATGTAGGTGCATCTATACTTCTCTGTAAGACCTTCCACAATGTGCTTAGTGTATGATGGATGGGTTGCCATTTCTTAAACAAAGGATCCAAAATGAGAGCATGGGATTTCATTTGTTCTACTGCTTGGGATAGGGAAGTATAACATTCATGCACATTTTCAGCTTTATCTATCACCATCTTGATTTTGTGCTCCAATAATTTTTCTAATGCACCATATATTTGTTTCCTTACTTTTGTCTCCTCATTGCACTTCTTTAAGATTTCTATTTCTTGCTTCAAGGCCTCTATTTGATAAGTGGAAATAGCATCAGTCTTTTGGGTTGAGGGCTAATACACTACCATTTCATTACTTTGAGAAGTGTTTTCCCATTTTAGTTGATGCTTTAGCTTCACATTCTTTATAAACAACTTGTTCACTTCATCATTCACATATGTTTATGCTTTTTCATATTCTGCAAGTTTATTCTCCAAACTATTGACAACTGCTCAAGTGAACATAGCATAATGCATAGTCATGGTAGCTGCTTCTAAGGCCAAGGTATCTTTGAGGGTCTTGACCATTGCACTCCCTCTCATTTCTTGCACAATGTTTGACAATTTTGGCTTCTTTGTATTTTTCTGCTTAGCTCAAAAGGCTAAGGTCTCAATTCTTGGATTATATCATGTCTTGCTCATGCCTTCCTCTAAATCAAACTTAGCCATTAACATGGGGTCTTATTGTTTTCTTACCTGATCAAGCAGGAAAATCCTTTTCAAATCCATCCCAGGTATAAGCAATATATTGCTTTTCAACACCATTTTCCTAGCTTCTTGTGGACTAATGTCAACATAATTTATCCTCAATTCATTGAAAGTTTGGGCCACAATTTGATCATGCTGAGTTTCCTCAGCACCCATCTTGTTTATCTCAGCTCTGTCCTCAAATTATTTCATTTTTATTTTAATCCAGAAGTCTTTGAATTCTGGGGTGTTGATAAATTCATCATCCTCCATGAATTTGAGGGATGCAATCATTCTTTCATCATCATGCATCTCCTGTTCACCCTGTGCATACATATCCACCCTCGCCTCTGGCTTGTGTGCTTTAGTTTCATGATTTTATAGTGGTTGATCGACTTCAACATCATCTTTTAAGTTCCCTAGCACATTGGCCACCTCCTCTGTATCTCCAACCTCTTCTCTTATCTCATATGATACAAGGGGATTTGGCTCCTATACCCTTTGTCTCTTGGGCCTTGATTACTCTAGAGGTGATTCTGGAGAAGCATATTACATTGAAGTAGTGTCTAGAGGGGGCTCAGAGATTACAACTCCACTTGGTCTTTTGGTAGGCAATTTGGTGGGCTTCTCCAACTCTATTCTTGATTTACCATATAATTTCTCAAAATTATCAATCATTAGGTTGATCCTCTTGATGGGATCTAACGTTTCATCATTAGGCTGATCCTCTTGATGGGATCTGACGTTTCATCTATATAAAATACCAAGAAATTGATGTCTGTCTTCCTCTTTTCTTCCTCTAATTTTGTTAATATCGCCCATTTTCTTCTCCTCTGAAATACTTCTTGGAGAGTCAAGTAGTTTCTTATCACATCCTCCTCATAATAAACATCATGGGTGATCCCAACCTTAGTGAGGATTGTTTGCCTCAAAAAATTCATGTGGCCTTCGGGGTCAAAGACCCTTTCTCCTCTAGACTCCAAGAATATCTTGAGTTCAAATAATGTTGCAACTCCTCAAGAGTATCAGATCCAACAAACAATTCTTCACATACGGTCAAGTTAGGAAAGAATGTTCCTTTCTTCTGTTTATGCATGACCTCCTTCTCCATCCATAACATTTTCCACATAAACTCTAAGAAATCCAATTGGAGAGGAACAAACTTGGGAAAAACATGTGGGGCTTGGGGACATCCATATACTCTTATTACTGTAACATCTGGAAAATAGAACCAATCACCAATGTTGTGGGTATTCCCTTGCTCTAGCCTCAATGCCAAGGGTCTTAATAGTTTTAGTATTAGTGTATGTAACCTTGGTAATTTATGAAAAAGCATAGACATAATTCTTACTACAAAATCATCATGAAAAATCACATAGTTGCTCCTCTTGCATCTACTCTCCCATATATAACACCAATTTTGAATAGGTAGCTGATCACCTTGTTGATCAACCATTCCAAAACACATTCTCCTAGTCTATTTATAATTGTTATGATATAGAATTAGGTGACACACCAAAGATTAACATCTGAACGTGATGGGGGCTTTATCTTCTCTTGCAAAAATCCTTCATGCAATGCTCTCTCAATGAATGAAGCAAATGCATACTCAATATTTGTCTAAGGGTTTTGGATCCTCATGGCCATCATCATTAAGCCAATTGGAATATTCTCTTGAGCATCCATTCGAAGAATTATAAAAAAGGAAAAATAGATTCTCTTAAAATATATTTGAAAATCTTCTATATGAAATGACTCAATGCGGGAAGAGGCGATAGTTATTCTTTTGTTATTTTCACCCTTCCTCATGTGCATAGGGAGTTCATCACTCCTATCAGTTTTCCTCAACCTATTGTACTCCTCCTCACTTTTTTGCAAGTCAATTTTAGCAAGGGATTGTTTATTCAAGTTGAAACACTCTACAATGATAGACTTGGTTAATACCACCAACTGTGAACCATTTGTCATCCTTACAGTTTTCATGGCTGGATGATAGTTTTGTGCCAATACTCTAATGAATTCAACATCTATAAAGATATTTGGGACTACCAGACTGGATAGGTCTAGAGTCCAAGGGTTTGACACTGGGATTTTGGCATCTCTTTTATCATAAAAATACCAAAACAAATCCCACCCAGAGATGGGAATGATTGCATCTTGACACCCGTGAGCTATGTCTCTAAACACTTTCTTAAATCCTTTATCTATTGAATTAGGTAAAATTTCTAGTATGGATTGTTGCAAAGGCCTTTTCTTCACCTTGGGTTCTTCCTTCTTACTCACAGGTTCAATCTTCTTAGGTGGCACGGTGTAAAATTTTTACTTCCTTTTGAATTTTCTAAACCCTTAATTGTAAATCCTAGTTGACCAAATGCTTTAGAATTGCTTACGAAGAGTGTTCGTGTACTTACTTGATGATATAGTAGTTGTAGAGCTTTTCTTCCTCGAAGTCCTTAGCTCCTGCCACAATGATCCTTTTGTAAATGATTACAAAAATGATATTGAATTCTAGATATAATTGCTTCTGAACTCATTCATTTTGACATTAATGTCTACTTCATTCAAAATATTTCATAATCTGTGCCTTTTTCAATTTTAAATATATGCCGTTGATCTTGGAAGATCAAATGGATAATGATAATCAAATAATTACTGTCATAGTTGACATAAATGCTTTTTCCAACCTGTACCACAATACTGCTATCACTTCTCTTAACTGTTACAGGATGGCGGTGTCACGTAATATACTCATTTTGGTTATCCCGCTATACGACAAGCTTTATTTATGTTATCACTTTTCTACTACGAGACTACGGTTCTCATACCGTCATACCGCACACTTCTTTTATGTTGTAGTTTTTTGACTATGGGACAACAAGTTATACATCCTTATACCGCCATACCGCAAGTCCCTTTTAATTTTAAAATATGTTTATCATGGGGTGGCGGGTTATATAGCTTCATACCGCCATTATTGCGCACTTACTTTTTCTTTATAGATTGTTGATCAGAGGATAGTGGGTTACATAACTTAACACTACCATACTGCATGCTATTTTAATGTCATTGTTTGTTGACTGTGGGACAATAGGTTAACCTTTGATAGTTAAGTTGAGATCATACCGCCATACCACAGTTTTTATTTTATATAGTCACTGCTTTCCGAGGGGTAGCAGTATACTTCTATACTCAAGTGACCTGTCACTGCCATCCCACACACATCTGTTATGACTGCCATGGTATAGTGCTATATGATTACATTTTATTTTCTACCCCTCCATACTATCAAGGGCCCTTATAACTGAACAACTACTCCCGCGGGGTGCGGTAATGGATTTTTATCAATGTAAAAGTGCTAGACACATCTTATTTAAGCATATATAATGATTTATTAAATCTTTGGAATTGTATGGGGATTTTTCAGTATCAGTCAGACCTACTGTTAAGATGTCTATATGTATTATTAAATCATATATGTTCATTATTGTTTCCTTCACACAAACATATTCAATGCATGTGGAGGCTAGAAGTTGTATTACAAACTAAAGCTATCCAAATATTAGAGAAATGACTACAATTTATTGCCAAGATTTTAAAGTGTTGTTTACTTTCACAAGTATCTTGTTACATTATTTGACACCTTTAGAACTTGCTTGCTTCTTTTCATATCTAACAGTTCTAGAGAAGTTAGAAAAGTCTAGCATCTAGAAAACATATGGGACATACAAGAAATGATATTCTAACTAAACAAAATTAATTTCAACCAAAGTAAGCAAACTAAGAAGAATGATTGAACCTAACTTTAAATGCATTTCAAATCAGGAGTGGACATCTCAGCTTTTGTATACAATGTACCAGCAGAATAATGATGATTACATTCAAAAATGTATTAGTAAAACACAATGATAAGAACACCTATACTTAGATCTTTATTACATTCAATAATAAATTACACCATACATATAACCATAGTTTAGGTGAAAATCTTACAAGTTAAGGTCACAGGCTAGTTAAGGTGACAAAACATCATCATAATCATCTACATTGCTAGCCATATGAGACCATATTTTAGGATTCCATGCAATTAATAGATTAGGCTTGCACACAATGTTACCCAAGCATTGAGGTCTAGGCTAGGGACATGAGCTCGTGGTTTAATGACAAAGCAATCAAAGGAATTGAAATTTGGATGCATGTTACAAGTTCAATTCCCATATGCTCCAAAATGCGTAGAGGAAACTAATGAAAAAATAGTTTGCTAAAATTAGAATTGCTTGTATGGTTCTGGTACTCAGTTTTCTATGTAAATACTGTAAGTTACACCAACCAATAACAAACTAATTATGATGTACATGCACTACCCATGCCATGAAGACTTAGTGAAAAGGAGCCTTAGGCATTAGGTTGGTGAATTGATTACAAAATTAGAAATTAATACCATACCCTTGCATGATAACATGGAACACAAATAGACAACTTAGAGATATGGTCACTACATTGTATTGATTATACAATGAATAAAAGAATCCAATTATTTCACAATATCAAGAACTCCAAATTGTTACATGGTAGTCAATGTCTTATGACGAGATACCCTCCTATTTATGTAACTCATCTCTTATAATACACAAGGAAGTATATTTATTTTTGTCCTAATACAATACAATATGATTGCTTTCTCCCTAGCTATCTATGCTTTGATTTATAGTTGCAAGCCCCATGAATAATTTTACAAGAACTCTTTCAACATTTCAACTGGAATAACCAAGAAATAAAATAGCATAAAGAGGAAACGTGACCCAAATTCAAAGTTCAAACGCAACATAGAAATCCTTTGATATGAAATTCATTCATACACATGATTTTAGAATTTCCATTTGAAGCAGACAACTACTTTTCACCCTTTTCCAAAAATATCTCAAACCCTCAAACACTTGGGGTATACACAATGAGGACCCTAATGACTACATTTTATACACACAAATCTTTACACCAATTTCATCACAACATCACACACATGGATTACCTTTTTTTTATGGATGTAAGATTCAACATGAGACACAAAATAATAACTAAATAAATAAATAGGATTTATACAGATAATGGATGCATTGATGCTCAAGTAGGACCCACAAACACTCATACTTGGCACATTCAAATTTATAGTCATTCATGAACTTCATAAGGAGCCATACCTTTTTTTTATGGCTATATGATGCAACATGAGACACAAAATAATAACTAAATAAACATGATTTATACAAATAATGGATGCATTGATGCTCAAGCAGGACCCACAAACACCCATACTTGGCACATTCAAATTTATAGCCATTCATGAACTTCATAAGGAGCCATACAATAACTATTTAATGTAATGAGGGTTTTGAATTACCTTTGAATTCGTTGTAGAGGGCATCCCCAAATTCGACTTCGCTGTAGAGGGCCTCGCCGATTTCAAATTAGTTGTAGCAAACTCTGAATTCCTTGCCTGCCTTTTCAAAAGTCTCTAGGCCCTCTCCAAACTAGCTTTATCACCCATGCGAGTAGCTAACCTCTACCAAATTTTGTACTCTACTCTACTCCCCACTCCTGCCAACAATTTTTTAAATCGCTACTAACCCTGCACACAATACAACCCACTCCCACCAATAATTTTCCAAAAGTTCATTTTTTTTAATTACCCACTTTAATATTATATTGTCTAATTTTTATTTGTGTGACTAATTATTTAGTCATTTATAGCTGTGATTTTACCCGATGATCAAAATAGTCATTTATAGTTGTGTTGTAAAAAAATGAATAAAATTTAGTCATTTTTAGTTGTCATGAATAAAAGTTTTAGTCATGTAGTCATTTATTTTCCAAATTCTACTAGTGTATGTATTCTCATAAGAATTCATGTCAAGTGAACGATCAACAAAAAGTGATGGTGATAGAAAAAGAAGATTGCATTGGAGCATGCCATCAACACTGTGAAGATTGCAAAAAAAAAGAAGAAATATTTGATCAACTTGAAAATAAAGAGCTTGAAGAAGAGAAATCAAATGTTTTCCAGACATGCATGCAACCCAAGCTTGAAGAGAATGATGAAGAAAAGATACATCAAGAAGAATCTCATGAATTTTTTATTCCTAGTTGGTATCTTGAGGCTCATGATGATGATTTTATTTTCAAGGAGGATATTTTTATTCATTCATCACCAATCATTGAAGGGAAATTTTTTGTTAATGAAATCAAATACTGAACAACTATTGAAAAAAATTTCACTACTATGACTAGAAGAGAGGAAAGCACAAGGGAAATCTCACATGTAGCTTCTTTTCCTTTAAAAATGGGGACCTTACCTTTGCTTGGATAAGGATGAAATTTCAATGAGTTGTACAATTGACAGAGAATTCAAAGATCAACTCCAAGTGAAAGAAGATAAGTGTCTCTAGTTAGAGCCAACTTTAGAATTATTTTGACACCACAAAGTTTAAACTTTCTTGTGTCAAAACGATAAGTGTTGTCATGCATCAAACACCTTTCTCAAGCTAATTCTAGTTGCAACTTGATAGTACCACATGTTTCATATGCTATTCATTGTATTTTTCCATATTTGGAGTATCATAGTTGATTTAATTCAGGTGAAAAGGTTTGGCAATTTGAAGAAGAACCATCTTCCATTTAAGCAAAGTCTTGGGAGTAGTCACACAGTGCAAAAAATCACAAAAATAATTAAATTTGAAAATTCTTAAGACCTAGTACAAAATCCTTTTACATAGGTGTTTATGACTTCATTTCACCTAATGGGGCAATTTTTTTAGATCAAAACATCTTCTGGTTTGAGTGATTTTAAAACTTCAATTATTCAGTAGATTGTTTACAAAAACAATTAAATTTGGATTTTCGTAGCACTTGGGAAAAATGGTTCAGTAGGGATCTGGATATCATTATTGATAATGTGGCTAGTTTTTAGATCAACCTGCTTCCTATTTTGCAAGATATTAAAACTTTAATTTTTCACCGACCAAGTTGCAAAAATAATTAAATTGAAAGTTTTAATAAATTTGTAATAAAATGGATTAATGTGTTTTTTCATGATGCGATAATTAGCAATGTGGCAAGTTTTCAACAAAAAATATGAATCCAATTGAAAGTTATGGCTATTCCTTCTGTCACTGAACTTGTAAAGTCAATAAGCAAGTCTTCAAGTCTCTTCACCAATTAAAATCCCATATATTAAAATCATGATTAAAATTTGTCTTTGGTTCACAAAAGTTGTAGGAATAATACTTGATCACACAGTTGTTTCGATGAGGCTAGTTGAGATAAGTTCTCATTCTTAAGTGCCAAATTTTTTGAAATTACTTGTAATGAGTAATTAAATGCGAAAAGGAAAAGTAGATAAAATTAAAAAGGAGAAAAAAATGAGCTTGTTAAAATTCACAACCCACAACATAAAATATGAGGTGAAAATTCACAACCCACAACATAAAATATGGGGTTATGAAAATTCACAACCCACAACATAAAAGATGAGCTCATGAAAAATCACAATTCACAAACATAACTTAAAAAATAGGGTTGTTAAAATCCACAACCTCAAAAATTATTTAAAATTCCACTTTGTAGAAGAATGAAAACTCAAATATTCAAAGAGGTTGTATGAAATTAGTTATTATTATAACTGAAAGTCTAGTGCAAAGTTCTCCATCATTCACACCATCATCATCCTTTCATGCCACTCTGAGAGATTAGAAATAATTTTGTGCAATTTTATATGCAATGCTAGGTAGCATAAATCATGACACACAATGCTTGCAGGATATAATGATTTTTTTTTTTAGTTTAACACAGTCGCAGTAAAATTGTGATATATTTTTTGTTTCTCAATGAAATTTCAAAATTTAAAATGTTTCAAAAAGTAGAACATAATTATAAAATCCATTTTTTTTGAATAAATCTTGAGTGATTTGTGAGAAGTTCAATGTTTCAGAAAGTAGAACATAATTATAAAATCCTTTTTTTTGAATAAATTATGAGTGATTTGTGAGCAAAACTCTAGTGTGAAGAAGAAGACATGATTTATTTGTAGGCACACAAATTGTTTTAAAAAATGCCTCCATGATATGTTGTCTTATGAGATGAAATAAGCAGATATAGATTTGTTGAAAAAGACTTAAATTTTTTCAAGAAAGTGCAAGTGTTAGCTATAAAGCCGAATTTTACGGTTTTTTCCAACATCCTACCTATGTGTACCAAAATGAGAGCTTTGTCAACATCCTTCTATGCCAAAATGGAGTGATCAAATATGATATCGACATCTATCAAAGCATAAATAAATTTGATTTTTGTAAGAGTTTATAGTTGCAAGAAGCATTTAAGGAGGCTTACGATGTCATGACATGGAATCTTTGTTATCACATATTTAACTTAAACCTAAATGATGCAATTACAATACCTCAAATTGAAGGTTTTCAAGAAGAATTATGGTTTGTACAAATGGAGAGCATAATTCTAACTATAGAACCAACTCATGCCATTGTTATCACAATTAGGGAAGCATTACATTGCAAATAAATAGGTTGGAGGTGATCAAAATGGTTGAAGGTTGATTCAAAGTTTTATGTCTTAACACTTTTTCAATGGAAAAACCTTACATGTAATTAGGGACATTCTAAATTCCTATGAACAAGCTATTTATACCATTGGAAATATTTTCTTTGTTTAATGAGATTGATCTAATCTCTTATTTTGGTTTCATAATGCATTGACACATGATTATGCTAAGTTCAACTCTTATGGAGATCATCGACCCTGCTATAGGCTTGAAGAAGAATCATCATGTTATCAATATATTATTTCACATTTTTCATTGTTAGGTCCAGTTTTTGAGGTTGCAATGGAGATTTTAGAGAAGGATTGCAACCATATCATGTTCCTATTATTATTTTTGATGGCTAGAGATAATAATTCCTATGAAGGAACTAGAAAAGGTGGATGGAAATTTTTAGAAATTATTTGACTTGGTGTCAATAAATAAAGATCATTCTCATATATATGTATGTAGAGAGAGAAAATTCAATTTTGTTAAGAGAGATGCAACATTGAATGAAAAGGTAGCAATAAAGCAATTTCCAACTTATTCCAAACAAATACATTAAGAATTTGTATGAGAGGGAATTATGTAAGAGTATCAAAATTTCAATGAAGATTATTGCTTATGATGTTGCTATTCAAGTTAATGCTTAAGTGAAGGAAACATAGTGCCTACCTTGACAAACCAAAAGCTTGGCATTTATTTCAAAGTTATGAGTTTCAAGTCATCTTTTTGTAAAAGTGACTTATGTCACTTATTGTAATCAAAAGTTAGAAAATAAGTTTTATCTCTAAAAAAGTTGAGCAAAACTTAACCAAAATTAAGCTTATTTTATTTTATTTTCTTAAATATTTCAAAAGGTAGTTGAGGTAGTTACTAGGCAGTTACAAGGTGGTTATCCAATGGAGCCTACAAATACAAGGTTATTTCAAATATAAATAGGGAATTTTACAAAGGGGAAATTTTTGAGAACTTTTTGGAGAAACTGCATGAAGAATTTTGGTTTGAAACTTTATACCTAAGGGTTTTTAGAATTGTATAATTTCATAAAGATAATGAAGAATGCATTTTGGTTCTTATGTTCTAAATGTGTTCTTATGTTATTATTATCGATTTCTCATATGTTAAATTAGTAATCCCTCTATGTACTTGTACAAACCATTGGTAAATCATGCAATTGATGTAACAAACACTTTCATATCTTGGTATCTTGGTTTGAATGTGTTGAAGCAACTTGTATCCTCATTTTTTGAAATTTTTTACACTTTTTCATTATCGTTGTATATCAAATCATGCTTTGTGGTGAAACCCCTTTGTAATTTTTCATACCTTGTGAAGTCCTAGTTGGTATTCGCATATCTACCACTAGGGTTTCTATTATTCAAATTTCTTTAGTTTTCCCTTTTCCTTAATGTACTTTCTAGTTAAAAGTACATGAAAACCCTAAAAACCATCCATCATACGAGGGAGTTGCCTCTCTAAAATGTAGAGGAAAGTTGTTAGTACAATAACAACTTATCCAACTATTGGAACATTTGTTACTGCCCATTAGGTAAGTCAATTTGAAATTTTTAGTGACAAAGCTGTTTACCAATACATAGTCATTAGGAAAAATATTTTCAATAATGGAAACTAATCTATGATATGAATAAGATCAACATAGAAGGAGTGATAGGATGAGATATTATCATATATTAAAAAAATTAACTATCACCTGGATGCAAGTGAGCTATTAGAAATAAACTAAAATTAAGACAACTACATAGATAGCAAGATATGATATTATAAAGTAGTTAACGATCAATGGATAGAAAAAAAGAAATGGATAGTTGTGATATTGCTATCCAGATTCAACCATGTAGTTTTATGAGTCAAACTCATTGACTCGTGTTTAATGAGTAGTGGTTCATAGGAACCCATCTCTCATGATAATGAATGGTCCACTTAGCACTCATTGCATCTAGGTGATGCTCACAGAGGTGAAGCACTAGGCCTTCCCAGGAGTTCACCCATCCTAGTACTACTCCAATTCAAGCACACTTAACCATAGAGTTTTCTCCAAGGTTAAGACCACTTAGCTTGCAAATGGGGTTGAAAGCTAAGTAGACTTAACCTTGGAGGAGAAAAATCCATGGTTAAGCATGCTTGAGCTGGAGTAGTAACAAGAAGGTCCAGTGCTTCACCTTTGTAAGCATCACCTAGATGCAATGAGTGCTAAGTGGACCATTCATTATCATGAGAGATAGTTTTATGTGAAACACTACTCATGAAACACGGGTCAATGAGTTTGACTTGTAAAACTACATAGTTTAATCCTAATAGCAATATCACAATTTGACATGCTGTGGAAAATACCTCTTACTTATCAAGAAATGGATAGATAGAACAACTGTAAGGGTAGATAGGAATAAATAAAAGTACATAGAAAACTTAAAGTATTCATTAACCTTGTAAGATATTTTGATCCTATATATATGGGCTTTCCTATGAAAGTATTTCTTGAGTTACATAATTGACAAAATAGTCCTATAATTTGGTATTGAACCCTAACACCAGGGATTTTCCACTTCAAAATGTTTACTAGGATTCAAATTGTATACTACTCGAACTTTGTTATAGTTGAGTCCTTGTGTATATTTTGGTGTATAGTTGAGTAGTTGAGTTCTTGTTGATCAACTTGAAATACTTTTTCATGCCTATTAACTAGGCCTCTGTTGCATCTCCTCCACTTGTGTCGTCATATTTTGGTGGTTACATTTTCTTCAATTCCTAAATTATGGGATCTTTCCTCTCATAACCTCATCTTTCCAAAGGTGATGAACTATGAAAAGGTATTCAATAGTAATTTCCATGATAATAATATGAGGGTTCTTCCTCCATTGCTCATTCTTGGGCGCCCAAACCTATTTTATGGTTTGTCCCTTGTTCTTGTTGCCTTGATAACTCCTATATTTTTCATTCTTGGGAGGATATCTTGGCTCAAAGGGCACCCAATTTTTCTTGAATCTCTTCTGGAAACACTGGTAGTGGAGGTGATACATTCCTACTAGCATACACGATCTTGGCTAGGATGGAACTCGCTCCCTTCTAAGTTGTCGTCATAGTATATACACCCATTATCTCTATAAAAGTGGTAGTAAATTGATTTAGTCCCATTTTGAATGGTTAACCACACACTTTTACAATTAATTAAAGGGAGTTTCATTAAAAAAAATCACATAAATGAAATAAGATAATTTCAATCAGCCCCTTAAGTATTACCCAATATTAGACAACTTTTTGTTCCTTCATGATACATTGTCAAATTATAAGTCACATATATATATATATATATATATATATATATATATATATATATATATATTCTCTTACATGCACATAAAACACATAAGACGTTCAATGTTATTTAATAATATAACCATCATGATTGCATAGTTACATAGTTTTCCTCTTTTACAACATTGATTGATTCTTCAATGGGGTCTTCCTCCTTAGAGGCTTCCCCAACTACATATGCCCTTGAATGTACACCGACATATTCCACTATGACCACCTTAGACATGGTTGGGGCATAATTCCTACATCCAAAGGGAAAGTATTTGACTGCATATAGTATGAATTGACTATAGGTTCTTGGATCATGGACAGGCTTACCTTGTTTTTCCTTGCTTGAATTTTATTCACTTTAAGGTGGATGAAAAAGTTTTTGTATCAGACATTGTTTTGATTTCTAGTTTCAATATAACCTTCTTAGGCTCCTCAAGGATGGGTAATTTTTTTGGTTTCATTGAGGTTTCTTAGAGGATCTAGGCTACCCTTTCTTCCCACATCCCATCTATGTAAGATATAATAATATTTTTATTAAATGCGGATAATGTGGGCACCAAGGTCCAAATTTGGAACCTAGGTGCTTTGATACCTATGTAAAAAACAAGCATACAACATTCAAAAATATCAAGCATAAAGATCGTTTTAATTTAAGGGTTTCACATTTGTCCAGATTACATCAAGACGTCAACACAAAATAAATGATAGAGGTTATGAGGATGTGATAGTTATTATCTCTATTTTAGGTTTGGGATTTTTCTAAAGGGATGAGATGTGAGGGTCCTTGAGGGCCTCCACATCCCTTTAATTTTTATTAATTTTGTGTTTTTTAAAATGAAGACATTTGTGTGTTGGCCCGTAGGGTCAAGTAGCCATCACTTGGAATTTTTTTCTATCCCTTGCTACTTTTTCAAGTCCCCAAAATATTTCTTGAAATTCTAAAAATTTGGGGATGTGGTGGGAGGGAGATGGGGACCTTTCTTGTTGTCCCCTACTAATCTTTCCAAATCCCCAAAATGTTTCTTGAAATAAAAAATGATGATATGAGGGAGGAAGATGTGATGTTTTTCTTGTTGTCACTTGCCAAATTTTGTCTTTGTGTTTTTAAAATGAAGACATTTGTGTGTTGGCCCGTAGGGTCAAGTAGCCATCACTTGGCATTTTTTTCTATCCCTTGCTACTTTTTCAAGTCCCCAAAATATTTCTTGAAATTCTAAAAATTTGGGGATGTGGTGGGAGGGAGATGGGGACCTTTCTTGTTGTCCCCTACTAATCTTTCCAAATCCCCAAAATGTTTCTTGAAATAAAAAATGATGATATGAGGGAGGAAGATGTGATGTTTTTCTTGTTGTCACTTGCCAATATTAGCAAATTGTCTTTGAAATGTTTCTTGAAATTCTAAATGAAGACATTTGTGTGTTGGCCTGTAGGGTCAAGTAGCCATCACTTGGCATTTTTTTCTATCCCTTGCTACTTTTTCAAGTCCCCAAAATATTTCTTGAAATTCTAAAAATTTGGGGATGTGGTGGGAGGGAGATGGGGACCTTTCTTGTTGTCCCCTACTAATCTTTCCAAATCCCCAAAATGTTTCTTGAAATAAAAAATGATGATATGAGGGAGGAAGATGTGATGTTTTTCTTGTTGTCACTTGCCAATATTAGCAAATTGTCTTTGAAATGTTTCTTGAAATTCTAAAAAATTGTGAATGTAAGGGGAGGGATATGGGAGAATTTCCTACTCATCCTCATCTCCAAGACATCCTCAGGTCCATTTTTATAGGAGAGGCCTTAGAGTACATATATAATTATCAATGATTTAAAATTATTTTCATTTTTCATGGAGGATACCTCTTGAGAGAGAATTTTGTGATATATAGTAGATTTATTTTATAAAAGAGCTACTTGTCATTTATTCAAATTGAAAGTAAAAATAATTGCAGAATTATTGATTATTTGGTAACATTGTGGTAGTTTCCTCATTCTGTTTCATTCTTGTAGTTACTAAATAAGAAACAACTATTGACAATTTTTGTTTTGACTTTGTTTTTGATTAGCGGTAAAACAGGTTTTGAAGGGACCCCGAAACCCTTTACAAAAAGAACAAATGAAGAAAAAGAAAATTACAATGAGCAACCATCAGCCAAAAATCGGCATGCCATCAACTCTTCATCAGTTAAAAAGAAAGACAAAAGCAACAACACTACATATTATTGAGGATATCTGCAGCTTCCATGTTCCCCGCCACAGTATTCTAATAATCATCCATAGCTTCAGGCATATCTTTACTAGGGGCCCCAACCTGCACTTTAGTCTTGTTGTGTGTTCTAGCACTAGGTCCACCCACATTAACCTTGCTAATCAAAACACTTTGCACCCCAACAAATCTATCAACAAAACTCTCTTCCTCCATTTGCATACCACCAACACCAACACCCTCACCAAGATCCATCTCCTTGCAATTCTTGGACAAATCAATAGGAGTGGAGATGCCCACAGAATCATAATTCACAACATTCGCCTCCCCACCCTTCACCAGATTCACACTAATCCTTTCCCACTGGACTTCCAGGGTTAGGATTCTTTCTTCGAACGCCTGTTTCATCTTCAAAATTTGCTCAACAACAATCCTCAAAGACTTAAACAGTTTGTCAACTTGATTCTGAACTGAGGAATCACTCACTTTAATCATCGCCCCCCTCACCCTGACATTGTTCATGTTGAGTTCATGAAACACCCATTTAAACAATTTAAACAAAGACATGGATCCCTCCTTATCCATCTCTAAAACATTGGAAATTTCCTCATGGTCAAAGTTAAAAATATCTTTACCCACAACAAAATCCTCCTAAGAGGAACTCACCTAATCCTGACTAATACCAACCTCCTTACCTTTACCTTCAGCCACTAAAATTTTCATTTTATGGATTGAAATGGTAATTTCCTCAACAATAGACCTCCTTTTGTTCTGTACCTCCACATCCACACTCGGAGAGTTCAAGGCGCCCAACCCACCATCCAACTTCATAGGAGAAGCAACTTGTATGTCCACCATCTGGCTAGCTGACCTAGTCACCATTTTCTTATTGCTACCCTTCATTTGGCCTTGCTTCCTTTTGGTTCCCAAAATAGGGGATGCTACTTCACTAGCAATAACAATCCTATCCTTGAGGATAGTAGAAGTGGCAGCAGGCTTAACTTTCCTCAGCATGTCTATAGCCTTATCCTCGCTACAGGTCTCATAGTCCTTTTGGATAGGACCCTAGGCCCCTTTATCAACCTTACCCACATTAGGAGGTTGTGAGAACACTTCCATGGAAGCTTGAGATTCTGGTAGATAATTCGTGTCCTCCTCTGTTTCAAACTTCGTGTTTGGAACTTTTGTCTTCTTCTTCCCTTTCACAGAGATTGGCTCATCTTCAGAAGCAGTTTCATAATCCTTAGCCAAATTCTTTTGCTTACCCTTAGGAGTGATAGCCAACAACTTAGAGACCTCAAAGGCTTTAGCATAATATGAGATTAGAAAAATAAGGCCCACATACAACACCATATTTTTAGGATTCCTTTTGTGGTCCTTCAAACCACACTCCAGAGAGGCCAAGAGATAAAAAGGAAAATAAATTTTCTTCTTGTGGTGAACATGGTTAAGGAGAACAAAATGGTAGGCATTACCAACAAAAAAATGACCTTCAAGAGTTATATACCTCATTAATTCCTCTACTACATCCCCTTAGAGAGCTTTAAGCGATCTACGCTAGTACCCTCCACTCTTCGCCATCTTTAGATCTTGCTCTTCAGTTCCCTTGAAAAAGGTCTCCATGGCAGCCTTAGATTCTTTCTTGTCCCTGTACACCTTCATCCCTTCCGTAGAGAGCCCAGTAATATTAGCAATAAAATCCTCATCAACATCAAACTCGGTACTTCCCAGTCTCAAAACCTTGTTCCAATCCTTAGCAAACAAGGCCGTAGCTTGTGGGTTGTTACCATGCAACCTTTCTAGATAAGGTGTAAGACCACCTTTCTCCAGGATACCCCACACCTTATTTTTTTTAACAAAATCACAGGAGAATGGTTTCACATGATTTCTATCACCTCCCATGGTCCCAAACTTAGCAGAACTTAGAAGCTTTAGGACCTTGTAGACAATAAGAAGAATTCTTGAGAAGGAGAACCAAAAAATGCCCAGAATCCATGTGGTAATGGTATTATGGCAGAGGGGAATTATGAACCTAGGGCACCGCCCCATATGGAGATCAAAGGAAGTACCATCAACACAATCAAAATCCAGCTCGCCATTACACCATATAATTATCTACCAGGTGAAGATAGTCATACCAAACCTAATCATAATGAGGTGAATATCCAAGTTAGCAATTTTGGATATCATGATTTAAACAAGAAGTGGCCTCCAAGGGGAGGGGGTCGTTAACATCCAACTCCCTAGAACCCTTCACACCAAGGTTATCAAAAACATCAGCTAAAATGTTTCCTTCCCTAAATATATGAGAAATATAATACTCATCAAAGGACTTTAGGATATCAATAACATCCCTAATGATAGAAACAACACTCCAAGTAGGAACCGAAGACTCCTTGAGATTATTAATAATATTGAGAGAATCTCCCTCAAGCTACACATTTTTATAGCCTCTAGAATATGCCATCTTCAAACCATGATATGATTTATTTTGACTTTGTTACTCGTCTAAGCTAACAAGTAAAAAATTACTAAAAAATAATTGTTTAGATTATGCCTTCTAATATAGTTGTCTTATAATATCATCTTGTAGCAGTTGTAGAAAACTTTTGGAAGTGAGTATTGGTTATAGTCATGGATTCTATTATGATTTGTTTGTGGATATTTTTTAATAGTGCTATTTGGATTTTTTCTTATAATATAAATTGAGTTAGTGGGTCCCTCACCCATTTTATTAACCTCCAACTGAAATTGTATTTCAAGGATGAAAATGACAACTATGATTGTATTGCTACAAGTTACACCAATGAAAACTAAACTAGGGTGGCTTTGATTGAAAATGGTGGAACACCCAACATAACTAATCCAAAGATGACAAAAAGGGAATTTGAAACACCATAATTGTGATTGTATTGCTATTGAAACTTAATAAAAAATATACTAGGGAGGATTTTCTTGAAAATTGGGAACTTTGAACTTAACTAAACCAAAATGGTAAAGAAGAAATTAGAAGCCCCATAAAAAAGCTACTATAATGTGATGAATTAACTAGATGTAGGGCCCAAAGCACCAAAATCTTCATAAAAAATTTCCCCCTTGTGTTTGATGCTCCTACCTCAACCATCTACACCTCCCTTAATAGCCACACTTGACATCCTCATCAAATATTTTATTTCTTTTCCAAGACTCTTTGTTCTTTCACTATCTTGATGAGGAGATTGGGTTTAGAAAAGACCACGTAAAATTAGAAAATTCAAACACAAGAGTTAAGTGTTCATTTTCAGCTTCAACTATAAAAATTTGTAGCTTCTTCACTTCACTCACTAAAGCTAAGAATATGGCTTCAATTTCTCTGAAGAATTCCATAGATACGAGTTCACAAAAGTCCCTTTTTGTAATATACAAAATGCAAAGAAAATTGACCACTACATAGTGCAAAGAAACATCCAAACCCCCTTTGAACTCTTCCCTCCCAAAAATTTGAGCAATGGCTTTCACCACTTCCTTATCCATAAAAAAATCCAAAATGTTGAAATACATGTGTGTGTAGTGAATTTATCCTACTAAAAATGCAAGAAAATGTAAAAAATCATGCAAAGTGATTGGAAAAAATTGTGGACTGCAAATGAAGTTCTTATGAGTTCATAGACTGGAAAATATGGATAGATTGATTCTTTTGGGATGGCATTGTTTTCCATAGTTTGTTCCTAAGTGTCAATCTGAGAGTTGTAAACTTGTGAAAGGTGTTGCAACAGTTGATCTAATGGCTAAAAACAATGAACTAAGTGAGGATGTATGCAATTGCTTCACACAATAAAATCCTAACTCTAAAATTGGTTTAATTCTGTTGTTTCTATTTCCTGGAAGAAATTGTGACAGGTAGTGCGCAAAGAATTGTGACAGGAATTGTAGTGACAAAAATTATAACAAAAATATGATAATAGAAAATGAAGTACATTTTTGAAATGATGCATTGTCAATAGTAAATTCCAGTCTGCACAAATCAAATATTTAATCCTTGAATTACCAATAAGTGCATTAGCAAATAATGAAACCAACTTTAAAATCAAATTAAACGTGACTGTAAATAATCAAATCTACGTATAGGAAAAAAAAAAGCTTTAAATCAAATCACACACATCTAATTACCACATTGAAATTGAAAGAAAATCACCAATTGATGCAAAGAGTGGGCCATGCCTCCTTGGCTAATTGATGATGAAAATATTAATGCGTTCTCAACTCAGCTCAAACACACATACACATGAGAATTTCAGAATCATTTTGAAGTAGTAGAATAACTTTGCATTATTATCTATATCTAAAGTCTTAAGTTTAAACATATTTATACTTAAACAATCACCGATAGGGTTATGGTTTATTTGTGGCCTACGTCCAACAAACCATTTAAGTTTGATAAAAGAAAAATCTTATGAGTTTGAAAAAAATAACAATTGCCACTGGCCAAAAATATATAATAGTCTTAACAAGTACTATCTTCAAAAATAAGTATGAACAGAATTAGACTGATCATTTCCTTGTTCACGTTTTCAACCACCTTAGCAGCTTCCCAACTATTTCTTGCCATTTCAACCACAAATTAGTTAGCATTTCGATTGACATTGGCATTTTCTAATCGTTTTACTTTCCTATTACATTTTATCAAATACTCATACTTCTTGTGACAAATAATAAGATGATAGAAAAGATAAAAGAAAAAGGGAAACAAAAGGTAAAATTATTGGAACATTTTAATCCCCATCATTTCCCCCATTTGAAGATCTTACATGTCCCAATGCAAGAAAGGAAAAAGTACAAACCAAGATAACCTGATCAATTTCAGAATGGTATTTGAAATTTCGCAAGACCATAGTTGCTGCAATTCTTCCATTTGTATCTCATGTTCATGGATAAGCATATACTCATCTTTGGAAACTATTATCTGTCGCAATTCTACCTTTAACTTTTGAATTTCATTTTCCTATAGCTAGGAGATGGAATTAGCTTGGTGAAGCTGATTCTATAATTCTTTATTTTCCTCCTGTAATTTTTCAACTAAACTCTGCAAGTCCTTAATTTGTTTGAGGATATCATTTTCCTCAAATTCTTCTTCGGCTTCTACTTCAGCCTCTATTTCAATTCCTCTTTCCATCTTTGTGTCAACCTCTTGCTTTCCTTGATTAAGAAATTCTTCTTCATTGCTCTGTTTGGGTTCAACATAATCTACTATCATTAAATTCTCTACACCAAATTGCTCAACAAGGGAAAGGGAACTCCTAGGTTTTCCCTGTTGGTTTGCATAGATAATAATAGGGTTTATGGGTACCCTTATCTCCTATTCTCCAGCTTGAGTTTCATTGACTTGCTGATCATCCAATTTTGTCTCCCCTGCGGTATTCAATTGTTCAAACCATGTTTGTATAGCTAATGTGTTGTTTCTTGCTTCCATATTAACTCCATTAAATTGTTCCCCATTAAATTGGTGCAATGGGGAAAAAGGAATCTTATGCTTTTCCTACTCCTTTACATCTATCTCCCATGTTTCCACATTAATCTTAGAAAAATTTTCTTTGCCAATCTGGTTCAATATTTTTTCTATCTCCACATTAATCTCATCATTATTTTGCAATGATTCTTCTGCATTTATGTATTCTATTTCTACATTAGTCTCATTGAACTGCTCCTCACTATGATGTTGCAAGTATGAGCATGTTTGGTGGTGTTGTCAATAATGTCAACATAGTTCAAAATGTTGTCGATTGTGCATGTATAGTTGAGACACTGTTGAGATGTTGTGAGTACATGGAGCTATCCTTATGATGTTGCAGATGTCCTGAAGTGATGGGTTACCAAGTGCTTTTGAGAAAATTAATAAAGAGTGAAGTTAGAGTTATGTATGTGTTTAGAATGTGCTCTAAAATGTGCAATGCGTTTCTCCTATGTTGATCTTTTGCTTTTGCAGATCTGAAGGTTTGTTGTTGGTGATATCTCCTAATTTGTTGCTGCTGGTTTGATGACAAGTGAAAGTTGTGTTCACCAGTGTGTGAACTATTTTGGCAGAGTTGGCTTTCTATGGACTGGGAGAAATATTTCTGCTCCGCAGTCCTTTGCTATTTTGTTTTAGGTCTTGCAAATCTGGAATATGTCTTGTAATGGTGCTCTCTACGTTATGGCAAAGATATTCAAGGTTTGGTGCTCTGGAAGTTGAGTTGCAGAGTTGTTGTGTGGGTTTGCATAGTCCAGATGAACTGTTGGAATGAGTTATGTGTTCAAAGGTTGTTACACCTATTGTGGATGTATCTGAAAGTATCTAAGACGTGTTATTATGCATGATGAAGCGTGTTACATTGTTTGTGTGTTATCTTGGAAAGAGTGTACTTAAATGTTCATTTGTGTTTTCATTATGTTTGGCCGACCTGGTGTTTACACTTCATATAAAGAATTAAGTTTAATTAAGGAAGTGTGTGGTTGATTCGAGACATTGCTTTTGGTCTTGGTTAAGTGGTTGATTGGTCCACTCTCATTCCTTTTCACCATGGGAATGTTGAGTTGCCGATGAAATGAAGAGTATGTGGCTGACCTTGGAGAAAGTTTCTAAGGTTGAAGAAGATATAAATGCAAGTCGAGTTGTGAAGTTTTAGATGATGCAAAGTAACGAAGTAAGCCACAAGTGAAGAGAAAAGTTGTGTGAAAGTGAGTGGAGGAAACAATACTTCATTGTGTTAGATTCCTGAAGGCAGTGAGCTGAAGGTTTCTAAAATCTTCTGATCAAGGCTGCAGATGTGTGTAAATTTTTGTGGTGAATATTTTGTTTTCTTTTTTATCAGTAGGCAGTGAGCCTCCCTGTTGGACAATGAATCCTTTCTATAGGCAGTGAGCCTTTGTATTCGGGTAGTTAGCCCTTGGCAATGAGCCTTTGTATTCAATTTTTTCTATCACTTTGTATTGTGAGTTAATCCTCACCATGGTTTTTCCCTAATTGGGTTTTCCACATAAAATCTGATGTTCATTGTGCTGATTTTGCTTTCTATTATCTGCATTTCATGTTCATACTTAATATGACAACTGATTCACCCCCCCTTTCAGTTGTCCTGCACCTTTTAACAATTGGTATCAAAGCTTTGGTTCCTTGGTGTAGAGCTTAACCGCTTAAGGAAGATTTGATGGCGCATAAGTTGGAAATCCTATGTTTGATGGATCTAATTACAGTGATTGGAAAGTGCAGATGAGAGGATATATTAGCTTTCTTGGTTACAAGACCTAGAAGGCTATTGAGATGAAGTATGTTGCTCCAATGGGTGGTCTTACTACTGCAGATGGGGTTTTTACTTATGAGGAGAATGAAAAGGTGAGGTATGCTATTTTCAGTGTTCCATCTAAAACTGAGCGAACTAAGGTTCTTTCTTTGGGAACTACTTATGAAGTTTGGAAAAAATTGGAAGATCTTTATGAAGGAAATGATAGAGTAAAATTGAAAAAGAAGCTGATGACAAAGCACAGATATGAGAATTTGAAAATGGAAGAAGGTGAAGATTTTGCAAGCTATTTCTAGAGGGTTGAACTTGCATCAAATGAAGTTAGGAATCAAGGGGGAAAGTTGACTGATGAAGATATAATTGAGAAGATTCTAATAACCCTACCTGAGTGTTACAGTGATAAGATCTCAGTTATTGAAGAAATGTATGGTCCTAAGAAATACACTAAATAAGAGCTATTTGGCACCTTTATTGCATTTGAGATGAGAAAGTTTGGAAAGAAAGAGGAAAAGAAAGAAACTACATTTAAAGCAACAAAGACTAAGGATGATCCAGATAGTGATGGTTCTGATGAGTTGGAAGTGAATTTCACCAGGAAGTTGAAGAAAGGTACCAGTAAGTATAAAGGTATGTTGCCCTTTAAATGTTTCAGTTGTGGTAATATTGGTCATTATGCTTCAAGATGTTTGAATAGAGATGTACATAAGAAGAACACGGATTATAAAGATAAAGATAGAAAGGATAAGAAATACAAGAAGCTGTATTATGTTAAAGAAGAAGCTGAAATCTTTGATGATGAATTTGATTATGAGAATGATGATAGTGAAAGCTTGTTCTTAGCCTTGGAGAATAAATCCATGTTTGCTAACTTTGGAAAATGTGCAAGAAAAAGTGATTTAGAGAACAAGAAGGATGAGATGGAAGGTACTTTGGTCACTGCATTTCATGCTAGACAGGATGAAGACTATTGGGTGATTGAAAGTGGATGTTCTAATCACATGACTAGAGATAAAAGTAAGTTTACCAAACTTGAAAAGTATGATGGTGGTTTGGTCATGTTTGGTGATGATTCAAGAGCGAAGATTGTTGGGAAAGGTACAATTATTTTTGATGGAATACACAACATTGATGATGTATGTTATGTAAAGGGTCTAAGACATAACCTTTTGAGTGTTGGATAGATGTGCAACAAAGGTTTTAAACTTGTATTTCAGGATAATACCTGTGAGATCAGAAAAGGATCTAGAGCTATGGTTGCTACATGAAGGAGAACCCATGGAAACATGTATTAGCTTAAGGGTGTTGATGGTAAGTGCCTTGTATATCAAGTCAATGAAAGTTGGTTGTGGCACCAGAGAATGGGACATGTAAACTTTGATAATCTGGTCATAATAAGTTCAAGAGATGTTGTCCGAGGTTTTCCTAGAATCACAAAGCCTGTTAATACTATTTGCAAAAGTTATCAGTTAGGGAAACATACAAGATGTAGTTTTAAGGGAAAAGAGAAATCTACTACCAGAATGTTGGAATTAATTCATATAGACCTCTGTGGTCTGACTAGAACAGGAAGCCTAATTGGTGACAGGTACTTCATGCTCCTTATTGATGATTATTCTTGAATGACATGGGTTGCTTTTCTTAGAGAGTGGAAAATGAAGTGAACCTAAGAATCAAATGTTTTAGATCTGATAGAGGTGGAGAATTCACTTCTAGTGAATTTAATGCATTCTATGAAGAGCATGGCATAAAAGACAATTTTCTACTTTGAGAACCCCTCACCAGAATGGAGTGGTTGAGAGAAAAAACCAAATGACATAAGAAGCTACAAGAACCATGATGAAAGCATAAAATGTACCTGATGTGTACTGGAGAGAGGCAATACACACTACTATTTATGTTCTTAATAGAGTTCATATTAGAGGAAACAACACAAAGAGTCCTTTCGAGTTATGGACTGGTAAGACTCCTACTGTGAAGTACTTTAAGGTATTTGTAAGTAGATGTTACATTAAAAGAGATGATGAAAATATTGGGAAGTTTGATGCTAGATGTGATGAAGGAATTTTTCTTGGGTACTCAACTACCAGGAAAGTATATAGATGCTTCAATAAAAGATCGAGGAAGATTGTTGGATAATGTGAAAGTTGATGAGGACATGCATAGACCTATTGAGATAAGTGAAGTTGGACCTGATGATCCTATATGTGAACAAGTACCCGAAGAGAATAAGGAGCAAGAAGAAGAAGAAGAACAAATTGAAGAAGAAGAAGAAACCTTGAAACCTGTTGTTAAGACTCCTAAGTATGTGTAGAAGAATCATCTGAAGGAACAAATAATTGGAGATAAGAGTGAAGGTGTGAAGACTAGAAGTAAAGTAGCAACTGAGGTAAATCTGTGTTTACTTTCTAAAAGAGAGCCTAAGTCTGTGTGTGAAGCATGTGAAGATGAGAGTTGGGTTAGAGCTATGAAAGAAGAGTTGCAACAAATAGAGAAGAATCAAACATGGGAATTGGTTCCTAGACCTGTGAATAAGAATGTAATTGGTTCAAAATGGGTGTTCATCTTGAATAAGTTGAATGAAAATGGTGAAATTATAAGAAATAAATCAACACTTGTATGCAAGGGATACTCACAAGTTGAAGGCATAGACTTTGAAGAGACATTTTCCCCTGTGGCTAGAATGGAAGCTATTAGGATGTTTTTGGAATTTTCTACCCACAAGGACTTCAAAGTATATAAGATGGATGTCAAGGCAACATTCTTGAATGGTGAATTGGAGGATGAAGTATACATGTAACACCTAAAGGATTTCAGTTATCAGACAAATCATATATGGTTTGTAAATTAAAGAAGGCATGGTATGGATTGAAACAAGCTCCTAGAGCATGGTATGCGAGATTGGATAGATACCTAACACAACAAAGATTCATCAAAGGCTTTGTTGAAAACAATATCCACTTCAAAGTGCAAGGTAACAAAATGTTGATAGTGGTAGTATATGTTGATGATATCTTTTTTGGAGGAAATGAAGGTATGTGTAAAAGATTTGCAGAAGAAATGCAAAAAGAATTTGAAATTTCCATGATTGGTGAGCTGAATTTCTTTCTTGGTCTTCAAGTAAATCAAACTGATAAGGGGATATTCATTTCACAATAGAAATATGTGAAATAACTATTGAAGAAGTTTGGAATGGATGAATCCAAACCAATTAGTACTCCTATGGTAACCAGATGTAATCTGAGTAAAGATGATGAATTTGCTAAAGTTGATCAGAGCAAATACAAATCTATGATTGGTGGGTTGCTATATCTTACTACTACCAGACTAAATATTATGCATGTAGTATGTTTAGTTGCCATATTTCAAGCAAAACCTAAAGAGGCACATGTTACAGCTGTAAAGAGGATATTTAGGTATCTTAAAGGCACACCAGATTATGGCTTATGGTATCCTAAGGGTACTGATTTCACTTTGAGTGCTTATACTAATGCAAATTGGGTTGGTTGTGTGGATGAATGAAAGAGTACTAGTGGAGGTGCTTTCTTTCTTGGCGGAAGATTGGTTTCATGGTTGAGTAAGAAACAAGACTCAGTTTCTTTATCCACTGCAGAAGCAAAATATATTGCTACGACATCCTACTGCACACAGGTTTTGTGGATGAAGCAAACTCTGAAAGACATTAGAGTGATATGTGATGAGCCTATTATTATTTTTTATGACAATACAAGTGCTATAAAAATTTCAAAGAATCTGGTAATGCATTCAAGAACAGACATATATCAATCATATATCATTTCCCGAGAGAGAAGGTGTTGGAGAATGAAGTCAGGCTAGAGTATGTGCCAACAAAGGAACAAATTGCAAATATATTTACCAAGGCCCTTTCGAAGGATACTTTTGAGTATCTTAGGGATAGGTTGGGGGTCATTGGCCCTCCGAAGTAGGTGCACATGGAGGTGCATTAGTCCAGTGAATTCACAAATTCTTCATTTATCTGGACTGATGAATGGGTCTACTCCGTAGGGGGAGTAGAAAAGTTTTCATTGTTGCAGTATGAGTTGAATGGGTGTACTCCTAAGGGGGAGTAATCAAAGCTTTTGGTATTTTCCATTGATGTCAAATTGGGAGAAAGATACATGTGAACAAAAATAGAAAAGAAAGAGAAGGTGGTCTCTCAGAATATTGTGTAGGGTGTTTATGGTCTTTGATGGTTTTTCACATAATGTGTTGCCATCAATGATAAAGGGGGAGATTGTTGAAAGTATGAGCATGTTTGGTGGTGTTGTCATTGATGTCAACACAGTTCATAATGTTGTAGATTGTGCATGTATAGTTGATACATTGTTGAGATGTTATGAGTACATGGGGCTGTCCTTATGATGTTGCAGATGTGTTGAAGTGATGGGTTACCAAGTGCTTTTGAGAAAATTAATAAAGAGTGAAGTTAGAGTTATGTATGTGTTCAAAATACGCTCCATAATGTGCTCCGTGTTTCTCCTGTGTTGATCCTTTCCTTGTGTGGATCTGAAGGTTTGTTGTTGGTGATATCTCCTAATTTGTTGTTGTTGTTTTGATGACAGGTGAAAGTTGTGTTCACCGGTGTGTGAACTATTTTGGTAGAGTTGAATTTCTGTGGATTGGGAGAAATTTTTCTACTTCGTAGTCCTCCGCTATTTTGTTTCAGGTCTTGCAAATCTGGAATGTCTTGTAATGGTGTTCTCTATGTTCTAGCAGAGATATTCAAGGTTTGGTGCTCCAGAAGTTGAGTTTCAGAGTTGTGTGGGTTTGCATAGTTTGGATGGACTGTTGGGATGAGTTATGTGTTTGAAGGTTGTTACACCTGTTGCGGATGTATCTAAAAGTCTCTAAGATGTGTTCTTGTGCATGATGAAGTGTGTTACGCTGTTCACATGTTATCTTGGAAAGCGTGTACTTCAATGTTCATTTGTGTTTTCATTAGGTTTGGCCAACCTGGTGTTTAGACTTCATATGAAGAATTAAATTTAATTAAGCGTGGTTGATTTGAGATGTTTCTTTTGGTCTTGGTTAAGTGGCTGATTGGTCCACTCTCATTCCTTTCCACCACGAGAATGTTGAGTTGCTAACCTAATTTGAATTTAGGAAATGAAGAGTATGTGGCTGACCTTGGAGAAAGTTTCTAAGGTTGAAGATGGTATAAATGCAAGTTGACTTGCAAATGTTTAGATGATGAAAAGTAACAAAGTAAGCCACAAGTGAAGAGAAGAGTTGTGTGAAAGTGAGTTGAGGCAGCAATACTTCATTGTGTTAGATTCCTGAAGGCAGTGAGCTAAAGGTTTCTGCAATCTTCTGATCAAGGTTGCAGATGTGTGTAAATTGTTGCGGTGAATCTTTTGTTTTCTTTTGTATCAGTAGGTAGTGAGCCTCCCTATTGGATAGTGAGTCCTTTCTATAGGTAGTGAGCCTTTGTATTTAGGCAGTGATCCTTTGTATTCAATTTTTTCTTTCACTTTATATTGTGAGTTAATCCTTACTGTGATTTTTCCCTTATTAGGTTTTCCATGTAAAATCTAGTGTTTATTGTGTTTATTTTGGTTTCTATTATTTGCATTTCATGTTCATACTTAATAAAAAAATAGTGTGGTTGTGAAATTAATAAGTGTTGAAGCTTTGAGTTTAAATTTGGTGACAATTGATTCAACCCCCCCTCTCAGTCATTCTGTGCCTTGTAACATATGATGCAACAAAGAGAGACATTGTGACTTAGATGGAATATGGTCCTCTTCTTGCTCAACAAAGGGTTCATTTACGGGAGACTCTTTAGTAATTGAAGTTTCGGGTTCTTGATCAAGAATTGTTTTAGAAGAAGGATACCTATTTGTTTTCCATTTCTTTACCCCTTTCTTTCTTCCTGTCTCAGATGCAGTTTTTCTCTTTGCCCTTCTATGTTCCCTACTTGCTTTTCCCTATTTCTTCAAGACCTTAGATAAAACCTCAACATCTATGTATAGGTCATCACCCTTCAAACTAGCCATATGACTGGCCACATTGGCCAAATCTTCTAATCAGCTTGCATGACTAGTAGCAGTCTGTTTATCATTCCTAACACTAGGAGACTCATGACTTGATTCTTTTGGAAAATCAACAAATAGGGTTTGTTTTCTCCTAATTTCTTTATCAGATGAACCTGAAGCTTTAGAGGATTTACCACTTGAAGTTCTAGTTTCCTTAGTGCTCAAGGACTTTCTAGATGAATTCCTAGGAGTTTGTTTCTTCAAAGGGGTTTCACTCAGGTCCTCCTTCTGGCATGCCAGGAATTCCTTCTTCCTCATCAAATTCTTTGAAGAAGGATTCACCCGAAGGGTCTTTAGAAGTCTCAGAACTGGTGTCATCACTCATGTTAACAAATGTATCCCAACCACCTGGGGGAGAAAGTTTCTTAAGGGAATCAATAATTAATAGCCTAATTAAACCATGGTCGGCTAATGAATTAGTCTTCCCTTTTTGAATAGTCCTACTCATATGGTGTAGTGAGAAATGAAGAAAATAAGGTATATTTACTACTTGATTTCACCTCAAATATAACAACCTAAAATGTTGAGCATATACATAGACATACATCCCTTCACAGGTGAGATACTATATCACAAACTTGGCTACACTTTTCCAGATTCTTGGTAACAAACCCAATTTAGTCCCCTGACCTTGTACCACCTCCACATACTCACCCCACCTAGAAATGCTTTGTGCATGGGCTTTAACTCTATCACTTTATTTGTGCTATTGAGAAAGTAATTTTCACCAGTTAATGGAAAGCTTGTGATGTTGTATACCACCATAGCAGTGATAGGAAATTTCAGACCTCTCACATAAACCTTCTTACCATCAAATATTAAAGCAAATTCTTGGGCAAACGTTTTATCAAATCCCCATAATTTCTTGAAATAAATGCCCCACTTAGCCTCCTTAAACACTGCATAAACTTATTTATTCTTATGAGCTCGTAGCTCCTCCAATGAAGTGGATTCATACTAGGGTCTCTTATATTTTTCCATGGTATTTATTTTCCAGGAAGTGTAACAATAGTTTAATAGAGGGAATGGCTTTAATAGTAGCAACAAAACTAAGATATCCCATAAAACAAGAGTGGTTTACTAGAAATAGGAAAGAGATTTCAATTTTAGTAATTATGGCGGGCACAAATGTATTTATGGTGAAAGGTGTGGACAAGTATGGTGAAGATAGGCAAAGATTAAGTTTCCATATATAAGGGAAGTGACAAACATTAAGAAAGTGATGGGTAAAATATAATGATAAAGTAATCCTTCCCCCCCAGCTTAGCTATGAACCATCCATGGGGCATGTCATGATTAGCCACAAGAAATAAATGCATTTAATAAATGCAAAAGAAAAATAAAACTTTCAAAAAGTACTAATACCGATATGAAGCGCAAGTCTTGTCATGAAGTATGGAGCTAAAGTGGCTACTTGAACTGCTGGAAGAAATACGCATCAACATGAGAAACGTTAGCCAAGGTAGCAAACACATGAGAAAACAACACACAACTATCAATAGTGGAGAATGCCGATGGAACAGAGGAATTGTACTGTTGATGAAAGTGAGAACATGGAAAAGATAGAAGAGCATTGAAAGTGCAATATAGTTGGAAACAATATGAATGCTCGTGACTCTGGACAAAAACAAATAAGAAGTTCTTGTCCAAAGAAATCCAGTAACTAGAGCAACAAAATTTGGTAGAAAACAAAGAAGCGCCAATGGTGCATATAAGGCCTTTCCCTCAAAAAAATAGGAACAAATGTCTGTGAGAACCAAAACATGCAACCAAACTAGAGCAGAAATTAATCAATGAGGAAGGCCAAAGGGATAATGAGATAAGAATATCACTACTCTTGTCGCACCATAGAATAGGTAGCGATAGGAATATCAACCTCCAAAAAAGTGCCTGGCACAAAAGTGACATGATATTTATTATTATTATTATTTATTTATTTTGATTTTGATCTCGATGATAGATCGCTGATAGCTCGGTTTTCACTCTATCACCGCCTAGAGGCACCGAAAACCGGTTTTCACCCCTAAGATTATTTAGCAGTTAACACCCATCAGAAACTGACTTTCAAGCATTAATTGGCCAACAACGCCTGAAGGTTTTCACTATTGGATATTTTATTACTTTTTTTTAAATTTATATATATATATATACATATATATTATTTATCTAAAAACAAATTAATTTGAAGAGGCAACATGAACAAGGGTGAGTTCCTTTGCCAAATCACAAACAAAAGTATCTTTTGAAAGGGGTCGTTTGTAAAGTTTCAAATGGTGCCCATTGACAAGAAGAGCCATGCATTCAGAATCCATAGTACACAGTCTAACAACACCATTATCATACACAGTCTGAATTTCATAAGGAATAAGCCAACGAGTATGGAACTTTCCTTTGAAGTCGTGGAACTGAGAGTCATAAAGCAATGCCCAGTCCCCAAGCTGGAATGTCCGTGACTAAATGAAGTGGTCATGCCACTGCACTCTTTGTTTCTGCACCAATTCTACATGAAGAAGGGCCTCCCGACACATCTCATCTAAAGAATGGAGTTGAGAAATTCTCTCTTGCTAGGCGTCACTGAGACTCATCCCAAGCTGAAGAGTTGTACAGAGAGTCTTCACTTCAAACTCAATTGACAATATAACCTTCTTACCATAGAAAAGCTCATATGGTGTTAGTCTTGTGGTTGTCTTCCAAGTTATGCGGTAGGCCCAAACTGCTTCGAGAAGTTTTTTTGCCCAGTCTTTCTTGTGTAATGCTACTATGTTCGTAAGAATATTCTCCAATTCATGGTTTGTTACTTCCACTTGACCATTGGCTTGTGGATGGTATGGAGAAGATTTGTGGTGCTTGATCTCATATTCTTGTACCAATGCAACAACCAAGTCAGAAGTGAAATGTGCTCCCTGGTTTGTGACAATTTCTCTAGGCACACCGTACCTGGTAAAAATCTTAGAATACAAGAAGTTAAGAACCTTTGGTATCCCTAGCATGTGCTTTAAGGCTACTACCTCTACCCATTTAGTGACATAATCTGTACAAACCAAAATGTATTCTTTATTCTGAGAAGGACTAGTGGGCCCTACAAAATCTAAACCCAATTTTTCAAATGGTTCTATTGATAATTGGGGGTGTAAAGGGATCTCATCAAAATGGGTAGGACAGCCCATACGTTGACACTTATCACAATGTTGAACAAACCTTTTACAATCCTTGTAAATCGTTGACCAATAATATCCTGTAGTTAAAACTTTGTTAGCAGTTCGTTGTGTTGTGAAATGGCCTCCACAAGGCTCAGAGTGACAAGAACATAGGCTATCAAAAAAATCCCCTTCTACAACATGACACATGACATTGTCAATCCCAGTACAAAAAAGTAAACCATTTATCCAACTCTATTTCCCACTAAGCCCTATGAGCTTTCGACGTTCTCGCAGGGAGAAGTGGGGTGGAAACCTATAGGTAACCAGATAGTTAGCGATATCAGCAAACCAAGGGCTCTTGATGGAAATAGAAAAAAGGTGTTCATCTAGAAAAGTATCATCCACAGGAACTGGTTCATCATCATGCTGTAGTCTAGATAGAAAATCAACCACTGCATTCTCTCATCCTGGTTTGTTCGGAATGGTAATGTCGAATTCCTACAAGAGAAGCAACCACTGAATCACTTGTCTTGTAAAAACTAGTTTGTTCATAAAAAATATAATAGCAAAGTGATATGTATGTACAAAAACCTTGTATCCAGTTATATAGTGGCAGAACTTGTATATTGCATAAACTATAGCCAAGAATTCCTTTAAAGTGACAGTATAGTTTACCTTAGCACCAGTGAAATTCTTACTAATATAATAGATAGAGTAAAAGAGAGTCTTCCTTTTATCCCAATACGGCTCCCATAGAACTGTCTGATGCATTGGTATGTATATGAAATGACAGTTCCCAATTGGGTCCTCATAGCATAGGTGTAGTTATAAGTTTACCTTTGATTTCTTCGAAGGCTTGTTGGCATTTGGGTGTCCATTAGAAGTCAATGTCTTTCCCTAGCAACACAAAGAGAGGTGAGGCAATCTTGTTGAAATTTTGAATAAACCTTTGATAATAACCAACATGTCCTAGGAAATTGCGTACATCCTTTGGAGAGGTAGGCACATGAAAGTCCTGAATTATCTTTACCTTTTTAAGTTCCACTTCAATTCCTTTTGAAGAAATATAATGACCCAGAATAATACCTTTAGTCATTAAAATATGAAATTTTTCATGACTTAAAGAGAGGTTAGTATCAATACATCGTTTAAGCAATTTTTCAAGATTTTCCTTAGCTTCATCCTATGTATCACCATAAATAGTAAAGTCATCCATATACACTTCTACACAATCATGAATTAAATATGCAAAAATACTCAAAACAACTAGCTGAAATGTAATAGGTGCATTACACAATACAAAAGATAAGACATTATAGGAAAATGTGCCCCACGGGTAGGTAAAAGTAGTTTTTTCTTGGTCTTCTAGGGTAATATAGATTTGATTATACCCACTAAATCCATCAAGAAAGGAAAAGAACTTCTTTCCAGATAGGGTGTCTAAGACTTGGTCAATGAAAGGAAGTGGGAAATGGTCTTTATTAGTGGCCTTATTAAGGGCCCTATAATCAACACATATTCTCCATTTTCCATTATTTTTAGGAACAACCACAAGTGGGGACACCCATTGGCTATCTGATATTGGGTCGATAAATCCTACATTAAGCAACTTCTGAAGTTCATCCTTAACTATTTCCCATAAGATTGAATTTAATCTTCTTTGGGATTGTCTCATAGGTCTACTCACTTCCTCTATATAGATATGGTGTGTACAGGTAGCGAGATGAATACCTCCCATGTCTTGGAAATCCCAAGCAAAGGCCTCTTTGTGTGAACACAACATCTCAATCAGGTCTTCTAATTGGGAGGCATTCAAGTTGGGATTTATGTTGAGAATTTTCCTAGGAAATATTTATGTAGCTTGGTAATTTTGACCCATATTCATCTAATTCATAATTGCTTGAATGCCTCTTCTTTCTGTGTCATATGGAATATCTCGTCCCAAACCTCTTTTGTCTTACAATACTCTTGGTATTTTGTCAAAAATACTTCGTGTCATTCCATGTTTTGATGTTTCTCAGGTTCATAAACCAATGTAGTACTGCACCCTTCAATGTGGATGGGAATAATTTGAGCTTTTGTGCATCACTCTAATAGTCATAATTGTGGCACAACACATCAAACTCAAATAGAAACATATAAGGGTCCTCAACAAAAAGACCATGAAAAATAGGCAAAGCAAAATGGGGTATGTTTTTCATAGGGGAATCTCTTTAGGATGTACAATTAGAAATTCAAAAGTGACTGGGTTTTTGTGAGCCAATTCCCTCTCATTATTATTATTTTTGTTGTTGTCATTGTTGAGATCAACCATGAATTGAGATGCCCAAGGGGTGGAGAAAGTTTTGAATGGATTTTGGTTTCCTAAGGACAAAACAACTCGACTCATAAGATTCATGGAATAACTTTGCAACCCTTTTTTGCAATTCTTCGAAAGACTCTAGACGAGTACCAGAAGGGGTCTCAACAATGGTAGACTCAATAACACACTTTTTGATATTCGGTTCGACTAATTCTTCCTTAGGTGATGCATGTACCACTACTGGTTTTAATTTGTTTTTCAAAATTTCTTGTTGTGAGCTACTTCCCTCAACTAATGGTTTTGGTTTGTTTTTCAAATTTTCTTGTTGTGAACTACTCCCCTTATCCTTTTTAACAAATCTTCCTCTACTATCTCTACTACGATTCATGCACCTATATAACTTATAACTGAGAAAACTAAGGGTAATTATCCAAATGAGGTTGACAGTCACATAGAATTTCACCTTAGGGCATTGGTCCTAACTTAGTTCACTGGACTAACAAGACTTTAACACCATTCCCCAAAAATGACACCAAAATGATTGGAAAAAATTGTGGACTACAAATGAAGTTCTTATGAGTTCATAGATTGGTAAATATGGATGGATTAATTATTTTGGGATGGCATTATTTTCCGCAGTTTGTTCCTAAGTGTCAATCTGAGAGTTGTAAACTTGAGAAATGCGTTGTGGAAGTTGACCTAAGGGATGAAAATAATGAACTAAGTGGGGTGTATTCAACTACTTCACACAATAAAATCCTAACTCTAAACCTGGTTTAATTTTGCTATTTTTGTTTCCTGGCAGAATTGTGATAGGAAGTGTGCCAAGAACTGTGAAAGGAATTGTAGTGATAAAAAATATAATAGAAAATATGATAACAAAAAATGAAGTACGTTTTTGAAATGATGCACTGTCAATATTAAATTCCAGTCTACACAAATCAAATCTTCAATCCTCAAATTACCAATAAGCGCATTAGTAAATAATGAAATCGAGTTTAAAATTAAATTAAATGTGACTGTAAATAATCAAATCTATGTATAGGAAAGAAACTAGCTTTAAATCAAATCACACACATCTAATTACCACACTGAAACTGAAAGCAGATCACTAATTGATGCAAAGAGTAGGCCCTACCTCCTTGTCTGATTGATGATGAAAATATTAACGCATTCTCAACTTAGCTCAAACACACATACGTATGAGAATTTCAGAATGATTTTGAAGTAGCAGAATAACTTTGCATTATCATATATTATATATAAAGTCTTAAGTTTAAACATATTTATACTTAAACGAGCACTAATAAGTTTGTTTGTGGCCTATGGCCAACAAACCATTTAATTTTCATAAAAGACAAATCTTATGAGTTTGACAAAACTAACAATGGCCACTAGCCAAAAATATATAATAGTCTTTGTATACATCTAAAAATGGTCATGATTAAGCTTGTTAATTAATTAAATATGAATTATTTAATTAATTCTCCTAAAGTCATCTACATATAAATAAATTTAATTATTTATTTATATTGTTCATTTTCTAATTCTTCTACCTTAATTAAATAAATAATTTTATTTAATTATTGACATTTCCCACATTCCTCTTAATTAAATTAAATAAATATGGTTATTTATTTTAATTATCATATCATTCTAAAGTTTGAATATTTGAATATTCAAATAATGGAATATTCTCTTCATCCCATAATCAAATTAAATATTAAATATTAATATTTTCCTCTCACTCTAAATTCACTTCTAAAACATAATTAAATATAATTTATTTAATTATGCGAGTTTCTATATCCATCTTCACTTACAAATTAAATAAATTTATTTTATTTAATTCTAACTCATTCTAAACTCATTCTTCGAAACGGAAAATTCCCTTCAGATCTCAATGACGAAAATTGAAGGAAAAGGGAAACCTTCTATCTCCCTCTCCACTTACGAAAATCTTCCACCATCCATTCGAACAAGCTTAATTCGGGCCGTTAAAACATGTCAGCCAATCGAATCCTTTCTAAGACTCTATAAATACTGGTACAAATCCATGCATTGGTTACACACGGATACACGCATATACACGATGAACATATACGCTTATGCATTCACATCATTTTCAACATCACAGCGATATTATCATCTTAGCATAGCCTTGCATTTAGCATAGTGTGCATTTTCAAATCTCGTTCTTCAGCTGTTCATTTTGTTGAGCTTGATCTGCTGATCTGAGAACCATTGGAAACAACAAAATGCTGGAGTTAGAGAGAGATAAGACGATTTCGGGGAAGTTGCAGTAACAGTTTGCTTATTCTATTTTCCTTTTCAATTTTCTTGATTTAATGTCTTATTGATATGTGTTTGAATTCCTTTATAATTGATCCAATTTTCACACACACATAAAATGGCGCCCACCGTGGGGCTCGAACCCACGATTTTGACATTTTTCTACAAGTTTTTTTTGACAAGTTTCCGCGTTCTGGAGTTCACTTTCAAAAAATTTTGCATTTTAGTGCATTCGACATTTTCTGCGGCGCATACGGGGTTTTTGACTCTTTTGTTTTGCAGGATTTTGTAGCGCATATGGTGTCTGTTCTAGCGCATATGGATATTTCTTTGGCCCATCCAGTAGATTTAATAGCGCATATGGTTAATTGCATTTAGAGTTAAATCGACATTAATTTAAAGTAGCGCATTTAGTATCTGTTCTAGCGCATATAGTAACTGTTCCAGCACACCTGGTAATTTTCTGTAGCACATTTAGTAGCTGTTCTAGCGAATATAGTAACTGTTCCAGCACATCTGGTAATTTTCTGTAGCGCATTTAGTGACTGTTCTGGCGCATTTTGTAACTGTTCCAACGCATTTAGTGGTTTTCTGTGGCGCATTTGATCTCTATTTCGGCGCATATATTTTCTGTTTCGGCGCATATGGTTTGTAACACAAATACATAATTATGAGTCTGATGCCTTCCATAGATAATTTTTTTTTGGATAAAATGAAGCAATCTAGGATAGTCACCACACAATGATCTTGCAGTTAAAATTGAACAAACTTGTTTTTGGTGAAGCAATATCTTCACTTAGATTAAATCATTGTGATTTGGAATTTAAAAAGAACATCTGCTTGCTTTGTATGTGGCAATAGGTCTATGCTCTCCCCTTAACTGGGTGATCAGAATACCAGACTTGCCTTTTCAATTTTCATGCAATTTTACTGTTTTAATTACATCCTTTAGAGAGCCTGCCATAGTGGGAAAAAGTACTCACCCTACGGGAACGACTCAAGTGCGTTCAAGCCAAAGCCAGGCTATTCCGCCCCACTATAAAATTTAAAGCAAATCTAGGGAAACCCTCTTTTGCCGGTAGTGTGCAAGGTAACCATCCCCAAAGCCTTTGTTCTAAAGGTTGGGAGGTCTCCTGAGAGAGTTTATTATTGCCGCATTGAACGAAAATCCTTACTACAAACCTTATTGCCAAGGACCGTTTGCTTAGGGGATCTGGTATCCACTTCTGTCACTCTGAGTACGCGCCTGGAAAAGACAAAAACACAGGCACCCCTTTGGGGGTGACACAGCTATGTGAGTCGACGAAGTTCTAAGATGTGGGCTATTGATTATTAGAATGAACTACTTGAGTATTAAGAGTGAGTCTGTCTGAATTATCTTTCATGTGCTAAACCTGTGAAAACATTTTCTTGATCAAACACTTCATGCTAGTATAGGGCTTTTAAAAAAACTATTTTTCAGAATGTTTGTTGTGTCTTCCATTACATTAATTCAGATAAAAAGATCATCCAAAATGAACATGAAGAACAATAACTGAAACCATTCAAAATTTATTCATATCTTTGGTCCAATAATGTTCTCAATACTTTTCCCATGCTTAGAGATTGGAAATCAACAAAGTTTGTCAAAAAATCAATTTCCAATAGGATCAAGAAACCCAAGAAACGCTTAGGGTACAAGAGAACATTGCAAAAAAGAAATTTTTTATACAAAAGTCGACACGTGTTGCTTCATTTCTGTGGATTTCTTCATAGATACCAAAACTTTGTTAGAGGATTCATTGATGAGTATGCTATAGATCCCTTAGATTCTCGAGCTTATTATCAGAGATTAACTCTATCACAACAGCATAATCATAACCAACCTCTTGAGTTTGATAACATACCACAACCTGCTATTGAATATCCTTCACACCCTAGTCATATTCTTCAAAGATCTTGAAAGAATTTCTTTAAAAACGAAGAACAAAATCTTTTAGAGTGCACTTTTCAAAACAAATTTCTAATTTTTGGTTCAACTTCCCCAACAGGATTCTGACATCCTTCATCATTGGAAGCCACAATAAAAAAATAGGAACATCTTAGATCATATCATAAGATTCCACATCTTATCAGATCAAGATATCATCATCATCGTACTTGTCAAAACTAGGATCTAAGTTTAGAAGAATTCTTCTAAATCATATGCCTATCTTCACAAGATCTCAATTCAATAAATTGAAGGACAAAATCCAACAAGAAGGTCATACCCAAAACATTCAAGAAGAGGGTGAAAGCAGTAATCCTCTTTACATTATGAATCGTAATCCACTTTTTGACAAAGATATGGATAACAGAGAAGAAAATCCGTTCCACCAATACAAAGACATGAACAAAACACATATAGATAGTGATGAGGAACAAGATGAGGAACGTCTTAGAGAGGCTGAGCAAGATCCAAAATTTCACAAAGCCATAGAAAAGATCTTGCAGTGAGATAAAGAAAAATATTTCCACTATCTAGCTGAACAAGGGGCTAAATTGCCTCATGACTTTAATATTGAGAATTTGAAAAAAAAACCTGAAGAGACACCCCTATCTGATCTTAGTGCTTTGACTCAACAAATCAAGGCACTTCAAGGACAAGTTAAAGAGTTACAAGGGGGAACAACCACAAAGAAATATACTCTTGAGGACATTTGTCCTTATCCTTTCGATCAAAGTCTTAACATGATTCCTTTTCCCAAGCATTGTGAAATGCCAAAATTTGATCGCTATAATGGGAAATCGGATCCAATTGATCATGTTAGAGAATTCTGAAACATGACATTGGAATTCGCTCACGAAGACACTTACTTGATGCGATTGTTTCCTAGGAGTCTTGGAGTTCACTCTATGGAATGGCTATCAAAGATTACACTTCCTGTCAAGACATTTGAAGAATTAATCAACCTATTCATATCACAATATGATTACAACATCCAACACCAGATCACCATGATAGATCTTTGCAAAGTTGCTCAAAAACCTGGCGAATCTTTCATTATGTTTCTTTAGAGATGGAGAAGAATGTTCACTAGATATCCACGTCCTGTTCCTGAAAAGGAAAAGATGGTTACTTTCATTAACAGTTTAAATTCAGAAATGAGCTATCATTTGAACTTACATTGTCCTCCTTCTTTTGAGAAAATGATTGAAGATGCCATAACCATTGAAAATGCTTTGGTCAAAAGAGGAATAATAAAACATGACAAAGACAATCCTAGCTCATCCAACCATCACAATAATCAGGACAAGTCTAAATTCCGGACTTGCAGCAAAAGGTGAATGATGGTGTTGTTTATACAAATTGTGTCTCGACCAAGCCATTTATCCTTAGTACTCCAAGAATTCACAACAACAATGTCAACTCAATTGCAAATCATGGAAACAATCCTCCCCCTCCAAGGAACAATATAAATCAACATTCTACTCCCAATCAAGGGACTTCCAACAACCAAGGTTACCGAGGAACCAATAACAATCACAATTCCTTAGGGAACACCTCGAATACAAATCCACAAAGATTTTCATTCTTCTCTAATAGAATAACTTTCACGTCATTGGGTCAATCTTTAGAATCCGCATTCAAAGAGTTGATGGCCAAAAATGTCATTACTTTGCCGCCTCAACGAAACTATGAACCTAGTGTAAAACCTCCATCATGGAATGAGGCATACTATTGTGATTATCATCGGTGTAAAGGTCATCGCACAAATAACTATCAAGCCTTGAAGAATACCATTCAAGACTTAATCAACAATGACATCATTACAATAGAGGGACATCAACAATCCAACACAAACCACCAAGCATTTCACAATCCTTTGCCTAACTATCAAAAAGGTGAGTCTTCTGAAGAAAATGTGAATCATATCAATGATGATCATATAATCAACCATCTCTACACAGACGACGAGTGGGTAAATGTCATTAAAGTCAACAAGAAGGTGGAATATAGAGAAGTCAACGCAACAACAAGGGCACAAGCTAAAGTTGTCTTAAAAGGCGCCTCTTCAAAATCCACTGAACCTCCACCTCAACATCAATATGATTTGGTCAACCAACTTTGGAAAACCCCTGCTCAAATTTCTATCTTGGAACTATTGAAGATTTCTCCAGCCCATAAGGAAATTTTTGAAAAGGCCCTCTTTGAAACAAATGTATCCACTGATTTGGATGTGAACCAATTTCAAGCCATGGTATGACACTTGTCCTCACCCACTTGCCTCTCATTCTCTGAAAAGGATGACGTTTCCATAACTCATCCCCATAATTCGTCATTGTACTTAGAAGTCATGGTTCACAAGTTTCGTGTCAGACGAGTTCTAATAGATGGAGGTGCTGGTTTGAACATCTGTACCATGAAGTTGGTTAAGGCTTTAGGATTTTCTGAGGACTCCATTGATTTCAGAAGAAAGATTACCATAAAAGCTTATGATGATGAAGAAAGAGCATCCAAGGGTCTAATCATGCTACCAATTAGAGTGGGCCCTGTTATAAAGAATACTTTCTGCCAAGTATTGGACCATGATCTTGCATATAACATCCTGTTGGTTCGTCCTTGGATTCATGAAATGCAAGTTGTCCCATCAACCTATCATCAATGTCTTAAGTTTCCTTATGATGGACTGGAAATCACAATACCAGCTGATAATTCCAATATTCAAACTTGTGCCAATATAAAAGCCAGTCAAGATACTTTGGTTCCTAACAATCGAGAAGCTCATGCTAGTACTTCTCTAAAGATTGACACACAAATCAGTCAATTAACCAATAGTTTTGACAAGAAATTGAAATTCAAGGACCATGGAGTTGGAGAGTACTCTTTTTGTCTTGCCAATTTACCTACATCACCTTGATCACATGGACAACTGTCTATCATGGAACATCAAATATCGGCGGCATCAACATCAAAGCAACCACCAACAGAGCCAATCACAAAATTTAATGGAGAATTCATCAAAGAAAAATTCCCCATGGAAGACCTTGAGGATATAGAAATTCTAAACTGGCTCTATAAAGATGAAGATGAAGTAGTCTTTAATGTCAAATTACCCATAGAAAAATATGGAAAAGGGTATTCAATCATGCAGAAGATGGGCTATGATAAAGGTCCTATCGGAAAAAGGAAAGGAGTAATTGAACCCATTCACCTCCGCAGACTCGCTGCAAAAGAGAAAACTGGATTGGGCTATGATACTCACTCCAAAGAAAGCACATCCAAACAACTGCATGGCACTGTCTTCACATTGCAAGAAGGCTCAGATTCACGAGAAGCATGTTTGGCAACAATTCAAAACTTTGTGGATAAAAATTCTGACACAGACTCCGCTGAATATGAATGGGACACCATTTACAATGATGAGTTCTAGAGGGACAAAGAGGTTGATGTAATACACCAATATGCCCCAACTCTAATTGAAGGTCAAGGTTCAGGGACCCAAACATGCAAATTAGAACTACAAAGTCACCATGATTCTAGCGATGCTGAATCAGATCTAAACAAACAAGACTATCATGAAGACAATATCATCATTGATCCACCTCATACCTTGGATCCTACTGACCACTCCGTTATGACCATAACCATAGCCAATTTCACACAACCTGACGACCCGCTATCTTTGATTTATCCTGATCTCATTGATTGGGATTCAACTGAACCTATCGATATACCTGTGTTTCCAAGTGACAAAGCCATCATAAACTTCCTTTCCACAGATGATACAAATGATTGTTCCACCAACGATTTTTGACATAGAGTTTTTTATCAGGAGAGTGTCAAGTCTCCTAGCTGCAAAAGTAAAAACAAAAAAGAAAGATCTAATGGTGAAAACTAGAATCTGGCAGTATTAGATCAAACAAAAGATAAAATAAAGAGCGCATCGGATGGTGAAAACCTCTTTGAGGCACTAGACGATGGGAATCTTGACACTCTCTCAGAGCACTACCATGAGTGATGGCCTATTTTGATTGAGCCTACAAATGCTGTCAATCTTGAGACTTCTGACAAACCAAGAATTTTATAGTTAGCTGCATCAATAACAGAGAAAGAAATACCAGAGTTCATGGAATTCCTGAAAACAAATCAAGTCAATTTTGCATGGTCTTACGCTGATATGCCTGGTCTTGATCCGGATCTTATCATGCATCACTTGTCTATCAAACTAGGGGCCAAGCCGGTGAAACAAAACCTCAGAAAGATGCACCCTCATGTTGCATTATTGGTTAAGGAAGAACTGAGAAAACTCCTTGATGTGGGCTTCATAAGACCAATCGATTATGTAGAATGGATCTCCAACATTGTTCCTGTATCCAAGCCAGATAAAACTATGAGAATATGCATAGATTTCAGAGATCTTAATAAAGGATGCCCTAAGGATGACTTCCCACTGCCGAACATCGACACTATAGTTGATCTGATAGCTGGCCATGCCATGTATTCATTAATGGATGGTTTTTCTGGCTACAACCAAATCAAGATTGCACTTGAAGACCAGGAGAAAATAGCTTTCACATGTCCATGGGGAACTTATTGTTGGAACGTCATGCCTTTCGATCTAAAGAATGCTGGGGCTACCTACCAAAGAGCCATGACTACAATATTTCATGACATGATGCATATCTTCATGGAAGATTACGTAGATGACATATTGGTAAAATCATACACCAAAGAAGGACATCTTGAAATATTATCCAAAATATTTGCAAGATTAGAGAAATTCAAAGTTTGCCTCAACCCCAAGAAATGTGTTTTTGGGGTCAAATCTGGAAAACTCTTGGGGTACATTGTTTTAGAAAAAGGAATTGAAGTAGATCCTACAAAAGTATAGGCAATTATGGAAATGCCTCCACCAAGGAACATCAGTCAATTGAGATCATTGCAAGGATGACTTCAATCTATACGAAGGTTCATTTCACAATTGGCCGACAAAAGTTTACCTTTCACACATCTACTGCATAAGAATGTTCCTTTCAAGTGGTATGACAAATGTGAATTGTATTTTCAACAAATCAAACAGTATTTAATGACTCCACCAGTTCTCATACCACCAAATCCAAAAAAACCCCTAATCTTATACATTGCCGCAACAGAGACATCTCTGGGGGCACTGCTAGCGCAAGAAGACTCTACAGGAAAAGAATGTGCAATCTACTACATTAGCAGAACACTAACAAGTCATGAGCTCAACTACACTTCTATCGAGAAGGCTTGTCTAGCAGTAGTCTTTGCTTCACAAATTTTTTGGCATTACATGTTAACTCATACAATCAATCTGGTTTCAAAGATTGATCCACTCAAGTATTTGTTAAGCAAAGCATCATTGACAGGAAGGTTAGCAAAGTGGGTAATGATTCTAAGTGAATTTGACATACATTATGTTGACTGTAAGGCAATCAAAGGACAAGTTATCACTGATCAACTAGCTGAAGCACCATTGCGAGTAGACCATCCCCTGCACATCGAATTTCCAGATGCTGATGTCTTTGTTGTAGAATATAAACAACCATGGTCTTTATATTTTGATGGTTCTTTCACTCAACATGGATTAGGGGCAGGCATACTTTTCGTCACCCCTCAAGGACACACCATTCCTCAATCATATAGGCTGATGTTTCCATGCACCAACAACATAGCCGAATATGAAGCATTGATCACTAGGCTTAAAATAGCGCTGGAATGGAGGATTATAGAACTACAAGTATATGGCGACTCACAGCTAGTCATTTATCAGATCAATGACGATTATCAGACCAAAGATAATAAACTGTTACCATATAAAAAGATGGTTGATGACTTCAAGAAATACTTTGTGGACATCAAATTCACACAAATTCCAAGGCTTGATAACAAGGCAGCCGATGCCATGGCTACGATTGCATCATTGTTACAACTCCCAGAAACTTAGACTCACTATGAATTTCTGGTGGAACAATCATTTACACCTGCTTATGATACCCCTGAAAGCCAAATCATTTTCCATTTGGTCGAATCCGATTCACCTTGGTACGAAAAAATTTATGCCTACCTCAAAGATGATATCTTACCACCCAATTTATCCCGTAACCAAAAACATAATTTTATCTACCAATCCGCTTGCTACACTCTTATTGCTGACACCCTTTATCGCCGTGGTCTTGATGGTACTCTACTTCGATGTCTTGAATGTGAGGAATTTGACAAAGCTTTACAAGAAGTTCATGGTGGCATCTGTGGTACTCATTCGAGTGGACTGACCTTATCCAAGAAATTGATTAGAATGGGTTACTACTGGCCTACAATGGAGAGGGAATCATTCACTTTTGTGAAAACATGCTCAAAATGTCAAATTCATGGGAATCTAATTCATGCTCCTACACAAGAACTTCAACCATTCACGCCAACCTGGCCATTTTCTCAATGGGGGTTAGATCTAGTGGGAAAGATTCATCCTTCTTCATCAAACGGACATAAGTTCATCATCACAGTTATAAAGTATTTTACCAAGTGGATTGAGGCAGTACCTCTTACTAAAGTTACCGACAAACAAATATCATCATTCATACTCAACTATATTATTTGTCGGTATGGCATTCCCAACTCCATTATTACAGATAATGGACGTCCTTTCAAAAATCAAGATGTTGATGAACTTTGTGAAAGATTTCACATTCAGCATAGATATTCAACACCTTACTATCCACAAGGGAATGGCCAAGCCAAGGCCTCAAATAAAACAATATTGAAAATCTTGAAAAAGACTGTGAATGATTCAGGGAAGGATTGGCACGTTCAACTCAATCCTGCCTTGTGGGCCTACAGAACCAGTATCCGCACGCCAACATGAGCAACGCCATTTGCTCTTGTCTATGGAGCAGAAGTCATACTACCTTTAGAAGTTGAGATTCCCTCACTCAGAGTATCATTGAAAGGTCTTACAACGGATGATGAATATAGAGTTTCCTAACTCAAAGAACTGGAACTCCTAGATGAGAAGAGACAAAGAGCAGTTGGTCATTTAAAAGCATATCAACAGATGATGTCTCGCAGCTATAATCACAAAGTAAAGCCACGTACCTTTCAAGTGGATGATCTTGTTCTGAAAGAAAACCCACACAATCAACAAGACAGAGAGAAGAAAGGAAAGTTCGAACCAAATTGGCTAGGTCCTTATGTGGTTATCGCAGTCTATGGTTTAGGAGCCTACAAGCTATCAATGCCAGAAGGGGACCTGTTTGACGAACCTATCAACAACATGCACCTAAAAAAGTATTATGTCTAAAGCAATTATCATCATCAGAAAAAGATCCTGAAGAAATACAAAAAAAATAGAAAAAGATCCTGAAGAAATACAAAAAAATAAGAAAAAGATCCTGAAGAAATACAAAAAAATCAGAAAAAGATCCTGAAAAAAAAAAAGGAAGAAAAAAAGACGCTATTTGTGGCCCTCCATCTATTAGTTCATGTTCTGCACTTAACTTCTCGACATTCCTTTCATATATCTTTCCCATCATCTTAGGGCCATACCAGCATCCTATTGTCATCATTTTGCCTAGAATGATAATGTTTTACCATGGCTTGATTATTGTGCATATTTATCTCAGTAAATTGTGTCAATACCGGGGGCAAAAACGTTGACATACTAGGGGCAATCAACTTTCAGGTTTTACCAAAATAGCTAGACAATGACATCAAAACCAATCACGCAAAAAAAACAATCAAATCATATACCTATCCAATCATTGATCCATCTCATAACAGTTTTTCAGCTGTACACCTTATCATGACTCACATCTAGATGATCTATAATCTGAATAATGTTTGGAATCATAGTATTTCATTTTTGAACAATGGTTGTTTAATTTTTGATATCATCTCTCTAGAGCACACTCAATGATGTCTTGAACTAGAGTGGCAAGGAAAGAGAATGATTTTTCTTTGTCTGTTGTCTTGAGGTTAATCATTTATCTATTGCAAATATGTCGCGCGACGTGATGATTGAAAGTTTATCATTGATGATAGTCCCAAATTTGCATCAGAAGGTGGTTAGGCTTTGTCTATTTATGCACGAAATGCTAAGGTCATCTTGGTTTAATTATTCCTCGATGCTTGTGTTTACTTGCTATATCAAAAATCATGAAAGTTGTACTCAGGTCATCATTGATGCTAATTTCCCCTCTGATGCTTGTACATACTTCCAACATTTTTAAAAGTGCTCTATGATGATTCCAAAAAATATAACAACATGATCAACAAATGGTTCATTTCATTTAGCTGCATTTAATTCTAGATCACTGTACATGTCTGCATAGTGGATTTGCATCAGAGTTTTGAAAGGATAATAATAACATCAAATGGCTGCCATGTCTCTTTGGACTATTTTTGGAGGATATTCGAACATTTGTTTCATCATTTCTTATCTTTATCATTTCATTTCATATCTATTATCATTTTATTTCATATCCATTATCATGTCATTTCATATCCATTATCATGTCATCATCTTTTCATTTGCATATCATTTGCATATCATTTCATATCTTTTATCATTTCATTTCATTATTATTCCATTTCCCTCTTATCATTATCATTCCATGTGCATAGCATTTCATTATCATTTCATATTCATTATCATTTCATATTCATTATCATTTCATATTCATTATCATTTCATATTCATTATCATTTCATATTCATTATCATTTCATTTCATACCCATTCATTTCATATCCATTATCATGTCATCATCTTTTCATTTGCATATCATTTCATTATCATTTCATATCTTTTATCATTTAATTTCATTATTATTCCATTTCCCTCTTATCATTATCATTCCATGTGCATAGCATTTCATTATCATTTCATATTCATTATCATTTCAACAACATTCCATTTGCGTTTCATTTTCATTATCATTTCATTTCATATCCATTATCATATCATTTCATATCCATTATCATTCCATCATCATTCCATTTGCATTTCATTTTAATTTATCATTATCAATTCATCTCCATTTTTCATTATCATTATCATTTCATATCATTATCCTTTCGTTATCATTCCATTTCATATCATTTAACATTTCATTATCATTATCATTTCATCATTTCATTATCATTATCATTTCATTTTCATTATCATTCATTGCATCATCATTCATTTCATTTCTTTCATATATATTATCATTCTCATTCCCTTCATTAAACATCTCATTTCATCTCATTTCGTATCTTATCATTATCATTCATTTCATTACCATCTCATTTATCGTTATCATTATCATCGTTATCATCATTCATTTTATTTTCTTATCATTAACTATCATTTCATTTCCTTATCATTTCATTATCATTATAATTCCATTTATCATTTCATTTATCCGTTCATTTTTATTACAAATCATTATATTTCATCACATGTCATTTTATCATACATCTCATCACTATTTACTCATCTCAATTTCATATTAGTATTCATATCATTTTACATCATATCATACCTTTTTTTTATCATACACATTCATAATGCATATCATGAACACAACATTCATTTTTTTACCTGCATTGGAAAATCCAAAAATAAACATTCCATATATACATTTTCATAATCACATCATAAGTCATCCACCTGCATGGCATCATTAGTACGCATCATCAATCATCATCATCATAATAAAAACATATACCAAATCATCCTGCATATCATGTTAGTCATTAACTCATTCAAATGCATAGAAAAATCCATAACACATAGAAATAAATGCATATCACATCATCATATCATAAATGCACAAAACATCATCACAAATTATCACTGCTGCATATCATCGCTCATCATCAATAATAAACATATTCAAATTTCCAATGAAACTAAAATGTCCAAAGAGAAATACATAAGATAGATCAAAAATCAATATACATGCTCCAAAAATGGTACACATATGTGAACTATATTTGCTAACTGGTCGATGCCCTGATGGAGCTGGTCCTGAAGGAGGAGGCCTGCCACTGGTGCCTGCATCTAGATCCCGTCGAGGCCCAATCACTCCCATGCTCTATGTATGTGTCTGTGATCTGCTCCTAGTCCTGCTGCGAGATTGGGGAATTGGCTCTCTGCACTCGGGAGGACACAGCTCCTCGTACCTGGCTCTGTAATACTCGGCCTCCCTCGCCATCTCCATGCCCTCTGCAATGGCATCCCGCAATGATGCGCTCTCTACAGTACCCATCAACCTCTGAGCAATGCCCTCAGCCTCCACTGCTCTCCGTCTGAATGCATCTCTCTCTGTCATCACCTGGGCTAATTGTGGGTCTGGGGTAGGCGTCGGTGCCTGTGCCTGTGCCTGAGCCTGTGCCAGCTGTGTGTGTAGCTGTACAATAAATCCTTGTTACTGCATCAGCTGACTTTGCAACTGTCCCTGTTGTCCCTGCAATGTCTACACCTAGGCCTGAAGAGTAGCTATCTGCCCTTGCTGAGATGAGGATTCCATCCGGATCACTGTCCGTCGCCCAATCCTTGTCCTCGGCTGTCGCATGATCTGGACACCCCTCAGAATATCTAGCCTCGACCTCCTCAACACCTGCCCCCCATCCCCGCCATCATCTCCATCATCCCCATCAGAACTCTCCTCCTCTTCGCTCTCCTCTCCTCCAACTACTCCCTGCTCGCCACCAGCCACATCCTCCTATCTCACTGCCCCTGGCTGTGGTACTACCAGAATGGGTGCTGGCTCATCAGGACTGGTAAACTGTGGAAAGGGATGTGTGTGGTAATATAGAGAATACTCATCAGACATACCGGCATCAACAATGTCTCGCTTGTCATCCCATGCCTCTGGAGCTAATGACATGAACTCGGTATATGCTGTCTGGTAGGAAATACATGGCCCCCATCCGGCCTCATCTCTGCTCCGGGAATAGTGTGCGACCCCCTGTGGCATCCCCTGGGTAAATCCAAACTGTCTCTGCACCCGCAACGCCAGAAACCTCTCAAGAATAAAAGGAGTCCTCCCTATCAGAAACTGAGGAATGCATACAAATGGCATCTCTATATCATCTGTATCCCATGGCTCACAATCAAGATATGGTTGCCATACCACTGCATCCATATCATCTAGAAGTCGTCTCCAGTAATCCACCTTGCCCAGTTTGGGCTGGGCAAGGAACATAGCATACGTATATACATAGGGCCTACCTGGAGGCCTAACTCTGGGGCACGCCGGTCTCGTCATAGCAAGATGCTCCCATGCCCAAATCTACAACAACGTCACACCACACGACAAACTAGAAGCACCCCTATACACCACCTGATGCAAATCATGATATAAATGCACTAACATACAACTCCCCCATGCATATCTCCACGGCTGTAGCAACATCTGCTCCAAAATCCTACCCCATCCCACTGATAATCCCTTTGACCGACGATCCGGACAAAGGAGACCTCCAATGAACACACCCAAAACTGCAGGAAAAGCTGGATATCCTTGAAATTCAACCCATGGTACCCAGTACCCAGCTATACGTGCATCACCAAACACCATCCTCAAAGCATCTATACCCCCAAGCTCCTTGTGATCATAAAACACAAGGGTGCCAACCACTGGGATACCCAAAATACTGTATACATCCTCCGGAGTCATAGTCACCTCCCCAGTCAACATATGAAAGGTGTTGTGCTCCGAATACCATCGCTTTGCCAGTGTCGTCAACAGTCCTCTGTTGACCCGAATCGGCGACATAGCCAACAAGGATCTCAAACCACATGTATCTATCAAAGCTATATTAGCAGGTGTCAACTCGGGTATCCTATCCCATCCCGCCGAGTGCCGCTCTCTAATCTGCAGGTTTTTGAAAACCTCCTATTTTTATTTTTGGCCATCACAAGGATAATTAATCAGAATCATACCAATCATTCAATCTCAATCAATCAAAATCAATTAGACTCATATCTATCAGTGACCTATATCAAGTGAACTATGTCAATGAACTATATTAGACCCACATCAATGACTCGTATCAGTGCATCATATCCTATCAACAACCCGTATCACACAATCAATCCCATCAGGCAAACCAATACACAATCTATTTATTTGGATATCATATCAATCTGCTCTACCACCAATTACTATTTGTTTTCTATCGCAGAAAGCAAATTTATTAGCAGTCATATCAATCATTTATCCGACAATTACTCTTTGTTTTCTACTATGGGAAGCAAAGTTATTAGTTCAATCTACTCTTTTTTTTTGAAACAAAGTTATCAGACAATTACTCTTTGTTTTCTACTCTAGGAAGCCAAATTATCAATCAATCATCAAATTATTCTATCATTTCTATCCATAACAGCATGATGACATGAAAATTTACCTATCTATTGACTAAGGAAGCAATATTCATCATCATTTTCACTTTCCTATCATCAAATCATACTTTCTGCCTATTTTTACCAGAAGCGCCACTTTGTGGTCTCTATGCGCTAAAACCCATATGTGTCGTTCTTTTCACAGGATGCGCTAAAAACCCATATGCGTCGTTCTTTTCACGGGATGCGCTCAAACAATTCCCCTATGCACTATTTCCCTATATGTGCTAAAACTATCAACCTAAGCACTACTTTAGTTACCGGATGCGCAATTTCCCTATAGGCCCCATTGTTTTTGTTCGAAGCGCTTAAACCTAGCTTTCTGCATCTTTCCATATATGTGCCACTGTTTTTGCTCGATGCGCTATTTCCTATATGCGCTACTGTTTCTCCTATATGCGCCATACTCCTAAATTTCTGAATGACACCCTATATGCGCTATTGTTTTTATCGAATGCGCTACACTAGTTTTACCCTAACTATTTCAAATCTAGCCTGGATGAGCTATTGTTTTTACCCTAAGTGCCGGAAAAATCATTGAAAGCGCTAAAACTCTCCTAAAAGTGCTAAAACGACATTGGCATATCTAAAATCTATGGAAAAATAATGCAATTTGATTTCAAACGTAAAAATTTTCAACACAGGTGGTTAGATCGACTCACCGGTGGTCTGTATGCTGCTGGCCTCTGGTATCGGCGAGATCTCTCGAATCAATGGCAATGATAAGGAATCTCCATGTCGCAAGGTCACTCTCAGAGCTACAGTATTCACAAAGTCAAAAAGTGCAAATGACTTGTCTTTTTCAACTTTTTTTTTTTTTACCTTTTAAAGGTCAAACAAAGGTAAGTTTGCTGCCTTTTGACTTTTTTTTCATAATGGGACATTCTTTCCATCATTTGTCGGGAGCTAAATCACTCTCTCCTCCATAGAATATCATTATCTAATCTTGATTGTTTAGCAAAATTTCCGCAATCCATATCCTCATCCGTGATTTACCTCCTGAGGGGGCATCATCAGCATCAACATCAAAAGTATATCAGGGGAAAAATCTTATTTTTCTTTGAAGCAATGCGTTTCACACATCACTTCAAAGAGGGGAAAAATGTATATGTCTAAAAATGGTCATGACTTGTTAATTAATTAAATATGAATTATTTAATTAATTCTCCTAAAGTCATCTACATATAAATAAATTTAATTATTTATTTATATTGTTCATTTTCTAATTCTTCTACCTTAATTAAATAAATAATTTTATTTAATTATTGACATTTCCCACATTCCTCTTAATTAAATTAAATAAATATGATTATTTATTTTAATTATCATATCATTCTAAAGTTTGAATATTTGAATATTCAAATAATGGAATATTCTCTTCATCCCATAATCAAATTAAATATTAAATATTTAATTTAATATTTTCCTCTCACTCTAAATTCACTTCTAAAACATAATTAAATATAATTTATTTAATTATGCGAGTTTCTATATCCATCTTCACTTACAAATTAAATAAATTTATTTTATTTAATTCTAACTCATTGTAAACTCATTCTTCGAAACGACAAATTCCCTTCGGATCTCAATGACGAAAATTGAAGGAAAAGGGAAACCTTCTATCTCCCTCTCCACTTACGAAAATCTTCCACCATCCATTCGAACAAGCTTAATCCAGGCCGTTAAAACATGTCAGCCAATCGAATCCTTTCTAAGACTCTATAAATACTGGTACAAATCCATGCATTGGTTACACACGAACACATGCATATACATGACGGACATATACACTTATGCATTCACATCATTTTCAGCATCACAACGATATTATCATCTTAGCATAGCCTTGCATTTAGCATAGTGTGCATTTTCAAATCTCGTTCTTCAGCTGTTCATTTTGTTGAGCTTGATCTGCTGATCTGAGAGCCATTGGAAACAACAAAACACTGGAGTTAGAGAGAGATAAGACGATTTCGGGGAAGTTGCAGTAACAGTTTGCTTATTTTGTTTTCCTTTTCAGTTTTCTTGATTTAATGTCTTATTGATATGTGTTTGAATTCCTTTATAATTGATCCAATTTTCAAATACATAGTCTTAACAAGTACTATCTTCAAAAATGGGTATGAACAAAATCATATTGATCATTTCCTTGTTTGCATTCTCAACCACCTTAGTAGCTTCCTTACTATTTTTTCCATTTCAACCATAGATTAGTTAGCATTCCGATTGACATTGGCATTTTCTAATTGTTTAACTTTCCTCTTACATTTTATCAAATACTCATACTTCCTGTGACAAATAATGACAGGAGGACATAAAAGATAAAGGAAAAAGGGAAACAAAAGGTGAAATTATTGGAACATTTTAACCCCTATAAAAAGATAAAAACACAACAAAACACTCAAGATAAGGGCCTAGAATGAAACTCAAACCTACACATGAAGATGCAAAATACCTCCAAAGTTGAGCTTGTTGATGTGTTTTCCCCAAGGATTTGTTTGCTTTGTGTACTCCTTCCTTCAATCCAACAACATAACACTTGATTTTTAGCTTGATTTGTGGTCTCAAATGGTGGTATTGCAAAAATTTAGCTATGGTGTAAGTTTGAGAGCTTGAGAGTGCATGAAGGCTTTAATGTGTGTGTTGAGAATGAAAAATGACTGCCATTTCTTAGTCATTGCAAGGGGAGATGAAATGAATGTCCAAGATTAATTCTTGGATGAGGTTCAAGGAGGAATATCAACTCATGTGAGGATGACATGTGTCATCCTAGGGAGAAGGGAAGTGATGATGTGGAGATGAAGTGGCAATGAGGTGAAAAAGGGGTTACTTGTCTCATCCTCCCAAATCATGGGGATGATGTGACAAGAGGGGAATTAAAAATTCCCTTATAATCCTTTTGGGGATGATAAAAGGAATATAAAATTCCCTGGGGAAGGGGGTGATGAAATAAAAATTCCTTTTAATTCCTCTAGAGACTTTGGGGGAATAGAATGGAATTTAAAATTTCATGTAGGCATATGGGAGAAATAAACAAGAATTAAAAATTCCTTGGGAAAGGGAGGTTAATTCTCCAAAAGGAGAAAGTATTAATGAGGATTGACTCAAGGACATGCCATAATTTTCATTGGGCTTAGATTAAGAATTATTAAGGTTGTGCAAATGATTAATTAGGATACTGAGGGGATTAAGGAAACTTCCAAATTATGGAGGATGTGACACTAATCAAGGATTAAAGGTGTGCACATCCTAATCATGGATTAGGTTGGCTAATCGTGATTAGAAGAGGATTATGGAGGATGTGAAATTTGGAGAGAGAAAGGGGGGTGAATTAAAAACTAATTTTAATCCACATGGGCTAAATGACTAGATTAAATAAATTAGTCTATTTATTTAATCTAGAGAGGAAATGTTAAAAGGGGTAAAACATTTAATTAAATGATTAAATAATTTAGGTAACCTTAGAAAAATTTCAAATATTAATTAAATAATAATGGTATTCTTTAATTAACATAGTTGGGGGATACAAAATAGGCTAAAGAAGGATAAATTTGACCAAATGTGAATGGTAAAATTTAGATGCCTATATTTTTCCCCTCTTCAAAATATCGTTAAAGTAAGATGTTTCAAAGAAAAATAAAATATAGGCAACTCAATGGAAGAAAATAGGTGATGAGATGCCCCAACATGGAGGGAAGGGTGGAGATGAAGTGTTGATCAACTCAACTCATGTGAGGATGACATGTATCATCCTAGGGAGAAGGGAAGTGATGATGTGGAGATGAAGTAGCAATGAGGTGGAAAAGGGGTTACTTGTCTCATCCTCCCAAATCATGGGGAGGATGTGACAAAAGGGGAATTCAAAATTCCCCTATAATCATTTTGGGGATGATAAAAGGAATATAAAATTCCTTGGGGAAATGGGGCGAGGAATTAAAAATTACTTTTAATTCCTCTAGAGGCTTTGGGGGAATAGAATGAAATTTAAAATTCCATGTAGGCATGTGGGAGAAAAAAATTGGAATTAAAAATTCCTTGGGAAAGGGAGGTTGCTTCTCCAAAAGGTGAAAGTATTAATGAGGGTTGACTTAAGGATAGGCCATAATTGGCATTGGGCTTAGATTAAGAATAATTAAGGTTGTGAAAATGATTAATTAGGATAATGAGGGGATTAAGGCAACTTGTAAATTATGGAGGATGTGACACTAATCAATGATTAAAGGTGTGCACATCCTAATTAGGGATTAGGCCGACTAATTAGGATTAGAAGAGGATTATGAAAGATGTGACATTTGTAGAGAGAAAGAGGGAGTGAATTAAAAATTAATTTTAATCCACATGGTCTAAATGACTAGATTAAATAAATTAGTCTATTTATTTAATCTAGAGAGGAAATGTTAAAAGGGGTAAAGCATTTAATTAAATGATTAAATAATTTAGGAAACCTTAGGAAAATTTCAAATATTAATTAAATAATAATGGTATTATTTAATTAACATAGTTGGGGGATACAAAATAGGCTAAAGAAGGATAAATTTGACCAAATGTGAATGGTCAAATCTAGATGCCCATATTTTTCCCCTCTTCAAAATATCGTTAAAGTAAGATATTTCAAAGAAAAATAAAATATAGGCAACTCAATGGAAGAAAATAGGTGATGAGATGCGCCAACATGGAGGGAAGGGTGGAGATGAAGTGTTGATCAACTCAACTCATGTGAGGATGACATGTATCATCCTAGGGAGAAGGGAAGTGATGATGTGGAGATGAAGTAGCAATGAGGTGGAAAAGGGGTTACTTGTCTCATCCTCCCAAATCATGGGGAGGATGTGACAAAAGGGGAATTCAAAATTCCCCTATAATCATTTTGGGGATGATAAAAGGAATATAAAATTCCTTGGGGAAATGGGGCGAGGAATTAAAAATTACTTTTAATTCCTCTAGAGGCTTTGGGGGAATAGAATGAAATTTAAAATTCCATGTAGGCATGTGGGAGAAAAAAATTGGAATTAAAAATTCCTTGGGAAAGGGAGGTTGCTTCTCCAAAAGGTGAAAGTATTAATGAGGGTTGACTTAAGGATATGCCATAATTGGCATTGGGCTTAGATTAAGAATAATTAAGGTTGTGAAAATGATTAATTAGGATAATGAGGGGATTAAGGCAACTTGTAAATTATGGAGGATGTGACACTAATCAATGATTAAAGGTGTGCACATCCTAATTAGGGATTAGGCCGACTAATTAGGATTAGAAGAGGATTATGAAAGATGTGACATTTGTAGAGAGAAAGAGGGAGTGAATTAAAAATTAATTTTAATCCACATGGGCTAAATGACTAGATTAAATAAATTAGTCTATTTATTTAATCTAGAGAGGAAATGTTAAAAGGGGTAAAGCATTTAATTAAATGATTAAATAATTTAGGAAACCTTAGGAAAATTTCAAATATTAATTAAATAATAATGGTATTATTTAATTAACATAGTTGGGGGATACAAAATAGGCTAAAGAAGGATAAATTTGACCAAATGTGAATGGTCAAATCTAGATGCCTATATTTTGCCCCTCCAAAATATCGTTAAAGTAAGATATTTCAAAGAAAAATAAAATATAGGAAACTCAATGGAAGAAAATAGGTGATGAGATCCGCCAACATGGAGGGAAGGGTGGAGATGAAGTGTTGATCAACTCAACTCATGTGAGGATGACATGTATCATCCTAGGGAGAAGGGAAGTGATGATGTGGAGATGAAGTAGCAATGAGGTGGAAAAGGGGTTACTTGTCTCATCCTCCCAAATCATGGGGAGGATGTGACAAAAGGGGAATTCAAAATTCCCCTATAATCCTTTTGGGGATGATAAAAGGAATATAAAATTCCTTGGGGAAATGGGGTGAGGAATTAAAAATTACTTTTAATTCCTCTAGAGGCTTTGGGGGAATTCCATGTAGGCATGTGGGAGAAAAAAATTGGAATTAAAAATTCCTTGGGAAAGGGAGGCTGCTTCTCCAAAAGGTGAAAGTATTAATGAGGGTTGACTTAAGGACATGCCATAATTGGCATTGGGATTAGATTAAGAATAATTAAGGTTGTGCAAATGATTAATTAGGATAATGAGGGGATTAAGGCAACTTGTAAATTATGGAGGATGTGACACTAATTAATGATTAAAGGTGTAAACATCCTAATCAGGGATTAGGCTAGCTAATTAGGATTAGAAGAGGATTATGGAAGATGTGACATTTGTAGAGAGAAAGGGGGAGTGAATTAAAAATTAATTTTAATCCACATGGGCTAAATGACTAGATTAAATAAATTAGTCTATTTATTTAATCTAGAGAGGAAATGTTAAAAGGGGTAAAGCATTTAATTAAATGATTAAATACTTTAGGAAAACTTAGGAAAATGTTGAGTATTAATTAAATAATAATGGTATTATTTAATTAATGTGAATGGGGGATACAAAATAGGCTAAACAAGGATAAATTTGGCCAAATGTGAATGGTCAAATTTAGATGCCTACATTTTGCCCCTCTTCAAAATATTGTTAAAGTAATAATGTTTCAATATATATAGGTGACTTGATGGAAGAAAATAGATGGTGAGATGCCCCAACATGGAGGGAAGGGTAGCACAAAGAAAAATGTGTAATATGGAAGGATGATGCCCCCTTGAGAGGTAGACGGGGAAAAAAGGGCCCCAAGTGACTTCTCGATAGAAGAAAAAGGAGGGTACTAGTAGCACCGTGACGAAAAATGATGAACAATGATGAAAGAATGGAGAAAAAAGGAATTACAGGTTGCAAATGGGAGTGGAAAGAAGAAAACTAGGGTTTTAGGGATAATTAAGGGGGCTATAAATAGGAAATTAGGTAATTTACTATTCATTTTAACCTTGAGCATTTGAGAGGAAATAGAGAGCGAGGAGAGAAAAATGCCACATGGAGGAGATATTCCACATTGGTTGGATGTAGTGTAAGCATGGTGTTAGAGCAAAGATGAGCCTGAACAAGTACACCCAAAATTTTTGATTTTTTTCATTGAATTTTTCATTTAATTTTGGGTCAAAGTTTGTGATGGCATGGATCCACCTATTCGTGAGAATGAATCCTCCCATCAAGAGCTCAAGAAGATGCACCTATGATAGGTGTGTCTGTTGATGGGTGGGGAGGGGCGGTTGGGTGATCTGATGGGTGGATGTGTAGGTCAATGGGTGTATTCACAATGGGCAGATACACTTTGGTAGGGAATATACCAAAAAGGTGGATGTGCTTTGAGAGGGGAAAATGCATGGAGCCTGCATGAGTGAATGTGCGATAGGATAGGTGACTCCGCCCCTAGATTTTCAAGGGAATATCTACCGAAGACAGGTTTATGCGTATTGCACATAGGGGCATATGTGGTAGGTAAAAGTGGGAAGGAAAATGTGCATCAATTGTAGGGGTAGATGTACGGATCCATGGGCGATGGGTGCATCATTTGTAGGGGAAAATACACAAGGCCATGAGTGATGAAAAAATGCATAAAATGCAAGGGTGAATGCATAGGTAAAGGGGTAGATATGCTGAAAGGAAAATCTTCCCTATGGATGGGTAGATATGAAAAAAAGAAAAATCCATGGAAAAGAAGAAAATTAAATGATAGAGAGAAAAAGATGATAAAGATCTGACATGTGGATGTGATGAATGCAGAGCATAGATAGAGTGAGGACACAAGAGAGGAGATTGGCGATCCTATGATTAGTAGAGGGGTTAAATATGCTTGAGTGGAGCATACCAGACTCGATCAGGTTATCGTATGCATGTTGTTGCTACCACCATTAAGGGCACAAAAACCCATGCTCATTGCATTGATTGAGAGGCGGAGTTCAAAGACTTGCACCATCCTCCTCCCCACAAGGGAGATGACTATTACATTGGAGGATATGTGGAGGATTATACAACTATTGATTTGAGGTGAGATAGTGAAGGGTGCAATGAAAAGGTTGATACCATTGTTGATATAGGCGATGTTTGGGAGATTAGACCTCCCATTTAGAGGGATGATGTTAGATATAGATAGATGTCTGGGTATGGTGCCTCCTGTAACGCCCCGCCAGGGAATCCAAAGGACAAAGCATTAAGTAGCGAATTATCAGAATAATTTTTTTTTAAAGGTCATTCGATTATACAAATGTCTTAAGGATTCCAAGACGACGTTACTTACACATTATAATTAAGAACATATTACCATAGTATTAAAGTCATAAACACAAGTACAAATCATATTCGTGAATAAACCACTTTTCAAAACTTATACAATTCAAGATATTCATAAATTCTGATTACATCCAGTGAGATTCTCATAAGATCTCGATACATCATCATAATGGTACAAAGAGTATACTCATTAGCATGAGATAAATATACAATAAGGGAAATGATCTCCTCATATCAAATATCCACATCTGCACACGATCTGCGTCCAGTGTCTCGATCATCGAAGTATCAAGAACCAGCTACAAGTAAAATGTCATCAGTAAGAGTATCAAATGAAAATGTAGCACGGTTTCCTCCCAACCGCGTGGAACCTGAAGGTCCACTCCCTCCGTGCTAGGAGATAGTGACAGGTCCAGAAGATAATCAAACAAAGAAAAATGAACATACAATACATTACATGGCTGACCACACATAACGACATGACCACATCATATGCTTTCAGAGACGACCACAATATAACAGACAACTCAACACAAGAGACTACTATCATGTTTCAGGATAGAGTGTCATCACATAGTTGTTCTAGGTTACCCTGGTGAATCTTCCTAGACTACCGGCCCTCATCAAGAGTTACCCTGGCAATCTCTACCGATTCCCGGCCCCTAGACATACTCATGTGGAGTTGGTTTACCTTTAAGATAGTCATGGTAGACGACTAATCCATTCCAGGCCTTCTCAACCTACCCTTAACCTAAATGAGCATTAAGGCATTAGGTGAGGCATTTATTTATCTGAATTAAATTAATGAATCCCAAGTTCAATTATTAAAATTTCCACTAAATTAATATCTTCCGATAGGTTACCCTGGCCACCACTTTGGGTTCCGGCACCTATCGTAAGCCACTCTCCCTATAAACATGATGCAACATCAAAATATCATAGACTGCCAACATGCGTTTACATTAACGCCATAATTATTCATTTCTCAAACAAGGTCCAACCATGGAACTATTCAAACACCTCAAAGGTAACAATCATATCATACAAGGTTTAATTTCCAAAATACCACATAAGTATGATATGCAATGAGAAAAACTATTTTCGTAAATAAAGATATCAAATGAATATCATACCTCACACAAAATAAACAAATCAAATATTTATAATAACAATTTTTTTTTACCAAAACACAAACAAGATATTAACTTCGTAAACCTTCTTGAGATCAAAACCTTAATAAAGGATAGCTTAAGCCTAAATCTCTCTTTGCACAAATTATTAGCCAACATTTGACAATAGAATTCCAAGAATTAACTACTTCTTCAAAAGATTATATGACCATAACTATTTTTATAAATCCAATTTATATATACAAGATTTCCATCAAATAAATCCATAAATCTTTATGAGCTAAATTAACAAAAGATAACTCTTTGAATTTTTTTTTTTAAAAAGAAGTTCAATATTATAAATAAAATCAATCATGATCATTCTTCAATAAAAATAACATAAGAAATTTTCACAACATCATTTAAGATTACAAATACTAAAAATATATTTAAAATTTAATAACATACTAATTTTAATAAGTCTATATCTATCCTTCATTATGATAATACAAATTCTAAATTGAGATAAAATAATTTTTTTTCTTAAACTAATTAATTTCCTGCAATGAAATTTACATCTAATACATTATAAATTAGATTGTGCTTTAATCATATCCTAAAATTATATATATTAGTTCGAATCTATATAGAACCGTACACATACTACAAGAACATAAGTTAATGAAAAAACTAATGGTTACAATCATGTGCGCCTTGAAAAGGGTAAAAGACATAAACAAACTTTTAGCTTCAGGTATACGCAACTTAATAACCACATTCCTCTATTTGACTAACCACAACTTAATTATTTTTTTTTAAAAACACAAATTTTAGGACATTAGTCAAAGGATAAGATTAACATACAACCGTTACTCATATGTAATTCAATTTTGATCCTCCAATCACATAAAGACCGACAAAGTTATCTACAATGCCGACGATCTATATGGAGCATACGATTTGGTGATTATGATACTAATCCCTTAATAACAGATCTCAAAATTGACGCCTAACATAGAGGAATAATCATGCTAACCATTACTAAACACAAGAGATCATATTCTTAACTAATAGCTTATGAAGCATACCGGTTCATTTAAAAGCACACCGAACTAAGGCAACAAAATGCAGGAATATACGGCGCACATACAGGCTCCAACAAAGACAATTAGATGGGTAAAATTAAATGATGAATGAATACGCACCATGCTGCATTTAACAAGTTGAGTGCAGATAACTCAGGAAAAGTACAATTAGTTATTTTGACATGCAAGAAGTAAAAGCACCATGATCGGCAATGCATGCAGAAGTTTCAGGAGATCTTTTAAACCCAAGGTACAGTCAAAAAGAAAGAATTTTGATGTTCCCGAAGCAGCTCTATAGTCAGATGTACAGATAACGATAAAGAATGAGCAACAGGCTAAACAGATCAAGTCAGGAGAATTTCTGGTGAGATGGCATGGAGCTCGTAAACCCTTCCCTTGTAGGGAGCGGAAGGCATTCCTCACTATATGACACCAGACTAACTCTCTCTAATGCAATAGGGCAGGGTACATTGCATCATGAACCACACATTAATCCTCCAGAAAAAGTACACTATCATGAATCTCAAGAATTAAAATCCTTGATCTAGAAAAAGTACACTATCATGAATCTCAAGAATTAAAATCCTTGATACACCAAGCTTTGGCACAGTGTAATAAACATCTACAGACCTCTATGTTCATGCGCTATAAGTGTAAGAGGTTATGAATAGCACCGGGGAGAGCATTCAAATCTATTCATCCAACATGCTCAAGTGCGGCTGCAGTGACTAGCAGCGGATGGAAATCAGGGAGCAAAGGTTCATATTTATTCCCTTAAAATATTCCATTATGTTTAAGTGTTACAACTTCGACATGTCAACAATAGAATCAGAGATATTTCTCAAACCTCTACATCACTCTATTCTTAAGCGCTGCTTCAGGAGAAGTTGCGGATGGATTTAGGAGATTCTATCATTTGTAAGAACATGACCTCCATAACTTTAATACTTTAACTACATCAGCCATTATAGTTTCACAGACATCAAAGACAAAGAGAGGCGTATATTTAAACGCTATCAAGTATATGAAAGATGTAATTTGATTAGTTCCTACCATTGTTATTCGACAAAGAAGGACGCGCTAGTGGTTCAGAAGAAACTCCAGACCACAATTCAATCAAAGCCATAAAAGCTGGTATAAATGTTTTTAATAGGAAAAGCATCATTGATTTATAATAAAATTGAATTTTCAAATAGAGAACTTATCGATGTTCATAATAGATCTTACTTATAAACATATAGAGATTTCCTAGAGATTTACATTAAGGAAAATTTCCTTAAAATCAAAGGATTCAAAACTAATCAATTGCGTGGCATAAATGATTAACCTCCATGGTCGATATGCAATACATGAAGAATCTAAAGAACATAGAGGAATGCGCTGATAATACAGGAGAAACTTCAGTTTACGGATACAAACATGTCACTAAGGTTGGAAAAACGCAAATCTATAATAGGTCGGCCCTCTCAATAAGAGAATTTCTCTTCGACAGAAAATTAAAGAAACCATAATAATTGAAGTAACTACTGGACCGATTAATTGCCAAATTCAAGTATTGTATCTCCTAAAATTGATCATAAGGAATCAATTCTCTACAGCCATATCCAACAAAACTTCGTTCTATTGATACCAGATTTCATAGCTGACTTGAGACTAAGTATTACTAGAAACATTTCTTCCACAGAATAAGCTTTTTCCAGAACAAACAACATTCAAATATAATACCTGAAACTATGGATTAAGAAACTACAAAAAGAACAGAACGAAGAAAACCTGACAAAGCTTGCCAGTTGAGCTGAGGCAAAGTCTGATGCTCCTGTCAAATCTGCCCAAAATCACCAGATCTTTGACAAAGAAAACTTTACAATCCTACCCAATATTGTGCTTGCAACAAAATCTGAGATAAAAACTTTTTCCAGAAACACAGCCGTGACAAAAAATTTCCTGAAATCTGCTGCCGTGATAATTCTTCCCGAGAGATGCCGTGAATCCCAAAAAAAAAATGAAACTCCTCAAGGCTGATTAATGAATTTTTTTTATCTCAAGTTACAACTAACTGTTTGTAATCATCCCTTCCTAAATTTTCTCATGCAGTTATAAACTTTAAATATCAAGATATTTTCCCTCAAGACTAATTTTCGGATATTTTAACTTTTGAAATCAACTCTTTTTAAAATTCTTGCTTTTCACATAAAACATATTTGCACAAGTAATTAATTAATTACTTTTAAAGAAATTCCTTTTAAAAAATTTCGTATTCTCTTTTAATTTAAGGACTTGCTTAATTTAAATTAATAAATTAAACCATAAACATAACATAAACGTTTATTCTAATATTTAAACATATTTGCATTTAATCAATATATCAACAAATTAGCCATTTAACTAAATAAAATAGTAATTAATTTCCAAATAAAATAACACTGACAAAATTGACACAACAAAACAAAACAACAAATGACAACGGGTGACAATCGGGTACTCATTCAACGAAGAATGATGGTTAAACAAGGACCAAACACTATCTCCGAATCAACATGATTTATTTGGATTAGGGTACGCTCAGACTTGACAAGCAGGTGGAGCCGTTACCTGGTACCTGTGTCTGCAGGAAACATCAACGTTAGAACATACATATACTCATGTTAGAAAACACACCGTGAATAAGAATCGCAGCATAGCAGGGTACTCATGAATGAGTAATGCCATACTGTCTTCTTCACCAGGACTGATAGGCATAATATCTTAAACATCAAACACATCATGATATCCACATTAAAAACTCAAAAACAACATATCCAAAACACACATGCATCCACAGGGTTCAACAACTAGTATAACATCAATGTCGTAAGTAGAGGCAATATAATATTGTATCCTAAACAACTACACTACGAGCAAACAAATAAAAATAAACTGATTCACATAGTAGTAACTGGAGGGGTACTACACCTCCACTACCATTGTATCTATGTGGTGTGGTGAGTGGAATCTTGCTACTAGATAGGAGTAGGAGATACTTCAGTCTGACACTGGCATGTGTAGTACTGAGTATGGTGGGCTAGGAGACTAGATATCCTTGGGATGCGTGCCTACTGACATAGTTGTACAAAGACATGCACTTGATATGTTACAAAGAGGTTGTCAGCTTAACTCCTGTGATGCTCTTATAGGTATGGGCCTGGGAGCACATCAATATTACATGGCTAGTGCAAGAGGGTAGACGAGAGTGGTGATTGGATGAGTTGATTGTATTCTTGTGGATAGGGACCCTCCATTATGAGGAGATCAAGAGCTTACCTACATGGAGGTGATGTCTGAATGACTTGTGGGTGGCGCCAATAGTGTGGAGGCCGTATAGAGTTTATGACTTCCAAGCATGGGATAGGTGGGAAAAGATGTACTTGAGCTTCATGTTCACTCAATGCTACCTGATTGGGTGACATAAATACATTGTTGAGATGTATCGTACTGAAAGGGTGACTAGGCAGTTCAAAATCAGAAAGGAAATCCCAGAGCTGGAGGAGAGATATGCTTGAGAAACTTGGGAGACGAGTGTGTGGGGGTGACAAGTGACACCAAAGATAGTGAGAGAATCCTAGGACCAGTTGGAGGAGTCTAGATGGGATTATAGAGGGGAAGTGGATGATCTAGAGGTGATAAAATGATATGTAGAGTGGTGGAGGGAGATGAGGCTAGAGAGAGCTATATCAACAAAGCGATGAAAAAAATAACCTCAAGAGGCACCTGTTGGTGGTGAGGGAGAGGCCCAAGTATGCAGGGTGAGGTAGAGGAGAGCCCGATCGAAGGAGTAGGTAGGAGGAGAGGAGGAGGTAGAGTATGTTATAGAGGAGGTAGAGGAGGAGGAGTGTACAGAGGGTGAGAGAGATGCAATGGAGGTGGATGAGGAGGGGCCCTAGTAGGAGATAGTTCCTTATATGCCACAATTAGGTGATGACTATGAAAAGAGGTTAGCAAGGGTGCATGCATGGACAATGCAACTCTAGAGGTTATTATGTCAGGCAGAGGATGACCTCCAGATGAGGACTGCTGAGAGAGATAGCCTTCAGGGATAGGGGGATGTGGGAACTATCACCATAAAGCGTGATAGTTTACAAATAGAGACACAGAGACTGCAGGGCATGATAGACACCATGACAGTCGAGCGGGATAGTCTTCGTGCTTAGTTAGATAGGGTACAAGGTGTGTTGGACACCATGAAAATAGAGAGGGATATCTTACAGTTGGCTTGAGAGGCATGGGAGAGAGATGGGGCCTAGATTCAGGCCAATAGAGATAGGTACTGTTGAGAGGGGTCAGAAAAGGGCCTTAGGAGGAGACAAAGATGAGATGATTTAGGCGATTCAAGAGGTAGATTACTACAAGAATCTATACTTCAGGGATGTTCCAATAGAGTTGAGGTATCCCTCATTCTCAAAGGTGGAGAGTGTGAGGTGGGAGAGATCGGGGAGTTCATATAAGAGTGCATCCATTAGACCAAACTGAGATGGAGGAGGAGGTAGAGGAGAGGGATTAGGGTTAGTGCTAGCACCACCTCAACATTAAAATGCAACCAATAGTGGTTATATGGGAGAGGGATGGCCACAAAGATCCAATTTTGATAGGGGCATGGTTTTTTGATGTGGCGAAGATGTATAGACTATGTACAAATTTTTGATGATTCATTCATTGATTATACTCATATTGATCCATGACACATGATGTGTCACATGTATACTGACTGTTTTATTTTGATATACATATACATGGACTCTTGTATTACTTCATGGATATTATGGACATGTTTGACGGACATTATTATGGACTTTGTTATTATATATGATATGGGCGATTGATTATGCAAATGATTATGGATGTTTATGATGTGTTTGTGATTTTGATTGATGTATGGATGATGTATGGGTGAAAATGGTTATGGTACATATGATACTATTCATGTTTTATGTTGATGCATATTGTATGGATGGTGATGATTATGACATGTGATACTAACTATTTGTGATGTAGGATGTGATAATATTGATATATGTATATGATGCAAATGTGTTGATGGCTAATGTGTGTGATATAGGATTGATGGATATGCTTATATGTGATGGTCTGTGATTATGTTATGAATGTTTATCAATATCTATTGACATGTTATGGATGCATAATGAAATGAAAATGGATGCATGTGTAATGCAACAAAATGAACCTCATGCAATATAATAAAATGGAGGGAAAATGAGCCTAATAAAAATTAATGCAATCTAATGGATAATGAACTCAATGCATGATGTTTAAAATAAAAAACTTTAAACAACACAATGAAAAAAAAATGATAATGAAATGAAAGAAAGATGTTTAGAATAAAAAATCTAGACAACTTAAATGATGATGAAATGATAATGAAAAGTGAAAAAAATTCTTAAAATAAAAAATCTATATTATTCTAAACAATGTAAATGATAATGTAAAGTGAAAAAGATGCTTATAATAAAAAATCTATATTATTCTAAAAAACATAAATGATTATGACATAATGCTGTTATCAACATGAGTGCACCAAATGCGAAAGCAAAGATGCTTTGCAATCATATGTAACATGGGATAATTTCTAGGCCTGTGGGTTTCCTAAAATAGAAATCAACCTCTAGATTATAGGCCGACTTCCTTTATGATTTTTCTAATAACTAACTTTGACTTGGATGGAAAAGGGAAGAAGACTTTAATTGAATGCATAAACTAAACTTTAAACTGTGGTGATGCACCTAAACAATAATGATGGCTAAACTGCAAACTGATTCACAACTATTTTTTGGAAAAATTGTTTACACAGTTCAGAAGTTGATCACAAAAATGTTTCCAAAGAAGGCCAAATAGTTTGTCTTTTTAGAAGGAAAATAAATTCTCACAACTTGAAGAAAAAATTGAATATAAGCACAACCTAAGACCTATGACATAATGTACAATTATGAATGAGACCAAAATAAAGGTTTTGATGACTAAAACACAATAATTTCATCAAATCATCCATAAAGACACTTTATATAATTTCTAAAGAGGTAAACTTGATAGATTTTGGATGAAAATAGAAGGAATCTCTACACTAATTGACAAAAAATGAAAACCAAAGCTATGTTGTTGTATATTAAACTGTCATAAAAACTGAATTACAAATCTTAATCTCTCTACAAAAGGTATGCAAGGAGAGATAAAAAATAAGAACCAAGAAAAAAAGACTAATTCTTTTCCTTATATACAATAAAGGGCTTCAAAAAGCCAAGGGGAGATAACTGAAGTCAAAATATCTGAACCGTGAATCCATCCATGAGTAAAAACAAAACTACATGAAAATCAGACCCACCAATGCTGTAAACTGAGCTTAAACAACTCAAAACTCTGTGTCACCATGTATATAATTGAATGGTAACTCGAAATGGCTTTTGAGTGCATGGAGGTGGCATTGAAAGTAATAATATTCTCCTCATGAGAAAATATAAAAACCCTCAAAAAGAGGAATCAAAACTACATGAAAAGAGCCAAAAATAGGCTCAACTCCTCTCAACCAGTTAGACTGATGGACACCCCAAAACTATATGTAAATGACCTCAGTTGCACCCCAAAATGCATGAAAATATCTCCACTTACATTGATTGCATGATCCTTAGTTCACTTCACTTGCCCTTTTTTTTGCATGATTTAGAAAAAAAGGTAATTATATGATTAAATATTAAAGATAATCAATATGATTATTTTAATATTTATCATGTGAGTTCTTTTCTTTTTTACATTGCATGGTAAATATTAATGTAATAAACTATTATCTTTAATATTTAATTACATATTTTGTCTTCTTTAAAATCATGCAAAAAATACAAACTAAATATTTTTCACTTTAAAATTAAATGATAATATTGAGACTTAACTCTCAACTCCACCAATATGCATGATGAATCATCTTTGGTCATGCAAGTTTGAAAAACATGCAAAAAATGTCTCAAAACTAAAGAAAATTGAGTGATTAAGTGTCCAAAACTCCCATTGAGTGATGGTCAACCTATGTGGGACCTCAAAACTAATGTAGAACTGCCCTTTGAGCCTTACAAACCTCCTAAAAAGGTGGATTTATCTTTTTCCTTAGAAGTGGTGAAAATTTCTCAAAAAATATGAATTGGGTTAGTGAGAAATTTAAAGGACTTTTTCGCCTCATTATTTTATAAATTATATCCAAAAATCACAAAAACCCAGGTTTTAGTTTTTGAGATATGATTGAAAAATACGACCGTTATTCGTTGCATCTTTTAAATTTGAGAGAGCAACATACTGGGCTCAACCCTTGTTGGAGCCCATTTTACACCACATGCTAAACTATTGAACATGATGAACTAACCATGAAACATGTACCTGTACCTGATAGATTTTTGAATGTATGGTTTTCTTATCTGATTTGCTCAAATCTCAAATTTTTTTCTCACCCTAGTTTAATAACTGACTGATAAAACTTTACTAATTTAGTTGGTAGCTATTGGGCATGGAGTCCATCTTTTTATTTTTGTCTTTTTTTGACTCAAAAACCTTTGTAACTTAGCTGTAGAAACCATTCAACAACAAACAAAACTAAAAGAAACTAGCATAACTCTGTTTAAGATAGAGCCAGAAAATTGTGCAACATCTGCACTTTATTGAAAAACAAAACAATACTAAAATGAAGTGTGTTCAAAACACTTATTAGTTTGAAAACTACCCTACACTACACTACCTAAACAACTGTGAAAGCCTCAAATAAATCCATTTATTGTTTGGTTAAAGTAGCTTCCCCTTATCAACAAAAAACACTGATTTACATGTTTATGAACAATTGAAACTAGAAGAACAAGAAGATATTCAATAAATTGTTGTGATTCTTCATGAAGAATGTAAACAAACTCACTCACCCTCTGATTTTGATCAGCCAAACATGCTGGTTTGGAGTGAATGAGCAAGTTGGCCCTGTTGTCTTTTAATCTCATGCTTGGACTCTGTTATGGAGAGATGCTTGATTTGACATCCTATTAAGATGCTAAACCGATGACTCTTTTTGCTGGCTTCTTTCTCATGTGTTGTTTCTTCAACCACAACCTCTTTGGTCACCTGATTATGTTGATCACAATCCTTTGTCTTGAAAGGTGCTAAGTTATCAACAATGTTAGAGCAAAAAACCTCAATGATGCTTGAGAATAAGTCCTCTTCATGAACAATTTCATTCTGTAATGTATACTCTAACTTATTCTCATGATAATTTTCAAAGCTCATAGCTTCAATATTTATAATGATTTTCATATTAGAATAAAAACTTATTTTTTTAAACATACCAGCACTTGATCTTTTGGAACCAATAGATTTGCTTGGAGTTTCCAAGTGTGTGTGTAGATTCTGCATCCAAAAATTGTAAATATTGATTTTCACACAAAAAATCAGAATTATGTGGAAAAACTTTGGACTAGGAAAGTCCAAATTGTTCCACCGGGCGTGTCAAAAACTGTTATCAATAGGAGTGCACCCAAATGCAAAAGAAAAGATGTTTTGCAATCATATGTAACATGAGATGATTTTCAGGCCAGTGGGTTTCCTAAAATGGAAATCAACCTTCAGATTATAGGTCGACTTCTTTTATGATTTTTCTAATAACTAACTTTGACTTGGATGGAAAAGGGAAGAAGACTTTAATTGAATGCATAAACTAAATTTTAAAATGTGGTGATGCACTTAAACAATAATGATGGCTAAACTGCAAACTGATTCACAACTATTTTTTGGAAAAATTATTTACATAGTTCAGAAGTTGATCACAAAAATATTTTCAAAGAAGGCCAAATAGTTTGTCTTTTCAGAAGGAAAATAAATTCTCACAACTTGAAGAACAAATTGAATATAAGCACAACCTAAGACCTATGATATGATGTACAATTATGAACGAGACCAAACTAAAGGTTTTGATGACTAAAACATAATAATTTCATTAAATCATCTACAAAGACACTATATAATTTCTGAAGAGGTAAACTTGATAGATTTTGGATGAAAACAAAGGGAATCTCTGCACTAATTAATAAAAAATGAAAACCAAAGCTCTGCTGTTGTATATTAAACTGTCATAAAAATTGAATTACAAATCTTAATCTTTCTGCAAAAGGTATGCAAGAAGAGATAAAAAATAAGAACCAAAGAAAAAAGACTAAGTCTTTTCCTTATATACAATAAAGAGCTTCAAAAATTCAAGAGGAGATAACTGAAGTCAAAATATCTGAACTATGAAGCCATCCATGAGCAAAAATAAAACTACATGAAAATCAGACCCACCAATGCTGTAAACTAAGCTTAAACAGTTCAAAACTCTGTGTCACCATCTATATAACTGAATGGTAACTCAAAATGACTTTTGAGGGCATGGAGGTGGCACTGGAAGTGATCTGAAAGTAATAATATTCTCCTCATGAGCAAATATAAAAACCCTCAAAAAGAGGAATCAAAACTATATGAAAAGAGCCAAAAATAGGCTCAATTCCTCTCAACTAGTTAGACTGATGGAAACCCCAAAACTGTATGTAAATGACCTCAATTGCACCCCAAAATGCATGAAAATATCTCCACTTACACTGATTGTACGATCCTTAGTTCACTTCACTTGTCCTTTCTTTTGCATGATTTAGAAAAAGGTAATTATATGATTAAATATTAAGGATAATCAACATAATTATTTTCATATTTATCATATAAGCTCTTTTTTTTTTTTATATTGCATGGTAAATATTAAGGTAATAAACTATTACCTTTAATATTTAATTACATATTTTGTCTTATTTAAAATCATGCAAAAGATACAAACTAATTTTTTTTCACTTTAAAATTAAATGATAATATTGAAGCTTAACTCTCAACTCCACCAATATGCATGATGAATCATCTTTGGTCGTGCAAGTTTGAAAAATATGCAAAAAAAACCTCAAAACTAAAGTAAACTGAGTGATTAAGTGTCCAAAACTCCCTTTGAGTGATGGTCAACCCATGTGGGACCTCAAAACTAATGTAAAACTGCCCTTTGAACCTTACAATCCTCCTAAAAAGGGTGGATTTATTTTTTTCTTTAAAAGTGGTGAATATTTCTCAAAAATCATGAACTGGGTTAGTGATAAATTGAAATAGTTTTTTTTGCCTTATTGTTTTATAAATTATATCCAAACATCACAAAAACCCAGATTGTAGTTTTTGAGATATGATTGAAACACGCAACCACTATTCATTGCATCTTTTGAATTTGAGAGGGCCGTATGCTGGGCTCAACCCTTATGGGAGCCCATTTTACACCACATGATAAAATGTTGAACATGATGAACTAGCCATGAAACATGTACCTATACCTAATAAATTTTTGAATGCTTGGTTTTCTGATCTGATTTGCTCAAATGTCAAAAAGTTTTCTCACCCCAGTTTAATAACTGCCTAATAAAACTTTACTAATTTAATTGGTAGCTAAAAATTAGTCACAAATGCAATGATAATGAAATGTGAATGATGAATGAATGGTAGGTGTAACCATAGTGAACATGTCAAAACTAAATCAACCAGATAGGGAAATGAATGGAGAGATTTCATTTGCACAACTAAAATCATATGATTAGGAAAGAAAATAGTAGAAATGGGGATGGAAATGATAGGGAGAACGAGGGATGGTAGGTGAGGGAAACAATAGGATAGTGACCATATCAAGCAATTTAATTTTTATGCATTATGCCACCATGTAATGAGCACTTTATTTAATATAGCATGTGATACAATGCACTAGGGTATGAGGAACCAAGGTGACATTGTATCACATGCATAAGACTAACACAACAAAAAAAGGTTAGTCCAACATCTCGCAAAGTCATGAAGGGCTTTGGTGGGGCTGATGTTGGAAAACCATAAACACAAAGGATGCCCCAACATAACACAAGACCACAAAGGATATTATTATTGGTAGGTATAATATGCGACAACTAGGAAAACATGATGATGAAAAAGCCAAGATATGCCCCTAATTCTACTAGTCAAAGTGCACCATGATATGATGGATCGTGGCGAACTTGAGTAGGTATAATAGGAAGCTCTAAAGATTAAAAAAAATGTAAAAGCACCAAGAACCTGCAATTAATCTCAAATTTCCTTTTTCACGAGGATGATGGATGGATGAACTGATGTGGTTTGATGTGAGGAACGATGTATCCTACAAAGACCAAATATGGATGGGTTATATTATAAGACCAACATGACATAGGATAATCAAGACAAATTGAAACTTGAGGGGCTAGTGTACTTTTCTATAAGAATCAACTAGATAGGGACCCTTGGTGACATAATAGAAATACATAAAAAACCTAAAGGACAGGCCTAGGCCTCATGGGCTCATTGATAATGGCCTTACCTATGTGAAAGCGTAGAGGCAACATAGTTTGACTGACCCTAACAATAGATAATAGAAGATGCAAGACGAAACCTAATGATGAGTATATAGGATAATGGAACCTAGATGAGGATGCAAGACTGACCATATGTACACTATATACAAGAAATAAGGACTAACAAAAGCCTAACTGATGTAAGGATAATGGATTGTAAGGACCAATTAGGATTTTTCATATACATTCCAAAATAAATGGATAAAGCTCAGGAACTGAGATAGTAAATCTAATCCTTCTAATGCTCAATCATGATATACCATGCAATGGGTGATAGGATGAAGATGAATAGTGGATGCAACATGGATAGTGAGAATAAGATTCATGGGGTGACAAGGAGGATGCATAAACATGCAAGTAAATGAGATGCAAGGTAGATAGTGATTAAGCCCTCTATGAATGAAACTTGTTTCCACATTTTCAACAAACATACTTATCCAAAGTGTCACCAAGGGTGGTTTTCACCATAGGATGATTTATTTCTCTTTACTATTGATAGTTTTTTTTTGACATTTTTTGGTTTTTTTGTACTTTTTGGGATTTTTTTACTTTTTTTGTATTTTTCTAGGTGGGGTACCTCAACTAACTTAGGTATAAAACCTCTTGAGATGAAAAATGTTGATGGGCTCATTTAAAGGTTCCCCCTTAGGTGTAGCAAGCTGATAGTCCCCTGAACCATATTTTTCTATTATTTCGTATGGGCACAAACAATTTTCCTCAAAATTTCCTTTCTTTTCTCAATCTTGCTACGTACATTGATTATCCTTAAGCACAAGATCACCAATCTAGAATTGGCAAGGAAAAAATTAATTATTGTAACTTCTCTTGAGTCTATGTTGATAGGACTAATGATGATTGTAAGCATTAAGACACCGTTCATCAAGAAGCTCTAATTGAATTAGATGAGGAACACGATACTACTCATCATTGACTATATTCTTCAAGGAAATGCAAAGTGATGGGAGTTCTTCTTTAATCGACAAGATGAAATCGACACCATGTAAAAGGGAATATGAAGTGGTTCCAATTGGGGTGTAAATGGATGTACGATAAGCCCAAAGGGAAATATTTAGATGTAGGTGCCAATCATGACTAGTTGAATTGACAACTTCTTCAAGATTTTGATCAATGTTTTATTGGTTGCTTCGGCCTGATCATTACCTTGAGGGTAATAAGGCATGGACCAATGATGTTGGATATGAAATGTTTCACATAATTGTCTCACATGCTGGTTTTTGAATGGCTTTCCATTATCTGTTATGATGGTGGATGCTATACCATATCTATAGAGAAAATCATATAGGATGAATTTGGATATTTGGGTGTCGATAATGAGGGAGAGTGGAATTTCTTCCACCCACTTGGAAAAGTATTCAGTGGTAGTGATGATAAATGTATGACCATTGGAAGATGGAGGGTAAATCTTATTGATTAAGTCTAAACCCCATTGTGAAAAGGGCCATGGTGAGGTAATTAGTTGTAGGTCTTGTGTAGGAGCATGTATCAAATATGCATGTTGTTGGCATGTTACACATTTCTTGACAAACTTACAAGAATCATGTTCCATTTTTTACCAATAGTAACTAGTTCTAAGAAGAATCTATGCCAAGACCATTCCATTAATATGTGCCTCACAAACACCAATATATACCTCATTTAATTCTACTTTAGATTTCACATCATTTAAACATCGAAGAAGAGTACCATCATACCCCCTACGATAAAGCGTGTCTCAAAGAATGACATAATGGGATACATGTTGGAGATTTATGTTGATTGCGGGTTAAATCAGGTGGAAGGAGGTTATTGTGAAGATAGGTGTATATGTTGTGGTACCATGGAGATTGGGGACCAACAATTTTAGACACCATCATAGTATAAGGAAGATCATATGTTGGGATTAATAATTTCTCAATTAGAAATTTACACTCAACACGATCACGAGGAATATCCAAGAGAGACCTGATAGTAGCCATAACATCTAGAGCTTTATTCTATAGTCTAAGAACATGCTTGAATTGAATATAGCCAAAGCATTTCTTGAAATCATCCACCATGCATTTATATGGGAGAAGCTTGTCATCTTTAGTTTAAAACTCATCATTAACTTGATTGATTATAAGTTATGAATCTCCATAGACATGTAGACGAGTGATATTCCATTGGACAGTGATTCTCAGACTGGTGATTAAAGCTTCATATTTAGCAATGTTATTTGTCCATGGGAATGCTAACCTGAATGACTTGGGGATGATTTCACCTTGAGGGGTTACAAAAAAGGATGCCTACACTAGCTCCATGTTGTGTATAGGACCCATCAAAGTAAAGCTTCCATGGCTCTTCCTCAGAAATAGTGAACATAGACTCATCAGGAAATTCTACTACTAATGAGCTTGATTAATAGCTAGTTTTCTCTTGTTTAGTTCATATATTTTAAACACTTTAAGCTACTTATTTCATATACATTCTTGAAATTATATACCTTTTATATATTTTATGCCATCCAAACCAGACTTTGATGAGTGGAAGTATGGTTATGATATGATGATGTTTGCATGGATGAATGTGTGAATGTGTATGGAATTCTATATGAATCTATGTTTAATTCATGATTGTTAATGGTATGTATTCTTTAGATGAAACTAACTCCTTGTAGCTAGAAGTATTGCAACCCACAACAATAGGGAACTCAACCCATAGCCAAAGGATTTCAAGATAATTGTAGGGGGATTCCAAGAACGCTGGTTCAATGTGATAGTTGCAGAAATAATAGAAGTGATCATTGGAGTGGTCAATTGTGAGTCATCAAAGCATTCAATAAGATGATGGAGGAAAGAAGAATTTTTCAATAATCAAGAAATTGATGTGATTGTTTGCATAGAGCACATCTTTTTCATTTCGTTAAAGTAGAGTGACAAACATATTTGTCTTCTTCTATCTTTTTCAGTTATAGTGTTAGTTGCAAAGACTGACTCTTTCTATTATGAAGGAGAGTGGACATCTTCATTTCATTTCTATTTTTAGTCCTTATGAAAATAAACCTCATCCCTGATCTATATAGTTGTATCAATGGTTGAAGAGTAGATCTAGTTGGAAGATATGTTTTGATAGTTATAGTTTTGTTTCACAGATAATATCTTTGTTATTTTTCTATTATGCATTCATGAATGAGAAATATATGAAAATCCTTGTCAGATTGTAGAGTTTAGTTATATGCAATAAAGATGTTCCAGCTTACTGTTATGATTAGTTGAATCAAGTAGCACATATTTGGTTTCTCCTGTGGGTACAACAACTTGAGCAATGACCATTCAAGGTACTATTTACCCACCTTAATTTCTATTGTTAAAATAGATGTTTACATTATTGCATTCATTTCAATAGATTCTTCATTACATAAACATGAATGATATTTACTCTCATAATTCAAGTTCTTTGATGCATCATTGAGTCTTCCTCTATAGTGAGTCAAGCAGTTAGAAGTAAGAATCAAAAGTGCTAGTGAAATTGTAGAGTTTAGGTTTAGCAGTTAACAGTTACAGTGTTAAACCGAAGGTACCCACACATCAGTAGTAGATTAAGTTATTTCTCTTGTTTTGTAGTTTATACTTCAGTTTCCTTTTCTAGCCTTTACTATTTTTTTGCACATGTGTAAACCACCTTTACTTGATGATATAGGTTGTGTAGAGTCTGTGAATGCACATACAATGCCAACATCATCAAAAGCTTACAAAGCCTTGATTGATAATTTAATGGAGTCTTTCCATGGTTTTAGTGGATTTTTCAGTTAGGAACCCTTCCTTTGAATTGTGTTTCTAACACCAAGTTGATTGGACATTAGTGAGGCCTTACATTTTTGGTGCCATTACCAAGGATGGTGCTACATTCAAGATTCTCCTATGTTATTTCAAGCTTTCATAGTTAGAATTTTGTCTTCAACATTAGGGTAATTAGGATTTAGTTATCAATACAAAAATGTTTTACTAATAATGTGTAGGATGTGTTGATCCAAAGAGTCACAACTATTGTATGCGAAGGTGGCAAGATGCTTTGGGAGGATTTCTCCCCTCAATGCACAAAGCTTTAGAGGATACTGGTGATCATAGTGAATAGAATGAGGGTATTCTTGACAAAGAATCATCCCTAACACCAATATCCATGTCAGATACAAAGGAGAATTCTCATACACATATCATCACATGGGTGACGCTACAGTGGAAGTACCACCAAAGCATGTAACCTTTGAGTTCCCCATTTCCAACCAGGAGAGAGCAACTTCACTGAAGAACACACCTCCTTCAACATTACTTGTCTTCTATGGGTTGGTCACAAAGGACCCAGATACATTCCTATTTGAGTTTGATGTACTATGCAAAACTTATGATTATACTATAGATGTACATAAGCTCAAACTATTTTCAGCAACCTTGAAGGATGCTGCTTTGAGATGGTTTATGGGTTTGGGAAGAGATGATGTTCCAAATTGGAATACCATGAAGATAAATTTACTGGAGAAGTACCAAGATTAATGTATAGTAATAGACAAAAAGAGAGATGACATGTTCAGGATGTCACAAAAGGACCATAAATCCCTAGAAGATTACATAAAAAGGTTTTAGTTTTTTCTTAATAAATTTCCCCAAAACAAACTCTTTGATGAGTCTTTAAAGATGATATTCTTAAGGGGGGTTAATGAGGATTGCATGGATGCACTTAACCTCATTGGGGCATGAGATATATCTCAAGCACCATTTGAGGTGATTTTCAAGGCATGCAAGAACTATTCAAGGTCTTTCATAAAGAAGGTTAGAGGAGACAAGGAATCTTCCATCATCAAACCATCCAATGGAGTCTCTAGAGCTGAATTGAGTAATCTTCTCTCAAATATGAAGGGGGATATTATCAACCATTTGGATACAATGATAGATACAATCCATATCAAAAATAACCAAGAGGAGGTAGAAGAAGCTCTTACAAAATACTACGCACATTGTAGACAAAGAAGGAATAACTACAAATGTAAGAAGGTGGAAAGTATCTCTAAAGTGACATCAAAATTTCATGCATTGGAAGGAGAAGATGAACAAGTATTCTACATATCTCAAAGGAAAATATGGCATCCAAGACAAGGTATGGCCCAAGATCCTTTGAATTATAACATGTCATTTCCTAGTAAAAAAACAAATATTCCTGATTGGAATCCTTAGTCTTGGGTCAATATGCAAAACCAACAATGGAAAATTCCTCAAACCAATTGGAACCAACAAAAAAAAAAATATGGCTATTAAAAAATTATTAAGGATTTAACTATAATTCCCAATGGCCGCCCCAACAAAATCAAAGGCAATGCCAGCGACAAAGAGGCTAGCAATGGAAAAACCAAAAAATGAATTACCAATAGCCAAAACAAACCTTGCAACCACAACAACAAGCCATTATGCCAAACCCAAAAAATCCAGTACCACAACCACCTAGAGCACCTCAATACCAACACAACCTGCACCTAACCCAAATAAAAAGCTTGTTCAACATGCCTACACTAATGAAGTTGTTCAATACCCTACTTGTGGGGTAGAGGTGAGTGATGTCCACCTTTGACCAAGGAAATTTTTTCCTGGAACTTCATCACCTCAAATCACTAAATTGATTGATGAATAACCACCAACAACAACCTTAGATAATCAACATAAGGATCCCGAGTCAAATTAGGTTAACCAAACCAATCCAAGTCCAAAGTCTCCATTCCTTGAAAGATTAGTAGCTTAAAGACATCAAACACAAGCTGAAGTTGACCTGGTGGGACAACTTAAAGATGTTTGTATCAAAAAAACCCTTATTCAATCCATTAAGGTGGCTCCTATCTATACCAAAATAGTGACATAAATATGCCTTAAAAGCTAGGTAGGAAAATAAAACATCCTCAGACTGTACATGGCCTAGGAAAAATTTCATACATTATGTTGGGAAACATAACTGTCCCCAAGTATGTAGACCTTGAGAGTCCTATAGTGGATGTAAAGATAAACGACTCTCATTAAGAACACCTTAATTGAATTGGGAACAACTATCAATGTAATGACCAAAGAGACAATGAAGTTGTTACAATTGATAGAACTTAGACCTACATCCACTGTTCTACAGTTGATAGATAGGTCCACAGTCAAACCTGGGGGTATAATTGAAGAGTTGGTAATAACACTAGATTCATGGTAGTACCCTACAGATTTCATGGTGTTTCAACCAAAGGATAATCTTGTTGGATACCCACTCATTTTAGGAATACCTTGGCTGGAAATAATAGATTCCTTCATAGGTTGCAAGTCTAGGAATATTATTATCTCCAATGGAAATGCGACTAAGAAATTGGTCCTTTATCCACCAGCCCAGCCACATGTAGACCTAGAACAAACCATTTGGCCTACCCTAGATGAGGAGGATCAATAATCCTTGCAAACCTTGATTACTATTGAACACAATCCCTTGTTATAAAACCAAAATGAAGATGACTTGATAGTAAACATCATGCAAAATGACTATGGTAGGGACCCGCACCTTCAAGACTGCTTGACATGTTTGCAGGATCCTCTACAAAATATTATTCTTGCCAGTTCATTTGATTCAATTTACCAAATATTTCACAATTTGTTATGTATTCCAAATATAACAAGACTTGACATCCCATTAGTGCAAACACTATTCAAGACTTTAGAGATCATGCTAAGTAAAACATTAAATTTTAACAATCAATTGATTGATATACAACAAACCTCACTGATGAATGTGTTGTAAGCACACACATCATCCTTTGCATGGGATTATCATGACATGAAGGGGATAGACCCAAAATTTTGCATGCATAGGATTTACATCAATGATGATTTTAAAACCATAAGACAATTACAAAGGAGAATGAACCCTGCAGTCAAAGATATAGTTAAAACATAATTGCAAAAATTGCTTGATGCAGGCTTTATATATCCCATCTCTAATAGTCAATGGGTGTCACCTCTAGTAATTGTTCCAAAGAGAGGAGGAAAGTTGAGAGTATGTGTAGAATACTGAGAATTAAATGCTGCAACTAGGAAGGACCACTTTCCACTCCCCTTCATTGACCAAGTACTTGATTCATTAGTAGGAAAAAATTACTTCTCCTTTCTAGATGGATTTAGTGGCTACAACCAAATTAAGATTTCCCTAGAAGACCAAGACAAGACAACATTTATATGCCCTTGTGGCGCGTATGCTTATTTTGTCTTGCCATTTGGCCTATGTAATGTAGTAGCCACTTTACAGAGGGAAGTACTAAATATTTTCTCAAACTTTTCCCATGATTCCATGGAGGTTTACATGAATGATCTCACAACATATGGGAATACATATGATGAAGCACTTGAAAATCTAGAGAAGGTGCTAAAAAGGTGTCATGAACAAAAATTATCCCTGCATCATGAAAAATATTTCATGATGATGACAAAAGGGATTGTATTGAGGCATTTTGTATCAAATGAAGGGATTCGAGTGGATCCCAAAAAAAATGAAGTGATTTCAACACTCCCTGTGCCTCAAAGACAAAAATATTTTAGAAGTTTCCTAGGACATGCTAGGTATTATAGGAGATTCATTTGACTTTATCAAACTTGCAGCTCCACTATTTATTTTACTATCCAAAGATATATAATTTGAATGGACAACTGCTTGCCAACACCCTTTTGAAGCACTCAAGACAACATTGACTAAAACCACTATCTTGAGAGGACCAAATTCGACCTTACCTTTCCATATCCATACAAATGCTTTTGATTTTTCTATAGGAGTTGTACTAGGGCAGAAGGAAGGAAAGGAGTATGCCATATATTACATCAACAAAAATATATAAGGGTAGAACTCAATTATACAGTGACAAAGAAGATGTTTGCAGTGGTATATGCAATAAACAAATTCAGGCATTATATTACAGGATATCCAGTTTTCATACACACTGACCATACAACAATCAGGTATCTAATGAACAAACCAGTGGTTGGTGGTAGGCTTGTAAGGTGGTTATTGTTGCTTCAGGAATTTTACATTACCATTGTTGATAAGCTAGGAAAAGAAAATGTAGTGAAATATTTTCTATCTAGACTATTGACCAAATTAGAAGAAGATGATGATTCATTCCCAGATGAACATTTATTTGATCTATCTCTACACACCCCTTGGTTTTCATATATTTCCAACTATCTAGTAGCAGGACATACACCACCTCATTTCTCCCCAAGAGAAAAGAGAAAATTGGTTCACAAGAGTTTTCCCTATTCTTGAATAGAAAGATACTTATTTTACATAGGCCTAGATAACATTACGAGGAGATGTATTATAGAAGATGAAGTATATGACATTCTCAAAGAATTCCATGATGAACCTTGTGGGGGATACTTTGCAACAAAGAGGACAACTCTTAAAATTCTTAACACTGGCTATTATTGGAAAAATCTTGATAAGGATGTGGTAAAGTACACAAGGGGTTGTGATAGGTGTCAAAGAATGGGAAGGCCAATGAAGATAGATGAAATGCCATTGTAGCTACAGTTACCAATAACACCATTTGATAAATGGGAATCATATTTTATTGGTCCAATATCACCAACATCCAACAACAAGGAGTACATACTGATATGCACAAATTACCTTACAAAGTGGGTGGAGGTTAAGGCTTTACGATTTTCTAGGGATGGTAATGTGGAAAAGTTTCTATATGAGGACATATTTAGAAGATACATGGATTTTCAAGGGAAATTGTCATAGACCAAGGACCCCACTTTACATCAGATTTGATCACAAAATTGGTTCAAGAGTATGATATTAGACATAGGAAGTCCACACATTACCACCCTCAAGCTAATGGACAGGTGGAAGTCACAAATAGGGAGATTGAAAACATTCTAACAAATACAATACAAATTCATAGGAAATATTGGGAATCTAGGTTGCTTGAGGTAGTTTTGGCCTATAGGAAAACTTGGAAAACCACAATAGGATTTACAACATATGAATTGGTGTATGGAAAAAATAAGTACTTCCTATTGAATTTGAGTACAAAAAATTGAGAACAACTTTTCAATTGGGCATAGACATATCAAAATCACAATAGGAGATATTATACAACCTTAATGCACTTAATGAAATTAGAATGGAAGCCATACACCACACTGAAGTTGTTCACAATCAAAGAATCCATTGGCACGTTCAGTTCATCAAAACCAAGTAATTCAGTTTAGGTGATTGGGCTCTGCTATATGACTCAAGATATCAAGACTACAATGGAAAGTTACAAACAAGTTGGCTTAGTCCGTATGAAATCAAACAAGTGTTTCCTAATGGATTTGTATAGTTGCATATAATTGATGAAGTTAGGTTCTCCTTACTAGTTAATAGACACATACTAAATTTGTACAAGAGGCCATTATAGAAGGATGACTTCCTTCTTTCATTAATTCAACAATTTGATCCTTCACTTGACAATTCAACTACAAAAAGTACAAGTTCTCCACATAACTCAATAGAGGAGCTACACAACTCACCTACTAATTACATAGGTATAATTTCTACCACAATTCACAAACACATAGTGCACAAGGTGATGAGCAATAACAATCATTTTCTGCCATAGTCAGCGAAGCAGTAGGGACCTATAGCAACATGCCTGAAGGCAACAATATTTAGGAAGGGACCTATTACTAGAGGCACTCGTAGCAATTTTCTAACAGAAATTTCAAAAATTCTCATCGAATTAATTGCATATCCATACTTTCCACCTCCATAATTTCATACATGCAACCACACATGTTTTATTTTAAAACATGTATCCTATACACATCCTAACACATAACATTTCCATCACCTTTTTCTCTTACCATGTATTATACAATTCATTTCACATCCTATCTATTGTACATCCCACAACCTTTTTAAACCATCATTTACCACACATCATGCATTCATGTCATTCAATTCAAATTGCAATTAAGAATGGTCACATCAAATCTCACTACAAGTAGTAATCAACACCTTCGCACAAGTTCAGTTTCATTTCAAAAGAATTCTAGAGGTACATGCATTAAATTCTCATAATTAGCATAGATAATACTTGATTTTATACATGTTTTAACATTAATTCATGCATGCTTCATATCTCATTTTATTTTCCACTTCCTATAATTTAGCCCTCCTCCATGAACCATATAATTAAGTGAGGACACTTAATATCTTTAGTAAGGGGGAGGGGTACTCTTCATTTTCTTGATTTTCAAAAACCAAAAACTCTCTACAACCTTTTTTCAATTCTATTTTCCTCCATTTTTACAAAAATACAAGCTTAGAGGAGAAGAGAAGAGTTAGAAGTAACTGAATTGAGAAGATACAACATAGTGGAAGTGGTGTAGCTGGTGTGATAGGAAGAATTGATTCCAAAATTTGAACCAATACAAAGCATAATTAAGGGAATTAGAGAAAAATAATAGTATCATGGGTGGTGACATTATTTGGAGGGAACCAATAGTACATGCCCAATTGTTGGAAGATAGGTTGGTATTACCCATTTTTAGACAAGCTGGTTGGGTATAGTACTTCTTGAAACTCACATAGTTCAATGAAATCATGACACAATAATTTGTTGCCACACTACAAAATGATGAAGCAACTGTAAGAGTTTTAGGTTGGATGCTTCAAAAGCTTCCATTGTTGAGGTATCAAGACTGCCACAAGAAGGAGAAGAGTTTCTAGTGAGGGAAGATGTTGTTGCTACGAGGAACAAATTTAGAGAACATGGAGAAAACCTAGACTCATCTTCTCAAGGTAAAAAATGATTAAATCCTTACCCTAGATATGGGATTCAATAGCTTCTTATTAATTAACCTATGATGGTAGGAAATCCTTGTATACAATCCATTTTAAGCTTTAAAGTCATCTTCACCATGATAGGCATGTGAATGTTCCAAATTTTCTTTACAATTTGTTGAAAAGAATGAATTATGAGTATAAAAGGAAGAGGAGTAACACAACATTGTCACATTTCTGCTTAGTCACATTGCTGATAAAAATAAGTTTGAGAATTCAATTTCCACATGTTTCTTGGGAGAATTTCCTAAATTATAACCATATCAACACCATAATTGAAGAACCTATTGGTTCAGAAAGAGTAGAGGAACCTGTTGTATCAAAAAGGGAAATTCCCTTCGACTCCCCTGCTACGTCACCTACCCCATCATAGGAGAGACAAAGGAGAAAAACTTGTATGACACTTAACCTATAACCTTTGAACAACCCATAACAGAAAGTACACAAGAGACCCTACCTCTAGAAAAACACCAAGAACTAGGAAAAGGAAAGTTGTATCTTGTTCTGCACCTGCAAGGTGGTATAAAATATCCACACATCCTAGGAGGAAATCACACCACTTGAAGAGGAAAGGTGCTATGAGAGGGTTAGTTAAAAAGTAGAAAGAGGAAGATGTTATGGTTGAGATAGACTCAAAATTGAAGGGGAATTTCCCTAGTAATGAAAATGCACCTATTACACAATCATGGAATTTTACAAGCACCTTTGAATCTAATTCAAAGGATGATTTTGTTGCAAGGAAAACAAGAAAAAGAACCCCAAAGAGACCTAATTAAGAGGGTAATGAGTATACAAGTGAGAGGAATGAACAATTTTTGGGAAAAGATAAAGAAGTTTTTGTTGAGAAAAAGGATATTGGAAAAGAAATACAAGAGGCTATGGAGGGGATACGAAAATTGGAAGGTTTTTTAAAAAAAACCAACAAAGAGAAAGTGAGAGGGACAAAATAATTGAAGATTTAGAAGAAATTTTTTATAAATTTTAGCATAGGTCTAGGTTGGATGAATTGGCGCATCTTGCTATCATAGAAGTAGGAAACAAGGAACTAGTACTCTAGGGTCCAATTCCTCCACTTTGTGTTCCCTTTGGACCATCTGTAGTGACCTTAGGTGTGGAATTATGGAAGAGAAACCAAGAGTTATTTGAGGAGTGGGAAAAACAAAAAGTTGAGTTGATGTCCAAACACACTAGGAAACTTGAACAGAAAGATACAAAAATAAAAAGGTTGAAAGTGAAGATTGAAGAAGTAGAAGAAAAGATTACAAAAATTATAAAGTGAAGACCTACTATAAGATTTTATGCATTAATTCTATAGGAGAAGTATTTGTGTTTTCAATTCAACCAACTAATAGTGATTTTCCAATGCCAATGAATATAAATTTTTTGTTTTTAGAAACTTTCTTTAAATCTACATCGGATATGCAAGACCAATTATGTGAGTTTTACTTGCATAATATTGTGCTCTCAGATCAAACAAAATGGAATCCTCTAATGTTTGTGGGGGACTTATAGATTAAAGCACCAACCTCTTATATTTGGAATAAACACTAAAGGGGTGAGATCTTTTAGGAATACACTAAAAAGGAGAAATCTATTTCTCTGTAGTTGAGGAAAGAATCCAAATTAAGAACCCAATGTGGTTGTTGACGAGTGGTTAGATCTCATGAACTATAAAGGTTTAGGAAATGAGTTTCAGGGAATATGACTACATCAGGATGAAGCAACTAGTTACAGGACCTATTGATCACACCTTCCAATTTATGAAGAAGAGATGGGAGGAATTAACCCTTGAATTAAAGGAAAAGGAACCTCACTCCCTCTATAATTTTATAGCCATTATTAGAAGATCTCAAAGGTATATAGAAATTTCCAAGGATAATGGAATTAAATGGTTTCCATTGAATTTTCATCCACCTCTTCTTCTCTACCCAGTGCCACATTGGATAAGGAGGAACCAAGATGAAATACAAACAATAGAGGATCTGAGGTTGGAAAATATTTCATGTCAAAAAGGTTACTATTTGAGACAAGTTAAGGGAGTTGACGTGGTGACAGATTTCAGGGAAATGAATCTTCAATATAACCTTTGATCCTAAATGTTGCTTAGGGACAAGCAATTTCTTAGTTGGGGGAATGATGACCCTGATTAATAGCTAGTTTTCTCTTGTCTAGTTCATATCTTTTAAACAATTTAAGCTGCTTATTTCATATACATTCTTGAACTTATATACCTTTATATCTTTTATTCCATCCAAACTAGACTTTGATGAGTGGAAATATTATTATGATATGATGATTTGCATGGATGAATGTGTGAATGTGTATGAAATTCAGTATGAATCTATGTTTAATTTATGATTGTTAATGGTATGTATACTTTAGATAAAACTAACTCCTTGTAGAAAAAATTATTGCAACCCATAGAAACTAGGAACTCAACCTACAGCTAAAGGATTTTAGGCTGATTACAAGGGAGATTCCAAGAATGCTAGAAATTTGATAGTTGTAGAAATGATGGAATCAATAATTGAAGTGGTCAATTGCGAGTCATCAGAGCATTCAATAAAATGATAAAGGAAAGAAGAAGTTTGCAATAATCAGGAAACTATCATGACTATTTGCAAAAAGCACGTCTCTATCATGCCATTAAAGTAGAGTTACAAACCTATTGGTCTTCTTCTACCATTTTTAATTATAGTTTTAGTTGAAAATACTTTGTCTCTCTCTATTTTGAAGGAGAGTGGACATCTTCATTTAATTTCTATTTTTAGTCCTTATGCAAATAAACCTCCTCCTTAACCTATATATTTGGATCGGTGGTTGAGGAGAAGATCTAGTTGGAAGATATGTTTTGATAGTTATAGTTTTGTTTCATAGATAAAATTTTTGTTAGTTTTTTGTTATGCATTCATGAATGAGAAATCTATGAAGATTCTTGTCAAAATATAGAGTTTAGTTATATACAATAAAGATATTCTAGTTTATTGTTATGATTAGTTAAATCAAGTATCAAATATTTGGTTTCTCTTGTGGGTACAATAGCTTGAACAAGGAACACTCAAGATATTGTTCACCCACCTTAATTTATACTATTAAAATAGATCTTTACATTATTGTATTCATTTTAATAGATTATTCATTACATGCATGTGAATGATATTTAGTTTCATGATTTAGGTTTTGTGATGCATCATTGAGTCATCCTCTAGAGTGAGTCAAGTAGTTAGAAGTAAGAAGCAAAAGTGCTAGTGAAATTGCAGAGTTTAGGTTTAGCAGTTAACAGTTACAGTGTTAAGTCGAAGGTACCCGCAACATCAGTAGAAAATTAAATTTTTTCCCCTATTTTGTAGTTTATGCTTCATTTTCATTTTCTATCCTTTACTATTTTCTTGCACATGTGTAAACCACCTATATTTTATGATATAAGTCATGTAGATTCTATGAATGAACATATAGTTTCAGCATCATCAAAAGCTTACAGAGACCTGGTTGATAATTTAATGGAGTCTTTGCAAGGGTTTAGTGGATTGTTCAATTAGGAACCCTTCCTCTCAATTATGTGTCTAAAACCAAGTTTACTAAACATTAGTGAGGCCTTACAACTACCAAAGGATGTACATCTACTAAAGGGGCATCAACCAATTGATTTGCAATAACTTGTCCTTTGATTGCTTTCCGATCCACATACTCTATATCAATTTTTCTCAGGAGCATGACCCACTTAGCCATTCAATCAATCAAAGATGTTCTAGATTAAAATATTTGAGTGGATCTATTTTGGAGATGAGCTTAATGGGATGACTGAGCATATAATGTCGAAGCTTCTATGAACTAAAAACAACTACAAGGAATGCTTTTTCCATTGGAGTGTAGTTGAGCTCATACCCAACAAGTGTGTGACTGATATAATAAATGGATATTTCCTTTCCATTATTGTCATGATGAGCTAAGAGTTCCCCTAATGCAACTGAGGTAGTGGAAATGTAAAGAGCAAAGTTTTTCTCACTAGTGGAGCCATGAGGATGGAGGATTAGCAAGATACTCCTTGGTTTTTTCAAAACCTTGCTAGCATACTAAATCCCATTTAAAAACTATATCCTTTCAGAGGATATCGGTGAAGGACTAACACTTATCTACAAGCTGGGCTATGAAATGTCATATTGATTACAACTTGTCATGTAGACTTCTTAACTGCTTTAAGTTCCTAGGTGGAGGCATTTCCATAATAGCTTTAACTTTTGTGGGATCAACTTCAATGCCTCATCTGGATACAATGAAACCCAAATTTTTTCCTGAAGTCACATTGAAAACAATTTTTTTGGATTTAAATATAATTGATAATTCTCTAACCGATCAAAAATTTGCTTCAGGATATTGGGATTCTGTTCTCTAGTCTTAGATTTTCCTAATAGGTCATCGACATAATCTTCCATTATGATGTGAATAAGACCATGAAAAATGACTGTCATGGCATACTGATAAGTAGATCCTGCATTTTACAAACCAAAGGGAATGACTTGATAGAAGAAGGCTCCCCAAGGAGTAGTGAAAGCTATTTTATGTTGATCCTCAGTTGCAATTCCAATCCAATTATATCTAGAAAATCCATCCATGATAGAAAGCATAGCATGACTCACTATGAGATCAATAAGTATGCCAATATTGGGAAGCAATAAATCATCTTTAGAAAAAGCTTTATTACGGTCCCTAAAATTAGTGCAAATAAAAATTCCCCCAATGGGCTTAGCGACATGAACAATGGTCGATATCAAATTTGAGTAATCAATGGGTTTGATAAAAATAGCTACTAGTAATTTCCTGACTCAAATTTGACTAGTGGGGAAACCTGTAGATGTTTTTTGCAAAGCTTTTGCTTAATAGGTTTTACATTAGGACACACATCTATATGGTGAACCACTAGTGTAGGGTCCAAACCAAGAATGTTAGAATAAGACCAAGAAAAATGATAAAGCCTTCTTGGAGTAGCCTAGAAAACACTTGATATTCATCCTTGGTTAGAGACTTAGCTACATAAGGGATCTTTGGCTCAACTTCAGTACCCAGATTAATTTATCTAGAATCTTCAATCAAGATAAAAGATCTCTTTGACAATTGAGTACCCATAAGGGGAATATGAACATTCCCATCCTCTAATTCCTTAGAAAGGTTTTCACTAGAGGATACACCCTCTATTTCTACTTTTGATGAGTCTAAAAGTGCCCAAAAAATGTTTTCATTAGAAGACCCTCATTTATTTTGTTGTTTCTTATTTTTTCGATTAGGGTGTTCATCTCCCCTAAAGTAATTACTTTGGTCAAGTTTGAAGACAAAATTTCATGGATAGTCTTCTTCTAATCTCATAAAGTGTATACATTCCTCTTCAGAAGGGAAAACATTGATGGGTGTGGTGTCTCGTTGGTCCCAATCTATCAACTTAGGATGGTGAAGGGAAAGGATTATGGTGGAAATGGATGTGAATTTGAATAGGGAGGAGACATCCAAGTCATCATAGGAAATTATGATAATTTATTCTTTAGGGATTTCCTTAAGAATAATAGTCTCTATATTAACATTATTCAAAGTACTAGGTGACATTGTGGGTTATTTTTGTTTCTAGTCATAACCAAGCCCTTGAAGTTTGGGTTGAGTAGGGGGCTCAATAGGCTTGTAGATGACTTGTTCATTTACACCCAATCCTCCTTGATAATTGACCTTTTGTGCTAGTTTATGAGTTGCTAGATAAACTTCTTAAAAGTATTCCAAAAGAGGAGAAGAAGGATCAAGTTCTTCACGGTACACTCACTAGATAACATCATCATCAAGTTGTTCTTGTGCTAAAGTTCTTGGATACTAAAAATTAGTGGAACCCACATTCTTAGAGCTCATACTCTTGATCATTGGTTCTTGTTTTTGGGGAGATTCTAATGGTTTTCCATACATTCGTGGAGATGGGGGCATGGTGCCCACATTAAGTGTTGTACTCATTTCGTATTCTCCACAACCCTTGTCTATGATCTTGAACTTGGAAAAGGTGGATTCAAGTGTGGATGATGGAGTGGCATATGTGAAGAGGGTGTCATGATTGACAAATGATGAAGATGGAGTTGCATTTAAGGGTGCAACTTCAACTCTTGGAAAATGTCAAGAATGTGGAAGTGAAATCTCAAGAGCACAACAATAATTGAAAGGATGGGGATCAACGTGGATGGTGACCTCAATGCTATTGTGTAGAAAATTGAGGCATTGATGATAAGTGGATGAAACAACTTACATGGCATGAATCCATGGTCGGCCAAGGAGAAGATTATATTTTAGATCAAGGTCAAGAACATGACAAGTGGTATATTGCATGGAAGGACCCACTTGAATGAGAAGGAAAATGGTTCCTTTTGAATCTCTGTCGATGTTATCATAAGCCTTGATAATGATTACTTGATTGTCTAAGTTAGCTTGAGTGTACCCCACCTGCCTAATAAACTTCAATGTTCATAAATTGAGGGTTGAACCATTATCTATCAGGACCTGTTTGATCTTATGTTTATCAATGATAACTTTGATATGGAGGGAGGGGTTATGTGTGATATAAATAGATGGCATGTCATTCTAGCTAAAACCCAACTACTATGTGGAAGATAAATGACCCAAAAGTGCTTGGAACTGGGTGGGATCAATGTCATTAAGAACACGAGAATCTTGTAAATATTTAGTGAGGATTTCCTGATGGATAGGAGGAGACTTTAACAAATCCAGGATGGATATTTGTGCAGGGGTCTTCCCAAGGTGATCAAGAATGTTATAATATTTTCTTATAAGAGGTTTTTGGGATGAAGTGGATGGTCTAGGAATGAATATGTGGGTGAATCAATTAGTAACTGCATAATTAGGTTCTTTACCCTTCACACATATCATGGAGACTCCTGGGTCAACTTGTGTGATGCAACCGACTACATTGTTATAGTTAAAAGGAACTTTGGAATAGTCCACATTATTGGTTCAGTTATTTTGACTATTATTGTTATTTGACCCAATATTAGTATTTGATGAGCCAACTCCTTGATTATGCTTGGGGAAAGAATTCTATAATATCTTTAATTGAGAATTAGAAGACGTAGATTGATTACCCTCAAAAGCTATGTCAACTCAATCTATAAGATCATGGATGTAATTCTTGAGCTTCATGCATTTGTTAGCTGAATATCCCTTAATCCTATGGTAATTATAGTACTCATTATCTTTATACCAATTGTACTTTGGTGTAGACTCATTGAAAGGTTATGTAACTAGATAAGTAATCAAATTTTATTGGACCAACCTTCAGAAAACTACGTCAAGGGGTTCTCATAGGGGAGTGAAGTTTCATTTAACATTCCCTTGATTGGATTGATTGGACTGATTAGGAGGGTGTGGTGCTCCTTGAGGCACATATATGATATTATCCATTAGTTGGGTTGGTATGTTTTGATGTCCTTGGGAGGTATTTCTACTTGAATGTGTTTAGTATCGATGAAAACATCATTAACAACATTCTTATTCTTGTTCCAATAATGAGATTTGTCATTAGATGATTTGTCTTTATCTTCCTTGTAAATCTTCATGAGTCCTTTTGCTATAAGTTCCTTCTCAATGGTGACACCCTTACCAATGCCCTTAGCAAAGGTGGATGCACAATGCAAAATTAATTGATATGCCATCTCATGATGGAGGTTCTAAAAAAATATAATCACTAGTTGGTTTTTAGGGAGATGCAATGTAAGAAAAATTTCTTAAGCATGCCACCTTTTGTAGGTAACTAACAAATGTTTCTCTAGGATGTTTTTTTTGCATCAAATCCATCGTATTCACTTCCTTCTCAAGATTGTAAGAGAAGTGAGCCACAAATTTTTTAGATAGGTCAATGAATGTTGAAATTGACCTGCAAGGGATGTGTAGAAACCATTCTAATGCTTGTCCACCAATACTATGAGGAAAAAACATAGGAGATAGTTGTCATTATAGAGAACCTCTTGAACTTTAGAATTTTAAAATTCTTGGGGAAAGGGGTTGTGGCAATGGATAGATTAAATAGATAAGGACATTTTTTTTGAATTTATATGACTTATTAGAGAAGGTTTCTACTTGTAAGTCCTTGAGAGCTGCCTTCATTTCTTACCACTCTTTGTTCATAGGTTTAGATGTGGGAGGATATGCCACATTGGATTGAGGTGGGGGAACATATTGATTATATGAAGGTGGTGGTGGAAGAGATTGATCAAGAGGTGGATTGGTGTACATTGATGGTGGTTGGATGTATGAAGGTTATTATGATGATAGGGGTGGATTGGGGAATTGGTGATATTGATTGGAGTATGTTTGTTGTTGTGATGGAGGAGGCTAATAATATGATGGATTGTATTGATATTGTGGGGGTGTTTGTGGTACACCTCCATATGATGGAAGGGGTTGATATGGAGGTGGTTGATTGTATGAGGAATTGGATTGGTAATTGTAGGTTTATTGTTGTTTTTGATGTGGTGGTGGTTATGGATGAGATTGTTGTTGTGATGCATTGGATTGGAATTGTTGTTCGTTGGTGTATGATTGATGCTAGAATTTTTGTTGTTGATGATACTATTTTCGTGGAGTATTAGGAGGTGGTAGTGGTTGATGATATGCATCCTACATGGAAAGCTCCATGAAAGATAATGATTGGGGATGTTGATGATAGTAGGGTGAGAAATAATGAGGTGGAGGATTGGAATATGAGTAGAGTGGTTATTGTTGATATTGATATGATGGATTACCTTATGGTTGTGATGAGGATTTTTTTTTGGGTTGGGATGGGATTTATTGATTGGGTTATGGTTGTTGTTGTTGGTATGATGGTAATGGTTGATTAGGTGGTGGTGGAATGGAATGACCAAGACTCAATTGAGGTGTTTGATTTTTGGGAGGTTGAACCTAATATGAATATGGAATGGATGCGGTGGAAGTGTTATAATCCGTTTGTATTGGTATGAGAGGAATATGAGGAGGCCCAAATGCCAAAGAATTAGAAGCATTTCCCCTACTATTTATTGAATGTGATGGATGAATGGATGTTTGAGATGGTTGTCGTTAGACATTTTGTGGGATATATTGAGTAGATGGCATAGATGTAGGTCCCTGAGCATTACTAGAGTCCAATTTGGCTCCCATAACAGAGATCCAAAGAGGAGAAGGTGGAACCTAAATGCACACATCATTCCAAAATCCAAGTTGGTACTAGGAGTTCTCAGGAGGAGCCTAGGGAGCTTGAGAGGCTAGGGGAGGCTGAGGGACTTGAGAGGTTTGAGGATCTTGAGGTGTAGAAGATTTGGCCATACCCAAGTATTGTGTCATATTAAACCTAGGTGGAGGTTTGATGCCCCACATGAGTAGCAAAGCAAGAATTTGATCTGACCATTCACTAATGATACACTCAATCATTTGCACATTAATCATATTGCTAAGGTAATATTTGATAGAGAACTTGGGTTGTGACACCCTTCCTTCCTCAAGAGAGACTCAACCATGAGGATGATTTGAATCAATAGCTTGACTTGACACATTAGACTGTTGGGATCCTCCACTAGTAGGTGGATTAGGAGGATAAGAAAATTGATGAGCCTATTGATGTTGTTGTTCTATGAGTTTATTAGCCTATGATTGAGTGACAATGGGTATCAAAGGGATGATCAAGTGATGAAAATGGTGTAGGACCCAAGGAAAAGTAATTGGATGATGCTTGGATGATGGGTTGAACAATGAAATGGATATTTGATTGATCGATTAATTTATTGATTGGATTGATGATAGGATGATTGATTTGATGTATTTATGATAAGACAATTGATTAGATGATTGATCAGTGTAGCACTCCAATTAGATTTGGGAACTTGATTGGATGATGATTAGATCAATTTTTAATTGAGGTAGCCTTACATTCTTAAGAAAATTGGATGATGATGATGATGATGAGATAGTACTTGAGATATGCAACATTCTTAAGCATGGAGGATGATTATGGTGCAAACTAACCTCTATACTGAAGCAAGTAGATTTGGTCGATGAGGATGACTAACTTAGGACGAACTAAGTCCCTAAATGATTGATTGATTGTTTCAAATGTAAAAAGTTCTAAAATTTATGTTTAGGAGGTTATAGTTGGATGTTCAATGATAGAAATTATGACCAGAGATGCCTAAGGATGTCCTTGTGTAATTAAATGGATGATTTGGTGAATTTTGGAAAATTCAACCAGATAAAAATGGATATTATGGAAGATTTGATGGTGGTAAGAATATTTTGATCATAGAAATAGACTTGGAGAGACAAGGGATTTAACTGGTTAAGAGGGATCAATCTTGTGTTTTTCTATGGGAAGCGGATCGGCTCAAGAACAAAGCGTATACACCTCTGAAGGTAGAAAAAATTCCCATGCAAAGACGCCTTTGTGTGTAGCACAAATGCCTATTAGGGAATGTATATTCCTATGGAGGATGTGACCATGGACAACATACATATATGGACAATGTATCTACCTATGAATAGAGAAAAAACACCTATGGGAGGTGGACTAGATTGTATGCTATGGACAACGTATCTGCCTATGAAAAGAGAAAAAAAACCTATGGGAAGAGAATATACACCTCTGTAGATGGTGTATCCACCTATGGAGGATGAATAGGGATGGCATCATAGTTTCCTATGGATATAGCACAACCGCCCAAGGACAGATTGGAGACTCCTCTATATCAAGTGCATCTTCCTATGTGGGAAAAAAAACTAGATTGACTAGATTGGATAGAGGAAACACAACTACCATTTTGCAAGCATAGCCGCCAATAAACAGAGAAGAGATTCCTTTGTAGAAAGTATATCTAACTCTATAGGATAGGGAAATGACTCAATGGAAAAGGACATTGTAATGTCGTAAAATTGCACCCCTTGCAATTTCACATACATTCTTGCATCCACTTTAGTGTCCACTCCCTTAGCATTTGTGTAGGATCATTTTAGCCCCTACATCAGCCTTTTTTCCCTCTCAAGGATGCTCAAAGGCTCACTTTTTAGCAGCTACCGTTGCATGTCCGCTTCTCATCAAACTTTGCGCTTTTCCCGTTCGTGCTATTTTGTAGTGTGATGTGTCCAGACACTAGCATACTGCGTTAGCGTCCTGCAACGTTTCAACATTCAAACAACCATTTTCGAGCATGTTTTCCACTTTTCATCTGCTTTTTTCGGTGGTAATGGCTTGGGATGCCTTATAACTACCTAGGAAGCTTCTTTTTTCCTCTTTTCTCTCCTTAAAAGCTATATTTTCAATTCATTTTGGCCTCTAGCTTCTTTCCATCCTTGGCTTTGGAATTTTCTCTCTTGTTATTTTGCTTGCATAGCTTCATATAGCTTGCTACAATGGCTTCAAGCCCTCATGTTCTCACAACACTCTTTGCAGCTCTTGGCTCTCACAACTATCCCTTCTTTTTAAGCCTTGCAGTTGATACCTTGCTTATCTCATGCTTGAAAGAATCTTGGAATTTCACTCATCCCCTATCTATTTCATCTCTACTTTGTGATATGGGTTCTCCTCCTTGAGCAAGGATTGCCTTTATAACCTTACTTTGTGATATGGGTTCTCCTCCTCGAGCGGGGATTTCTTTTATCACTCCTTTGTCCATTTTTCTCTTTCTATTTGGTTGTCCGTGGAGGTGGGAACACCAAAATGGGGGTTTGACTAAGGAAAACCCCTATACAGCCCCAATATTTTCTCTAGATATCATGTATGTAGGTATTGAAGACATTCATTTGCTAGAGGCTTCATTACATGGGTTTTTCGTGGGCACTTCTATCTCTTATTCTCTTTATCATTTATATTTCACTTTACTTCAACTTTATCACATTTTGTTATTTCTTGCTAAGCTATTTTTTGTGACATTCTTGCTTCCTAGTCCGTATAGATGCCAACGCATCACGCTGTCATCTGTATCCCGCACTAACGTCCTTTGGCCGAGAGCTTGTCAGTTTGTCTAGAAAATCTTTGTGACCCGCTCTTTCTAATTCCAGAACTCTCGCATTGTTCCTTGAGGTAGTTTAGATCAGTTCACCCCATGAGGCTCTCTGAATGAAGAGAACTCATGAGTAGCGAATCCCCCTTCTCTACATTTTGGTGAGCCCGACATGAATGCAAAACTACGAATCTATTTACCCCAACTTGGTGGGGTCATAACTTTTGACTTAGTGCTCAAAATTCAAAACCGTTTGTAACGTTAGAAAGATCTCCAAGAGGACTAATTCAATACCTAAAATATTGTGCCTTCGATAGTCAAATTTTAAGGACCAACGCCAGTTTCAACCCCAAATTTTGCTCTGAAGGCCTTTGAAAATGCAAATTACTAGAACCTAGAAAATATCAAAAATCTAGATTTTTGGTTTTTCTTAGTTTTGTCACCTCAAAATGAATTTAGTTTTTCTTAGTTTTGTCACCTCAAAATGAATTTAATATCTTCTTTTATGAGTTTAGTATCTAGTTTTATTCAAAGTGTTAATGATGTTCCATTTCATGCATGTGATAGTGAATTGGATTTTCCCATGTCACTTTGTATCTTTGATCCTTCTCATGAGATTCCTCTTGCTTTGAAGGATATCTTGTTGCAAGAAGATGAAATCATTGATACCTTTCTTAATGTTACTCTACCTTCTCTTCATTCCAATGCAATCTCTTTTAGAGATGATGCATTTGTGAATGATGAATCTCCCTTTCATTCCAATGCACTCTCTCCTAGAGATGATGCATTAGTGAATGATGAATCTCTTCTTCATTCCAATTCACTCTCTTCTAGAGATGTTGCATTTGTGAATGATGAATCTCATCTTTTTTCTAATGCACTCTCTTCTAGAGATGATGCATTAGTAAATGATGAACCTCCTTCCACATTTGATCCTCCCTGGATCGATGTTGAGAATTTTTCTTCGAATAAATATTCTACTAGTTGTGATGATTCTATAAATGTAATATGTCTCTGCTACCCCTCAAAGGCCTAAGAGACTAGTCATTTACCTAAATCCAGCTGGTCCTCCTAAAATTATTTGTTCTATTGAGGGTGTCCCATTTGATAGTGATTCTCTTGCTATTTCTAAGGCTCCCTCTTGTAGAGCGGTAGCCCATACTTATGAGAATAAAATGAAAAAAAAATAGGCCTTCTTCAAGGTCCTAAACCTATGACTAAAGCACCCAGTGATCACAATCTTGTTGAGAAACTCCACGTTACTTCGACCAAGATATCACAGTGGGATTTGCTTTAGTATGCTCTGGTTTATCAAGGTATGCTTCAAGAAACCTTGCAAAAGATCCTCTTTCCTTCTCCCACTAGGCCGGAAGATGTTGATGCGTTGATAGCTCATATTCATGCAGATTTGCTGAATATTACGTTCTATCCGTAGGAACTACCACCTTTGAAAGTACAGAAGCAAGTAGATCCTCTAATGATTATAGTTAACATTAATAATATCAGTATTAGAAATACTCTTGTTGACATTAGTTTGATGCTCAACATATGTAGCATTGATCTATTGCCTAAGATTAATATTGATTCATCTTCTCTCAATGCTTCTTTTGTTGACATTCATGGGTTTGATAATGCCAGTCGGCAACCTTTAGGCATGATAGTCTTTCCCTTTAGGTTGGGACCCATTACTATACCTACCCTTGCATATGTTATGTTAGAAAATTTACCTTATAACCTTCTTCTTGGTAGACCGTGGATTCATGCTATGGGTGCAGTCCTATCTACCTTGCATAAAAATATTAAGTTCATTTTCAATAATCAAGTAGTCATAGTCAAGGTTGACCATGATGCTATGCACTTATGTGAGATGGTAGCTGTTGGTCAGGTTTCGGTTGTGCCTACTCTTATTCATTTAGTGTCTTCCAATGTGTCGATGTTTACTCTAGCAATACCTACTACAAAGGATACTCTTGAGGTAGATATCCCTCAAGAAGATCCTTCTACAACAAGGAATTTTAAGTCTACATTTTCTCAAGAAAATGCATGTCTCAGTGATGATTGGGGTTCTCTAGACTTTATAGACTCCTTTAGTGGAGAATGTAAAGTCAACCTGATCCACTTGAGCCTTCCAATAACATCATCCCCACCCACAATCAAAGATTATTATTCTTTTGTATCACATGATAGTGTGAACATAAGTTGTAATGTTCTTAGTGTTGATCCTCCTTCTGAGGAAGATGATTACACCTCTATTAACGATGCTAATGATGGTAGTCCTTTCAAGAAGGATGATGGAAATCCCATAAAAGAGGGTGATCCCCATTGCTAGTGCTAGAATAATGCTCTCTATGAAGATCCTCCTCCATTTTCTTCTACCTTTGTGTCCTCTTCTTGTGAGTAGTCAAGTATTTCTCCACAAGAGAAATGGTTGCTTCTCCTTTATTACTATTCCTTCTCCTACATGTAATAAATCGTATAAGCATGATAAAGAAAAAAATTCTTTCTATGCATACCATCGAGTGCATGGCCATTCCACTAGTGAATGTAAGGCCTTGAAGGATAAGATAACACAACTTCGTGATTCAGGTGCCATCACTCATTTATTTGTTGATGCACCTGCCTCTTCTTCAAATGACAAGTGATATGAGGTCTACCTCTATCCTATATGTTCTAAGTATCTTGCATGGTTCTAGTGATAACTTGTTTTGGAGATGTGCATCCTTCTTAAGGACCCCCTCTCTTCTCTATGTCTTTCAAATTAAGTGTCCCTTAAGTGGACCCCTTTCTCTTTTGAAGGGTTCCTGAGGGACCTCCTCTAAAATATTTTATTTCAAATGAATTCTATGGCATCTAGCTTGGGGGAAGCCTGAATAGACCTCACTTTTTAAATAGTGTCCCTTGAGTGGACCCCTCTTCTTTTGAAGGGTTCCTGAGGGACCCTTTGAAAGCCTTCCAATTTGTTGACGGTCTGTGTGACTATCCGCTTGATTGCCTACGTGGTTGCTTTGTTTTCTAGCATGTTTTATTTGTGGATTTACATGTCGCTTTGTAGGTGCACCTGTAAAGCCGCTTTCCAGTCTGACTTTGTGGAGTTCCCTTTCACTAGGTTTCCCTCATGTGAGAGATCTTGGGGGACACCTCCTTGCAGGTCTGTGGACCTATAAGGCACATACTTCTCGGGGCTTCCTTCATGTGAGAGATCTTGGGGGTTTCCTCCTTGCAGGTTTGTGGGCCTCTAAGGTGCTTACTTGTTTGGGTTTCCCTCATGTGATATCTTGGGGGATGCCTCCTTGTAGGTTTGCGGGCCTATAAGGTGCTTACTTCTTTGTGTTTCCCTCATGTGAGAAATCTTGGGGGATGCCTCCTTGCATGTCTGTGGGCTTGTAAGGAACATACTTCTTGGAGATTCCTTCATGTGAGAGATCTTGTGGGTTGCCTCCTTGTAGGTCTGTAGGCCTACAAGACACTTTCATCCTATGGGATTTGTCCATTATTGGTCTGCGGTCCTTTAGTGTACTTTGTGCAACTTCGTAGTTCCATGGAGCTACGAAGTCCTTTTGCTCAAACCTCCTTAGGAGAGAGTACCTTTGGAGCCATCTCTCTTAGAATTTTCATTCCTTTCTCTCTCTTGATCCTCTTCGCTCCTCTTCTCTTCTCTTTTGTATATACAAGATCAAAGATCTGCATCTTCTTCATCCTGAGTATATGCCCCTCCTCTCTCCATTTTGAAATTCTTCTAAGTGTGTTATTTCTTAATTTGGGGACGACACATAGTATTGAGACAACCTTCTACGTCAAGGTCTCTTTCACTTTGCTGACTCAAATCCTTTAGTTTTTTGTGTGCCTTTGTGTGTGTGTTTTTATATTCAAACCTCATGATGTTATGGCTTTTTATGTTCTAACATTGTTATCTAGTGCAGGTTTTTCTTGTCTAATGCATTCGTTTTGTAGCTCTTCAGCCTGGGGGAATGCTTCCTTGGTTTGAAGAGTTTTCTGCTTCCTCTACAGTATCCTTTTGGCATAATGATGTTATTTATGTTTAGTAGATTTCCTTTAGTGTGCATATTAGTGTAGATTCATATGCCCACTAAAGTGGGGGAAAAATATGATGTCGTAAAATTTTACCCCTTGCAATTTCACATACTTTCTTGCATCTGCTTTAGTGTCCACTCCCTTAGCATCTGCTAATTTTAGCACCTACATCAGCCTTTTTTCCCTCTCAAGGATGCTCAAAGGCTCACTTTTTAGCAGCTACCCTTGCGTGTCCACTTCGCGTCAAGCTTTGCACTTTTCCCATTTGTGTTGTTTTGTAGAATGATGTGTCCGAACACTAGCATTCCGTGTGGACATCTATGCACCATGTTAGCATCTTGTGACATTTCAACATTCAAACAACCATTTTTGATCATGTTTGCCACTTGTCATCTACCTTTGTCGGTGGTAACGACTCAGGATGCCCTGTAACTACCCGGGAAGCTTCTTTTTGCCTCTTTTCTCTCCTTAAAATCTATCTTTTCAATTCATTTTATCCTCTAACTTCTTTCCATCCTTGGCTTTGGAATTTTCTCTCTTGTTAGTTTGCTTGCACAACTTCATATAGCTTGCTACAGTGGCTTCAAGCTCTCATGTTCTCACAACACTCTTTTCAGCTCTTGGCTCTCGTAGCTATCCATCCTTTTTAAGCCTTGCAGTTGATAACTTACTTATCTTGTGCTTGTGAGCATCTTGGAATTTCACACATCCCCTATCTATTTCATCTCTACTTTGTGATACAAGTTCTCCTCGAGTAGGGATTGCTTTTATCACCTTACTTTGTGATACGGGTTCTCCTACTTGAGCAAGGATTTCTTTTATCACTCCTTTGTTCATTTTTCTCTATCTATTTGGCTGTCTGTGGAGGTGGGAACACCAAAACAATGGTTTGAATGAGGAAAAACCCTATACAGCCCCAATATTTTCTCTAGATATCATGTATGCAGGTATTGAAGACATTCATTTGCTAGAGGCTTCATTACTTGGATTTTCGTGGGAATCTTCTATCTCTTATTCTCTTTATCATTTCTATTTCACTTTACTTCAGATTTATCACATTTTGTTATTTCCCAATACTTTTGAAGTTCTCAGTAATTAGATTGATAGTAGTTGCTAAGCTATTTTCTATGGCATTCTCACTTTCTGGTCCGTACAGATGCCAACATGCCAAAGAGACGCCATTGCATCGTTCTATCATCCACGTTGCGTTATCATCCTTTGGCTGAGAGCTTGTTAGTTTGTCCAAAAACTCTTTGTGACCTGCTCTTTCCAATTCCAAAACTCTCGTGTTGTTCCTTAAGGTAGTTTAGGGTAGTTCGCCTTGTGAGGCTCTCTGAATGAAGAGAACTCATGAGTAGTGAATCCCCCTTCTCTACAGACATACCAAAAAATCAAACAGTCAAACATGAACTAGAGTAGACACAAGATAAGCACTAGTTTCACATAAGAAAATACACCAAACAACACAAAACTATATTAATCAAGTGGGTTTGTAAACTTAGTGTAGGCCCACCACCCAATTGCTTGGGTTAAAACTCCTCGATACTTGGGTGGAATACCCTTTCTCATGAAGGCAGATAGGTAGAGATCTAGTGACACAGGCTCAATGTTATGGGAACACCTCCTCTCTCTCCTTAGGAACTATCAAAGTTCACCCAAATATCTCTATCTCAACCTAAGGGAGTATGTGGTGAGTAGCTTCAGGGTATGATATGCATCTCTTGCAATACACTAAGCCATGGCTAATAATAGGTCTTAAGTTAGGATGAAACAATGCTCTCTAGTGCATCCTCTAAACACCACAAGGGTGCATGAGGCATGTCCATGAACACCAGTCTATCAAAAGCATGGGCCAAGAAATTTTTGGTAGGAATGATCAGGCCAACCTTGCATGCCTAACTTGGAATCACCCAAGTATTAGTGCTTCAATAAATATGATGTAACTGGATTGGGGTATAACTTTCATTCTCCCCTTTTCTATACCCCGCTGGTGCAAGTGGTTGAGGTCATCCCTTGGGGTGATGAAATCCCCAAGTAGGCCTCCTAAAGGGTAGGAAATATGAGGAATTTATAATCCCCAGGCTCACACATAGCGCAAGGGGAGAGCATACACACAACTAGTACTCCCAGGTAGAATCAATAAAGGACTTGGATCGGGTTGCAATTTTTGATCCTTAGGCTCACCGTACGATACAATGGGAGAGCATACGCCAACAACATGAACCTAAACACAAAAAATAGAGTTTAGTGACCCTTTAATGAAAACCAAATGTGCCTAGATTAGTATGAAAAATCACTTACCCAAGTCTTTGATCGATCATCCTATAGAAAAGAGTTAGTAGTTTCTAATTACTAGTATTAGACTAAGGAAGTTGCAATTTAATATTCATAGGCACAAATAAATATATTAGCGGATCAATGATAAACCAAAAGAAAATTTGGAATTTTGGAATGAAAATGCATGCAAAAGGTTTACCACACAACTGTTTACAATAGAGTGGAGACGCCTCTGAAGACCTCAAGTAGACGTCTCTATGTCTGGCGCATATTCCTCTACAGGTTTAGGTTGGGTATGAGCATATACATCTCTGCAAGTATCATATACTATGGGGTCATGGATACACCTCTAAAAATAGTGGGATCACCTTTGTAGAATGGGTGTAGGTCAGTGCATAAAATCACCTGTGTGAAATTTGGAAATGCCTTCAAAACTCTTCACAATCACCTATTCTTGTGTGCACATGCCTCTGAAGTTGGATGTCTAGATATGAAGTACAACCACCTATCTAGGGAAGTGCAGATGCCTTTGTGTTAGGTGTATCGACCTATGAAGCGGATCCGCCTCTGTACCTAAAATTTTTGAGTTGCAAAATAGAAACTAAAGAAGAAACAAATTAATGGACCTATGATGTAGGTCCCATTGGACGTTCCATACATGTGTGCAGTGAATTTATCCTACTAAAAATGCAATAAAATGTAAAAAATAATTCAAAGATAAAAATACAACAAAACACTCAAGATTAGGGCCTAGATTGAAACTCAAACCAACAAATGATGATGTAAAATACCTCCAAAGTTGAGCTTGTTGATGCATTTTCCCCAAGAATTTGTTTTCTTTGTGTGCTCCTTCCTTCAATCCAACAACATAACACTTGATTTTTAGCTTGATTTCTAGTCTCAAATAGTGATTTTGTAAGATTTTGGCTATAGTGTAAGTGTGAGAACTTGAGAGTGCATGAAGGCTTGAATGTGTGTGTTGAGGATGAAAAATGACTAATTCATTTCTTAGAAATTAGAATGGGAGATGAAATGAATGGCCAAGATTAATTCTTGGATGAGGATCAAGGGTTAAAGTGCCTTGAGGCATCTCAACTATGTGAGGATGGCATATGTCATCCTAGGGAGAAGGGAAATGATGATGTGGAGATGAAGTGGCAATGAGGTGGAAAAGGGGTTACTTGTCTCATCCTCCCAAATCATGGGGAGGATGTGACAAGAGGGGAATTAAAAATTCCCCTATAATCCTTTTGGGGATGATAAAAGGAATATAAAATTCCTTGGGGAAGGGGATGAGGAATTAAAGATTCATTTTAATTCCTATATAGAGCCTTTTGGGGAATAAAATGGAATTTAAAATTCCATGTAGGCATATGGGAGAAATAAATAGGAATTAAAAATTCCTTGGGAAAGGGAGGTTAATTCTCCAAAAGGAGAAAGTATTAATGAGGTTTGACTTAAGGACATGCCATAATTTGTATTGGGCTTATATTAAGAATAATTAAGGTTGTGCAAATGATTAATTATGATAATGAGGGGATTAAGGCAACATGCAAATTATGAAGGATATGGCATTAATCAAGGATTAAAGGTGTGCACATCCTAATCAAGGATTAGGCCGGCTAATCAAGATTAGAAGAGGATTATGGAGGATGTGACATTTGGAGAGAGAAAGGGGGAGTGAATTAAAAATTAATTTTAATCCATGTGGGATAAATGACTAGATTAAATAAATTAGTATATTTATTTAATCTAGAGAGGAAATTTTTAAAAGGGGTAAAGCATTTAATTAAATGATTAAATACTTTAGGAAACCTTAGGAAAATGTCGAATATTAATTAAATAATAATGTTATTATTTAATTAACACAATGGGGGATACAAAATAGGCTAAAAAAGGATAAATTTGACCAAATGTGAATGGTCAAATTTGGATTCCTACTATCTACCTCCCATGTTGTCAAAGCCTATGACCTCTTTAATGGCATGCTTCGTAGAGTTAGTTTGAATGATAAAATATGAGCAATCTAGCATGTTGACATTGTTCTAAACATAATTTCCCTTTTTCTCCATGAGGAAGAGCTTCAACTCAATAAAAAAAAAGCTATCCAACCTATTCAATGTTCATTTTCTTCCCCTTCTCCAAAAATAAAACCTAGGCAATATTAATACACACCTAACCTTTGCCATCATCCTTCACCATACTTGTTTAACACAAGTGCACTTAAGTTGCCACAAACAATAATTATCTCCCACAAAGAATAACGAGAAAATTCTCATATTAGTCATATTGAAATTCAAAAGAGAATCCTATTTCCCATTTCACAGGGAATCATTCCCAACAATCAATGAAGACCTTCCAAAAAATCAATGAAGTTGTCAACTATTAGGTCTTCTGCTATTTCAAGTTTGTAATTAGCTAATAAATCTATAATATTATTTTCCTCTCTTTAATAATGATCAAAGATAATAATTCAAATGTATCCAATAGTAGTCCCACAAATTTGATAGTATTATTTATTTCCAATTATGTGAGTCTCTATTTCAAATTACATTGAAGATAACTATAAAATCACCTATGTGAATATGTGAAATATCTCATTGATCTCTTAATTTTAAGAGGCTTCTTGAATTAAAGACCTAGAATCCTAAATCATACAACCAATTCCCCAAAAACTTAGACTACCCCCTAAAATTTTCATTAAAATTTAACTTGAAATTTCTCAATGAAGAGTAGAGAAAGTAAACTTATTTACTTAAAAAAGGAATTTATTTGTAATTTATCAATAGTATTTTCTAATAATTTTATTGACAAGAAATTACTTGAGCTAATTAAATTTTAACCAAAAAAAATCTATTATAAATGAAGGGTTAATATAAACAATTTGTTTTCTTCCTTCCAAAAAAATATATTTGTGTATCCTAATTAAATTAAATCCTTAAATTTAGTTAATAACTAGAATAATACATAATGAGAACAACATAAGACAATTAAAATATATGATTGATATGATATAATATAAATTTAATAGAAGGGTAGAAATAATGGGGTAAGGAATTATGTTACTAGAGAAATGCATTGAAATGAATGAAAATTGTTGTTAGGAGTAGTAGGAGTGAATTTTGGTATTATGAGTCCAACACACTCATATGGATGTCAGTGTTTCTATGTTCTAGTTCTCTATGTACATGAAATAAAAAGTGAAAGTACAACAAATATAAACATAAAAATAGAAAAATAGACAAGAAAATAACAAACACAAAGGTATGAAGATTGAAATAAAGTAAATTGTTCAAACCATATATTGTTCACATTGAGGTTCCTATTGAAGTATGAATGATGGTTTGGACAACTTAATTTGGATTGGAAAAACGGTTAAGATTTCACATGAAATTACCAAATGGTGAAATTGCCTATTTTGGTCATTACAACTAGTTAATAAATTTATATGTTCCTAGGATTGCGACTAAGGTTAAAAAATGAAAATACAGTAAAAATGAGAAATAAATATATGAGATCTATATAATATGATAAATTAATATCAAAAAATTCACTTTATGTACCAAAATATGATGAAGACATAGATAAATGCAAGTAGATTGATGAGTATATTAAATAAGTTTTATGTTGATAGTCAGAAATGAAATTGAGAGAAAAATAAGGAGATTTCTTGAGTCGAGAAAAGACTTCAAATGGTATAATGACATAGATAAATGCAAGTAGATTTATGAGTATATTAAATAAGTTTTATGTTGATAGTAAAAAATGAAATTGAGAGAAGGGGTATCAGCTTGGGTTTGGACTTTGTTGGCCAAAGCAGGAAAGACGAGGAATAGCGAAATGGCACATGTACAAAAATTTATAGAACAACAGACGTGGCGTCAGGTGTGAAAGTAGGAGCGAACTCAGGGGATCCCGCACGGGCAAAACCAACAGCAAGGCGACATTTGGCAGAAGGAAAACTCAACAAAGAAGGCCGAGGGCAAAAGACCAAATCAAAGACAGGCTATCTGATGCCCACGCGGGAAATGGAAGAATCCACTATGGTTGTAGGAGAGATGACCAGTGAATCGGAATGGGTGGTTAGGGAAACGAAGGCAGGGCAGAGCTCCATTCCACTCGAAGAAAAAAAGAGCGACGACATGGGTGCCAAGCAATAACCAGAAGCGTCCCCAATTGTGAGCTAATTACAGACAAAAATAGTTGGGTCAAAACCCTAAGGCATGGGTACCAAAGGTGAAAGAGCAGAATGGGTTGCGTTCCTCCCCCTGGACAGAAGAAGGAAAATTATCTCGATCGCTTCAAGCTTCTTGCAGCCGAGATGGGACTATCTAAAGGGCTGCGACTTGTTCATGAAATGGACAAGAGTAGAAGAATCAATGAAAGAGTTGATGACTGGATCGTGGCTTGATTCAAAGGATGGGTAAGGGCGAAAACCCTAGCTGAAAATTTCATACTGATAGAATGTGTAGATCGTAATTTGAAAGATAAGATTTCATTTGGGGAACCTCTATTCTACAAAGGTTTTTGTTTTTATAAAATGGACTGGGAACTCAATTTCAACCCTAGAAGGCACACACCCAAATATCTTCTGTACTGGATCACTATGGAGGGTCTTCCCTCAGAATTTTGGAGTGAGGAAATAATAGGAAAATTTGGAGATTCCTTAGGTACCTTCATGGGGATAGAGGAGTTTTTCTTGGGAAAACCTGGCACAACTATAATCTTGGTGGAATTGAACACAAAATTTAGATTTATGGAAAATATGGAAATCCTCATTGCAAAAGGGGGAATGGATCCAAAAGATTGTGATAGATAAAAAGGAGGAAACTATAAACTAAGCACCAGATATGTGGCTAGCTACTTAAAAGGATCAAGAAAAGTGGCATACCTTTCCATGGACAATGATTGGTTTGGAAAACAATACCCTCGGTTAGTCAAGGAGAAGGAGCAGATGGAAGACAAGCCAAAAGGAAAACAAGGTGCTTTGGGATCCCAATTAATCAACAATGGAGTGCCATCAAACTCTGAGGGCAAGACTTATAGCTTGGAATAATTGAAAATCCTATGATCGACATTGAGCAGCTGGAAAAGGAAATCTTCGATAAGATCATGGCCATTGCAGGGCAAAGCATGGATGAAGAGGAAGAAAGAGAAACAGATAATCAGACGCAAAGGGATGTCCCCCTAGCCCTAGCAGAGGAAGAAGGAGAAAGGTGGGAAATGGCCTCAGAAGGGAAGGACATAAATGGCAGCTTTATGAAATTGGCCATGGGGCTAGATGTGGGGGGATCAAGACCTGTATCTGGAAATGGAAAAGATGTTACAGAAATCTCGGCTGCCAGTGGAATAGAAATTGATGTTGGAAGTGGCAAAAACATCTGATGAGGATTTAGAAGGAATCTCCCCTATGATTAAACTACAAATTCTCCAGCAGTCCTCCTCTAGATCCAAGTCGGATTGTGGGAAAGTTAAGTCTAGAGGGAGGAAATATTTGCAAGAACTCAGACTGATGGATGGGGATGCTAAAGGTCAACAAAAGATAACTGCCTTGCTAAAATCAAGGAAGGGGACCCCCCTTCTTGTGGAGCCATGAAACTCCTATCTTGGAATGTTAGGGGCCTGGATGCCCCTAACAATTAACGCTTGGTCAAGAGAAGAATCCTTTTGGCCAAGGAAGATTTAATACTACTACATGAAACAAAAATCACCAAGGCAGAGTTGGAAATGATAAAAAGAAATCTATCATGGGATGGAATGTGGAAGGAGTACAAGCAAGTGGGGCCTCAGGAGGGCTAGCCCTCTTCTGGAAACCTAGCATGGTGCAAGTGGAAATATTGCTAGAAAGGACATGTTGGAAGTGTCATTTAGTTCGAAGTGTCCACTCCAATCTAAAATTCAGACTCATCAATGTTTATGGGCCCAATTCGTGCATAAGGAAGCGCAATCTGTGGCAAGAGCCAGAGGAATTCTTAAACTCAAGGCAAGGAGAAATTTTCATACTGGCAGGAGACTTCAATGCGATCTTGGAAGGGAAGGATAAACTGGGAGGTGTCCAGAAAGAAAACCAATCACAAAAAGACTTTAGAGACTAGGTTATAAGAAATAATCTGTTGAATATAGATTTTAGGAAAGGCATATACACTTGGACAAATAAAAGAGTAGGCCCATGGATTATTGTGGAAAAATTAGATAGGTTTCTTTTTTGGGGAGGTCTATACAACTTTCCATACACTTTTGAAGCCTTGATTGCTCCAAGCGCAGGCTCAGACCACCTCCCAATTGAGTTAGAAATTCAGAAAGACTAGAGGCCCTCTTGCTCCCCTTTCAAATTCAAAAATATGTGGTTCAAAGATCCATCCTTCCTGGGGCTTGTGGAAGAGTGGTGGAAAGATTTTCATGTCAATGGTTCAAAAATGTTCTGCCTCACAACAAAGCTAAAATGCTTGAAATAGAAGATCAAAGAATGGAACATCAACTCCTTTAAAAACATCTTTGCAACAAAGGAAAATATAGAGGAGGAACTCCAAGAAGTGGAAGAGGACATAATGCAGAATGGAATGGATACCCAGAGTTATAATAAAGAAAAAGAGTTGTTAGGTAAATATGAGGATGTGCTGGCCAAAGAAGAGATATTTTGGAGACAAAAATCTCAAGAGGTGTGGCTTAAGGAGGGTGATAAAAAACACAAAAAATTTCCACAACAGCACAAGGTAGCACCTAAGTGTAAATAGAATCATGAGCCTTAAAAAATAGGATGACTCCATCATTGATGATCCCTATGAGATAGCCGAAGAAGTGGTAAATTATTTCAAGAGCCTCCTCAATAACATAGAGGGTTTAGACCTGCTCAATTAGAAAGACCTTTTAAGGAACATTCCAAATTTGGTCACAAAAGCCCAAAATAGAATGCTAAATGAGAAATTCTCAAAAGAGGAGATCAAGGAGGCTTTATTCTAGTTGCATCCGAACAAAGCTCCAAGTCCTGAAGGACTACCTACAAGCTTCTTCCAACAATTTTGGGGCCTACTTGGGGATGAAATACATGAAGCAATTGAAGCTTCATGGAACTTAGGAAATCTTCTGAGAAAAATCAATAACGCATTCATTTCCCTAGTGCCAAAGAAGGAAGTTGCGAGCTCATTAGATGACAACCGACCAATATCCTTGTGCAACACTCTATACAAAATTTTAACAAAAGCGATGGCAAACAGGCTGAAACTCATTCTCCCCCATGTGATTTATGAAGAGCAGATTGGTTTTGTTCCAATTCGTGCAATTTAGATGGAGCCATCATAATGCAAGAAGAAATCCACTTGATTCAATAGAACAAATAGGCTAGTATGCTCATCAAATTGGATATAAGAAAGGCATATGACATGGTGGATTGGAGGTTTTTACTCAAGGTCTTGGAGGCATTTGGCTTCAATAAGAGATGGTTGAACTGGGTTTTTAATTGCATATCCACCCCAAGATTCTCAGTCCTAGTTAATGGCTCCCCGTAAGACTTTTTTGAGGTCTCAAGAGGATTGCGTCAAGGGTACCCAATATCTCCATTCATATACATATTGATGGCGGAAGCCCTAGGAAGGATTGTCCTCAAGGGCATTAGCTCATCCCAAATTGAAGGGGTTAAGGTGACAAGCGAGCTTCGAGCAATTTCTCATCAGCAATTTGTTGATGACACATCCTTACTTGGGAAAACAAAGAGGAAAGAAGCAATACATCTGAAAACAATTCTGAAAACATATGCCAAGGTGTCAAGACAAGTGGTGAATACAAGAAAATCTGAAATATTCTTCTTCCACACCCCTGTTCAGAAAGAGCAAGAGATTTTGAGGATCTTGGGTTTCAAGAAAGGGGAGCTCCCATGCACATTCCTAGGTATCCCCCTAGCAAAGGGGCTAAGGTCGTCTGGCCTTTGGGATCCGCTCAACCTCAAGACAAGTTCAAAGGTGAATTCATGGAAGGTTAAATGGCTCTCATGGGAAAGCATGATCGCCTTAATCAAATCAGCCCTTTCAGCTCTCCCGAAATATCTGATGTCCATTTTATGCATCCCCAACGGCTACACCTCCAACTTGACAAAACTATATAGGAAATTCTTCTGGCAAGGGAGTGATGACAAGAGAAAGATTACTTTAATTGCATGGGAGAAATTATGTAGATCCAAAGAAGATGGGGGGCTTGGATTCAAGCACTTGGAGCTACAAAATAAGGCCCTTGGAGCTAAATTAGTATGGTGGATGCACAGTGAGCTAGATAACAAGTGGGAAAAGATTCTACACCTCAAGTATCTCAAGAACTAGAATGGGGGCAACATCCTCACAATATCCAATCCCCCGCTTGGATTTAGATTATGGAACTTTCTACAAACGTGCAGATCAGTTATATGCAATTACATCTCTTGGGATATTAAGGATGGCAACAAATCACTATTTTGGGAAGACTCCTGGGCAGGATTCCCTAGCTTGGACAACATTATTGAGGTGGGAGAAGTCAAGAGAACACTCAAATCCCTATGGGGAAAAAAGGTGAAGGACTACTTAACTCCATATACTAGCAACACATTTTGTAAGTGGAAATGGAGAGACTTCTTTGGCCTTAATTTACCCCCTGGGGAAGTTCATGCTTTAACTGAAGCCTTAAGGAAGAGAACAATTTCTCTTAGAAGCGGAGTTGATATAGTGATATGGATAGGATCCAAGTAGAGCTTCTATAATGCGTGAGATGGCTACAAAAAACTCTATAAGGAAAAGGTGAGGACAGTGGAGTTCCTTCCCCTATAGCTGTGCTAGAGCAGCATGTGTCTCCCCAAAGTGAGAACCTTCGTATGGGCCGCTCTACAAAACAAAATTCTAATTGCGGATAGGTTTCAAAGGATGGGATTTCAAGGCCCCTCTCGCTGCGTCCTATGTGAACAGGAGGAGGAAATGGCTAGCCATATCCTCTTGGGATGTGAATATGCACAAGAATGTTGGTGTTGGCTGTGTGCAATATTGGGTTGGGCTTGCGCATTTCCAAAGGATCTGCTCAATTGGTTCAGGGCTTGGCCTTCACTGAACAAGAATTCGGTCTTTGGGGATGTTTGGATTGCCAATCCATCAATAATGGTGTGGGAGTTATGGAAAGAAAGGAACAAACATCGTTTCTAGGACAAGAAAATGTGCTTAGCATCTCTCCTCAACAAGATTGAGGCAATAATAATAGAAACAATGAATGTCAAATTGGAGTAGGGAGAAATTATGGATACATACTTTTTTGAATGGGATGCAAGGCTGAGATTTGCGTGGCCCTCTCTACGAATCGCACCATGGGTAGGGAATGGAGGAAGCAAGGAAATATAGGAAACGAATTAAATAGTTTGATCCCCTCCACCTATGGGTTGGCTCAAGCTCAATTTTGATGGGGCCTCAAAAGGAAACCCTGGCCCATCCAGAGCAGGATGCATAGTTAGGGATTGGCATGGGAAGACAATTGTCTCCTTGGCCAAACAACTGCTAGATGGAACAAATAATGAAGCATAATTTATGGTAGTTATTCATGGAATGAACCTATGCAAGAATCTTGGAGTAAAAAAAATTGCAATTGAAGGAGATTTTTCCTTGGTTGTGAATGCCCTTAGGAAAGGTGCAACTCCCAATTGGAAGTTGCAAGCCCTACTAGCTAGAGCAGTTGAGTTGCTGAGCACCTTCGATAGCTACACCATCAACCACATCTATAGGGAAGGAAATTGAGAGGCAGATGCTCTGGCTAATCAAGGGGTAATATGTGGATAAGGTTGGTGCCCATGTGTCAATAATGGGGGTCATTGTGCCAGGTTGGCCAGCTTGACACATGGACAAAGTAGGTGTCATCATGTGACATGGGCCATGGTATGAACCATATGTCAGCCATCCTAAATGAAGGAAATGCCACCAAACTATGATGGACTCTTTGTTAAGAAATTTGGCAAGAGATATGGTAATTAATTCCATATGAAGCAAAGGTCTAGAATGGAATTCAATGCAAGCCAACGAAGCTCACACCCAAAGGAAAGCCTATTTAGGAAAGTGCGGAAAAGACATGCTTAATAGATATCGCAAGATTGGAATTATGATAAGCGCACACTTGGAGTGGATAGTACTCCCTTTCGTCAAATGAAGGATCCGAGAATGGAGGAAGGTACATAATACATTAACAATGCAAGCTGGCCTCTCAGAATCAACGTCAGATGATGCTTGATTTAAAGAGGAACCTCAGGCTTATTTCACACACAAAATGGAGACCGTCATCAAGCTAAAGTGTGCAAAGACAGAGGCAGCGTTTATGGGCTTCATCTCAGATCAGAGGTTGAAAAATATTTTCCTAAACAATGGAATCTTATGCCCCAAAGTGGTATGAATGGTGCTTGGGCGAAGGTTTTGTTTCTCAAGCAACAAAACGAAAGTGAATTCTGACATCTCATCGCAATTTTTGACATCGCTGCTGGATTTAAACACTCCAAAGGTGACATGTTTGGTTTTACTACGGATGGTGTTTGTTGTTGCGATACTGGAGGATGATCTAGACATGGTGGTAGTGGCAAGGCCTAGAGTGGGGATTCCTCTTCCGGATGACATGGCCAAAATGTTTCAACAGGGAGTTTCGATGGATTGGAAGCCATTCATTATGGACGTTGAAGGAGAGAAGTTGGCACGCCATAGATATTGGGCTGCAATTGGAGTTGATTTCCTATGCAAACGACTAGGAGTGGATGAGGTGGAAGGTCTCCAATGGTATAGGGAATTTGCAGACCTGGTAGAATCGATGAGCTTCTATGATAAATGGGTAAATGAGAGAATACAATGAAAAATAGTGTAGAAAGCTAGAATATAAACTATTTTTGTAATTCAAGGAAAACCAATGGCTTGCTTAGCCTAGATGCATGAGAAACTGAAGATGTAATTTTGATCAATATTAATATATGCAACTTGTCTGTGTTTTACTTATCAAAAAAAAAAAAATTTGAGAGAAAAATAAGGAGATTTTTTGAGTCAAGAAAAGACTTCAAATGGGAATATCCCAAATAATTTTTAAAGATAAAAACAAGACACTCACAAAAGAAGATTTCTTCGAGTCAATATTGACTTCAAGATAAAATGTCCTCTAGGAGGAGAAGAATGAGATAAATGGGTAAATGAGAGAATACAATGATAGAATGGAAGCAAAAAAGAGAAAGAAAGAATGAGAAAAATTAGTATGTTTCTTAGAAGAAAATAGTACTTATGAAGAGCATTTCAAAAATTAGTTTGTAAATTTTAAAAGGAGAGGAAAAATATTGAAATGGTGAAAATAGAATAGTGAAAATTTGGTGGCACAATGAGAATCAATAGTAAAACATCTTGAGAATTCACAAAATTAATTCATGAATAAAGACTTGTTTAATTCACGTTGGAATACATCATTGTGACCATCCATATGCCTTCTTATTTTGTATTTCACAACTGATGAATCTCCACTTTGTATTGATGTCAACATGACCATGTCAAAGCTTGAGAGTTGAAAGGTGGAAAAAGGTGATGAAATTATGAGAAGGTGAAGTGAGATGTAAAATATGTTAGATTTTATATAATTAAAGTTAACAAAATTTATCACTTGGATGGGAAAAGGCTAAGGCAACTCGCTAGTTAATACTTAAAATATGTTATAGGATTTGTTGGTAGGAAAGAGCAATAGTTCAGAAACCGCCAAGTAAAATCTACCACATCTTTCTACAAAGAGTTTGAAAGACATAAGATTCAAGAGATACCATCTAGGGTAAGAGTAAGATAGATGGGTCATGTTACATACCATTGATATTTTATAGGAAAAGGTATGAATAACAAAGTATGAGATTGTATATAAAAGAGTATATGTATGAGAGAATACATAGGGAAAGATATATGATGAACATATATATAATGTAAAAGGAGATATAAGGAGATATGAATGTACTTCATTGATATAAATAATATAATGATATCAAAATTCTATCTATATTATGTTGTCTAAAATCCTATTATATATAGTTATTAGTCAATTTTCTATTTGGATCAAACCATTACTCCCTGTATATTACTGAGTCCCGAGTATAAACTACAACACTCAAAAAGTACTTGGGGCTTAGAACTTTGATTTGTGTTTCCCCAATTTTCTTGCTAACATTAGTTCTATTTTTGAGACCTTGGTTAGGTTGTATAAAGGCTAGTAATACTCATAATTTTAATTTTAAATTGGACATAGAAGAAGAAAGGAAAATAAAGGAAGACATGAAAATCTATGGATATATCCTCTTGACATCTACCTTGTGAGAGGGGGTTAGGCACCAAAGGGGATGGAGAAAAAAAAGAGGGAGGGATTCTAAAAGGGATCCTTTAAGAGATGCGACCAATAAGAAAAGATATCAAATAACTATCATGGAAAATAATAAAAGGAGTAACGCAATCCCAAATCAAACACACCCATGGCAAAAGGAAATAAGAATATACGAGATATATTAGGGAGAAAATTGAATTAGAAAGAAAAGTGAACATGACAAGCCCAATTGGAGAAGAGAGAAGAAAGACACCACAAAAGAATGGAAATTGTGAAGAAAATGAGAATTGAGTGCGCCAATGAGGGTGTTGCTGAGTGTGCCATAGTGGGTGTTGGAAAAGTAAAAGAGAGAAAAAAAGAGAGTGGAAGACTCCAAAAAAAAAAAAATTATTCTGGGAAAAAGTAGGACAACTCATAACCAGTTTAAAGAACATTGAGAACTATGGGAAATATACAAGGTTTTTGTTCCTAGGAATCTACAATAGCACCAAGATTCCACTCCCCTTGCGACCCTTCAAATTCCTACAATCGTACCAGATCTATCAAAGTTGGTTGTCAATCTAGATGATATATTTATTGAATTTATGAAAACTATGGAAAAGGTTATTTCTATTTAAGAGGAATATTTGGAAGAGTTATTTAATGTAAGAATAAGGAAAATTAATGGAATATGAAATAAAAAAACTAAGATATCCAATTTAATTTGGGTAAGGAATTATGTTCACTGACAAATAAAGTGTCATTAACAAATAAGAAAGTGAAATGATATCTCAAGGAGTCAAAACCCCCAAACCACAATCCATCCCCTAAGCTATATAAGAGTAGATTTTTTTTGAAAGAAGAGATACCACAAAGTAAAGAGACAAGAGGAAAATAAGGAAAAGGAGTATATTGGGAAGAGATACATGGGAAAGAGTACTTTGATATAAAATTAGCAAGAGATAAGGGTAGAGAGCATAAGCCATATACCATTAGGAAAGTTAAGAAAGAAAAGGAAGAAAATAATAGTCTACAAATATGAAAACCCAAATCAGAAAGAAACCAGAACAAAATTGAATCATCGAGAAAAATCCCAGTATTTGAAAGAGACACAACAGAGGCTACAAAACATATATTTTTGATAAAATCTCTATGGGAAAGACAAGACATTGACGAGGACAAATAAAAGTTATTAGACTTTGTATCTTTATTAAGGAAAGACATATTGAATTGGGACAAAAGAACTTACCCAAAGCGTGGGAAAATTTGGAATGAAGTAAAAAAATACTTCTTAGAAAAGTTTGACACTTCAGATATTCCTACAAAAAGTGTTAGTAAAATGAGGGACCTAGTGCAAGGAGAAAACGAATCTATGAAGGCTTATGAAAAAATATTTAAGGAATTTTGCCACAAATTAGAGGAACCTCTAATAGAGAGATAAAATATTGAATGGTTAATCTTTGAAATAGAAAAGGATATTTAATAATTATAACATAGAAGCTCAGACATGGTGTAGACCCTAGAAAGATGAGATAAAGGAGAATCTTAAGAAATAATAATCGATGGTAGAGAAACTAACCATACAAAATGGTATTTTGGAAAGAGGAGAGGCAAAGAAAGGTAAAGAGATTTGGTGCACATATTGTTCAAGGGAAGGCCATCTCCAAAAAAAATTCCCTAAAGCCCAAGGAGAAAGTACAACAACATTACATGTAGAATTAAAATTGGTATCGACCAAGACAAATGCATTATTCTACAAAATTTTCCAGCAATGGGATAGTCACCTCATTGAGGATTTTCCTGCAAATTAATTTCAACTCTATAATACAAAATTCATCCAAATACAAGGTACCCCATGAACTACAAATATGATGCATACATGGATAGAGAAATGGCATATATTAAAGGACTTGCGGAAGGCCCTTTATATGATGCAGGTTACAAATAACCACCTTGGAGAGATAATAGAAGTTCTTATGCATGACAAAATAATCCACCACAAGATTATAGGCAATCAAAATATAGAGGAAGAGGACATGGTAGAAACAACTACCAAAGAAGTGAGGCTACATGCTTTAACTATGGAAAAATAGGCCACTATGCTACTAAGTTTTGGGAAAAAAAGAAAAGTGTCCATTTGTGAAGATGATTCTCATAACATATTAAAATTTGATAAAGCACAACAGTACTACCAAAACACTACACACTCCAAAAATGACAACTTACAAGACCATAAAGGAGTCAGGGTAATCCAAATAATACCACCACAAGGAGTTAAAAGTTGTCAACGAATGGATCAATGGTCATACAATACATCAAATGAGGAATATTTTGGGGAAGAACAACAAATGAAAATTAAGAAAAATGAGTTTGGAACAAATAAAAATAAGGTTACAATACTGACTAGGAAAGGAGTTGATACCGAAAAAAATAAACAAAGAGAAATTTAAGAAGTTAGTGAAGAGTCAGGTTTGGAAGAAGAGGAATATGATTAATTTCAACTAAACAAACAACAACAAATGATAAAATAGTAGGAAAAAAAATAGCAAATCATACAACAACAAAAGGATGACATATCTTGTTTCTTAGAAGGAGTAATGATGTTGAAGAATTTAGCCTCTTTGGCCCAACAAAGGAAGCTCCTAGTCAAATTAAAATAGTTGGGGAAATATTGAAAACAAATAGAAACAACAAGTCCATCAACTTATAAAAGACTAGAACTGGAAGAATGTACCTCTTCTAATTATCACACACCTTAATAATAACAAAGCCAAAGATGTCATGGAATATTTGGGTGTGGACCTGAACATTATTCCGACAACCACTTGGGGGAGGTTGGTCAGACCCAAGTTAGTTAGAACACCAATGAACACCAGTTTGGTAGATGGATCTAGCATGGAAACTTTAGGAACATGGAAGAATGTGGAAGTAAACATCAAAGGACTCAAGCAAATTGTAGATTTTGAGGTCATTGAGATGAAGGAACCATTTAACACTTTTAGAGAATTAATAGGATTGAGATGGTTTTCCAATTCTAATGGGATAGTAGACTCAATAAAGGAAGAGATATATTTGGTGGATGAAAATAAGAGAACACATATTCCACTAGGAGAAAGGGAAGATCTAAGAAATATCTATTCTATCTCAAGACTACCTACCGTAGAATAAGAATACCCCAACAACTTCAAAGAAACTAATTTGGATAGTAATAATGACAATACCGATAGTGAAGAAGTTCTAGATGCATAGATCCAAGGAGAACATGAATTAAATTCTTGGAAGGTATATGGGTTCTGAAAATAAATTATGATACATAGTAGATCCATAATCCCTTCACAAACTTCTACAAACATAGGAAGGATATCACAAATGACAAAAACCAATAAGAAACCACCGACTAAACATCTTGTGGCCATATCAGAACATAAAAGGTTAATATACTCATCACACCAAAAATTAGTAGCCACTAGAAAACAACAATTCTACCTAAGATACAAGCATGGAAACAAAAGATCATGGATAAATCATTATAAGATAATTACAAACTCAAAATTCAATTTCAACTATAGGCAAGCACCGGGTAGGCCTGAGTTTGAACATCAATTTCCTTGAACTAACCCTAACGATATAAAATAGGGAATCAAAAAATAATATTATATAATTATACTAAGCTAACTCAAATCATAAAGTTAGAAAAAAATGTACTATATTCTTTCATACACAAAAGGTAGGAAATAAATCGTCGAGAAAAAAAAGCCATAGGAAAATATCGAGCAAAAAATCATGGGAAGATGAGAAAATGACTACACCATTTAATACACTTACCTCACAAAAATCTATAAATAAATCATATCACTCATTCATTTTCACTCACTGCTTATTATACTCTTGTAACTCCCACACACTCATAATACTCCTAGTAAAACCATCAAGAAAACTATTATTCCATTTCAAATATTAGCTTCCAAGAATGGTTGCACCTACCCTCGTTGACATTTCCTGAAAGCCTATGCCTAAGTACAAGATATTTTTATACAAGGAAATGGAGGCTGACCCAATAAGAGCATTTTCGAAGGTACCCACATATGTCATCTACATAGAAGATATTCAGAAGTATATCCATGCAACCTTGACAAAGATAGATCACACTAAGTTTTAAGTCCTAAGACACACCCTACTACAACCAAGCACATAACACTATCTTCCCTAATACAAACATATCTTAGAGAAGAGACTAGATATTTGGAGGGAGTTACGAGACCTCACTGCACTAGAAGAATGGGTCTGGATCGTATTGAGTCAGTTCCATGATGAATATATTTACCTAGACCAACCCTACCAAATCATAAAAGACACAATCAAGGCAATAACAAACCTATGGGAACAAGGTGAAGTAACATTGAAGAAATATATCAAAATTGCAAAGGTCACAAAGTTAACCGAAGCAACCTATGATGGAAAAATCCTTGATGTCACCAAGATAACCAATTTTTTAGTCAAGTATGCCACCATGGGAATCACCTACAAAGTTTACTACACAAACTAGGAGGACTCAACTAGCGCCACCACCATTCATGCAAATTACCAGATGGTAACAGAAGGGGAATACATTAACCTAAGTGAGGTCCCATGACAAGAGCTCTCAGATAACATTCAATGCACAAAGAAATCCCATTGTCAATTCAGGTATGGGACTTTATTGATATACCTCACCTTCTATTTCATGCAACTATTGGCCTTTGCTGGAAAAATTTGGGACACCACTCAACTAGTTGAGGTCCAAATTCAAGACCATACCAAGTAATTTCAAAATGTAACATTATACACTACTACCTACTAGGGTTTCTTCAAATCCCTTTAGAAAAATCTATAAGCAAGAGACTATATATCTTATGAGGTGGTCCGCAAATACATAAATGACATTATCTTTCTTGTCGACAAAGACTACACCTTTATGGAAGAAATTGAACCTAGAACATCATAGATACCAAAGATTCCCTACAAAGTGATATATGTGGAGATCCACTCCTATGCCTCCACACCCCTCAACCCCCCAAGGACCCAAAAGCTGAAAAAGTCACCACCTACCAGGAGTACCTGGATAATTTAGTGAAAAAGAAGTTTGAAGAGAATTTAGACAAGAATCAAGAAAATTTACATGAAAAGTGGTGGCTACTAAAGCAAGATACAAAGGAACAAAGCACATCTACTCCTATAGGTACTCCTCCTACAGAACCCACACAAGGTGAAATAAATAGGCCACAAAATAGGAGACGCATAACACACCTCCCTAGATAGAACAATCATAAAAAGAAGCAATATAGTCCCTCCTACAAATGAGTGTAGAGAAGAAACCAAAACAAAGAAAGGAAAAATAAAAAAGAGAATTCTACCCATAGATAGTGGATATAGAAGAAGAAAAAGTCACTCTAGACGACACATCCATTCTAGAAGTCTCAACTCTAGTAGATGAAGACTAGCTATACAGTGGATTATTCCATAAATAATTCTTGGCTGACACTTCAAAAATATCTTAACATGGTGGTTTCAAATAAACTAATCACAAAAAGGGCCCTAATAAGGTATATGGTAGCATCCAACATAACATTAGAGGATCTGATTGATCACTTTCCGAACTCCTTGACCACCACACTCAAGAAGAGAAGGGAGAAAGCAACTAAAGAAAAGGAGAGGATAAAATACTTAGCCATTAGGGAACTAGCCCCTACAATTAGACCTTTGCAAAAGTAGAGGCTAACAGAGATATGAAACAAAGATCTTTGGTCTAAGAAGAAGTTAGACAAAATAATGATAGAAAAACCTAAGATTACATAAGCATTTCAAACTAAGATCAAGGAAGCCACAAAGAAAGCATATCAACAACTGCATGAGGAAGAAGAAAAATATAAAACAACTTATTTGGAGCAAGAAGTCTTCCCATCCTCTGCAATCTAAAACACCCTCCTCCTCCGCAACTTCCTCTATGTAGTCCATTAAGGATTTTTTTATGAAACAAAAGAAACTCCAACTAGTGGAATCTATACAGTTGCTTCAACTTCCATTGGTGGGATCACAAGTGGAAATTGGAAGCATCTCACCTCTACACAAATTCCATCTATGGGACATACTACAAAAAATGTAAAGAGAGGAGATATTAAAACATCATGTGGAGAGCTCTGATTAGTTGGAGGAGATGGTGAAGGATATAAAAAGAAAGTGTTGCAAGTATTCTATTGGTGTTTTCATTCATGTCAATAGTTGTTGGTGTTGGTCATTAATGTCAACTATATGGAGATTGTGTGTTGGAGTTGTTGGAAGTATACTGGTGTTATCATAGTCGGGAAGATTGTTGTCAAGTGCTTGTACCAGTATGGATGTGTTGTGATTTTATAAGAAGGTATTGTGGTTCTATCACTGGTGTTGTAATTGATGTCTTGATGGATAAGAGTTGCAGTTGCAGTAAGTTCACTTGGTTTCCAAGTGCTTTTGAGAAAATTTGAATAAAAGAGTGTATAGTGTGACAAAGGTGTATTCAGTGTTGTGCTCTGCATTTCTTTATGGTTGAAGATATTCTTGTGCGTTTTGGATATGATGATCAAAGGTTTTCAGAGGTTCTATATCCAAAGTTTCATATTCTAGATCATTCTGCAATGAAAGTTGTGTTTGACAATTTATCTATTTGTGTAGTAGGTTGTCTAGGAGAAATCAGTTTTCTCTGCATTTATTTGTAACAAAGTTTCTTGTCTTATGGATTTGGGAACGAGCTTATATTGTCTTTAACTTCCTTCCCTTGAGGTTTCAGGTGTTGAGGTGTTTTGTAAGGTTGGTTAGTAAGTTGTGTTCTATGGAAGTGTGTTTGGTTGCACAAAATAATGGTGTTCTTAGTTTCAAGTGGTTGTGGCAGAGTTGAAGAACATTCTAATGATGCAGGAGTATTCTAAGATTTTGTGTGGATTCTATAAAGTTTTTTTGTGTGGTTTGCATGACCTAGAGAAGTGTGTATGTGGTCTCTTGTAGTGTTAGTTCAGGTTTGGCCGACCTAGTGTGCTAGCATTATTTGTGGAGGTGTTGTGTTGATTGTGAATGAGTTGAGTAGCATGGTGATGTGGATTTAGGTCCTAGTTAACCCTTGGTGTGGTCTTCCTTCATTTCTTTCTATCGTGAAGGTGTTTGGTGTTGCATGTTTAAGGTACATACATTTCATTAAGGCTGACCTAATTGAGATTGTTTAGGTTGTGGATGGTATATAAGTAAGGAGAATTGTTGGAGATGTGTGTGGATCTATAGAAGGTGTGTGAAAGATGTGAATTTTATTAAGTGTGGTGATATGAGTGTGAGATTAATGCCTATGACTAAAATAGTGAGCAGAAGGGTCTACATTTTTAGTGTGCTTGAAGTTACTAGAAGTAGTGATCCAAAGATTATGAATGGAAAAAAGTTTTAGTGGTGGATTTCTCCTGTTGTCTTGATATAGTGGGTCTCTTGGTAACATTCTTCTTCTATATTCTTTCTTCTTGGTAGTGAGCCACCTGAAAGTGAGCCTTTCTTCTTTTTATGGGAAGAGAGCCCTTGGCAGTGAGCCTAATTGTATTCAATATTAAAATTCATATATATGTGAGCCAATCCTCACCATGGTTTTTCTTTTCTTGGGTCTTCCACGTAAATCTTGTGTTCTTATGTGTTTGGATGAGTTTGCAATGCTATTTTATACTTTTACATTCTGCTAATGCATAATAAGGGTTTAATGCTTGATAAGGATTTGAAAAGATATTGAAGGTTTGAATGTTTTTAAGTATACAACTAATTCACCCCCTCTCAATTTTCGTGTGTATTTTGCAATTGGTATCAGAGTTGTGGTTCCTTGGATAAAGCTTAACCACTTGAGGTAGATCCAAATGGTGCATAAGAAGGGTGTCAAAGTTCCTATGTTCAATGGAACAAATTATGCTTACTAGAAAGCTAGGATGGAGTCCTTTTTGGTCTCTCTTGGATTTGGTGTTTAGTAGTCAATTGAAAGAGGATACACTATGCTTGTTGCTAGTCTAACAAGTGATGATGAAATCAAGGAATATGAGAGCACTAGTAAATCAAGGAATTCTATCCCAAGTGGCCTCTTTGATTCTGAACTTGGAAAGGTGATAAGGTTGAACAAGAAAATATGTTGAACTACAAAGAAAAATGTTAAACCCTAAGGATGTTTGAAGATGAAGATACTATTTCCTACATGCTCAGAGTGGATGAAGTGGTCAATGCAATCAATGGTCTTGGTGGTAATCTAGAAGAAAGTGAAGTGATGAAAAATGTACTAAGAACTCTTCCTAAAATTTATAGTTCTAAAGTTTATGCTATTGAGGAAGCTCATAATTTGGATAATTATTCTATAGATCAGATGTTTAGTGCTTTAATTTATTATGAATTGATAGAGTTCGGTCAAGATGCTACAAAGAAAGAAATTTCCTTTAAATTCTGCAAAGCAGAGAAAGATGATGAATTAGATCCAGATGATCTTGATGAGGTGGAAGAAAATTTTATAAGGAGATTGAAAAAGGGCTCTAAAAAATATAAAGGTAAGTTACCCTTTAAGTGTTTCAATTGTGGAAAGATAGGTCATTATGCTTCTAAATGTCCAATCAAACTTGCAAATTACAAACCTAATGATCATAATGGAAAATTTGTCAAGAAGAGTTATTATGTTGAAAGATATAATGGTGTGTCTGATGATGAAGAATCTAACTATCCTAATGAAGACAATGATGAATGTGTGTTCAGGGTTGGGGCCCTAGCTCGGTTGGCTAAATATTTCCTGTTGCAGGAGGTTGGTCACGAGGTCTAATCTCCCCCCACCCTCGTGGTACCGGAGGGCATGTCGCGCTAGCACCACCGATCACATTAAATTTTTTTTACTAGGCACACTGTAGTTTATATGGGGTCGTGCTACCCGATTCCTGCAGTCTAAAAAAAATGATGAATGTGTGTTCACGGATCTAAAAGTTGGAACTAATTCTGCTAATCTTGAGAGATGTGTGAAGGAAAGTTATCTGATAATAGGTCAACATTTAAGGAACTATGTTAGCTACTTTACATGTAAGAGAAGAAAGGAACTACTAGATCATTGATATTGGATGCTCAAATCATATGATAGGTGATAAGTGTAAGTTTTCTAAACTTCAAAGGTATGATGGCGGTCTTGTTAAGTTTGGTGATGATACATCCACTAATATTTTTGGAAAAGGTTAAATTAGTTTTAATGGAAATCATAATACAAATGATGTTCTTTATGTCAAGGGTCTCTGGCATAATCTTCTAAGTGTAGGACATATGTGTAGCAAAGGATATAATCTTATGTTTTAGGATGGTGGTTGTGAAATAAAAAAAAGGAATCTCTGGTACTCTAGTTGCTACTAGAACAAGGACATAAGGTAATGTTTATCAGCTCTAAGGTAGCGGTGCTAAATTTTTTATGTCTCCAATCAATGAAATTTTGATATGGCATAGAAGAATGGGTCACATCAATTTTGATAGCCTAGTGAAGATCAATTATATTGATGCTATGAGATATTTTCTAAAGATTACAAATCCTATCAATGCAATATGCAAAGATTGTCAAGTGGGAAAGCAAAAAAAGAAGAGGTTCAAGGCTATGAAATATTCTACTGTGGGCTCTTTGGAGTTGGTGTGTTGGATACAAATCTGTATGAACCTGCCAAAATAAGAAGCTCATATGGTGACAGGTATTTCATGCTATTGATTGATGATTATTCTAGAATGACTTGGGTGACATTTCTTAAAGAAAATCAGAAGCCCTAGACAAGTTTAAAACCATTAATTATATGGTTGAGAATGAAATGGATACGAAAATCAAGTGCTTAAGGTCTAACAGAGGTGGTGAGTTCATCTCTAATGAGTTTAATAGTTTTTGTGAAGATCATGGAATAAAGAGGTATTTGTTAGCTCCTAGGACTCCTCAACAGAATGGAGTTGTGGAGAGGAAGAATAGAATAGTTCAAGAAGCTGCTAGGACACTAATGAAGGAAGAAAATATACCGGATGTCTATCAGAGAGAAGAAATTCATATTGTAGTCTACATTCTTAACAAAGTTCAAGCAAGATTAAATAGTTCAAAGAATCCCTATGAGTTGTGGTATGGTAAACCTCCTACTATAAAGTATTTTATATTTTTTGAAAGAAAATGATATATTAGAAGAATGAAGAAAAATTAGGAAAGTTTTATGCAAGATCTGATGAAGGAACATACCTTGGATACTATACAAGAAGTAAGGCTTACCAGTGCGATAATAAAAGGTTGAAGAAGATTGTTGAAAGTGCAAGTGTTAAGGTGGATGAAGAACCACTACAAAGTTCAGTACTGATAGAAGGATATGAATATGATGAATCCCCTTGTAGTGAAAAAGAAAAGGATGATGAGAAGGAAAAAGAGATGGAAGTTGAAGAGAAATACTTGCTCCAAAAAATATCCCTAAGACTCCTAAGTACATGCAGAAGAATCATTCTGAAGATCAAATCCTTGGAGATAAGAGAAAAGGTGTGTTGAAAAGGAAGAAAGCAACTATGAAATAGGAACAAGTAAATTTTTGTTTACTTTTAGAGGTGGAACTTGAAATGGTGACTAAGTCATGCAAAGATGAGAATTGGATCAAGGCTATGAAATAATAACTAGAACAGATTGAGAAGAATCAGACTTGGGAATTGGTCCCAAGACCAACAAACAAGAATGTGATAGGAACCAAGTGGTTTTTCAAGAACAAATTAAATGAAGATGGAAAAGTTGTTAGAAATAAGGCTAGACTTGTGTGTAAGGGCTACTCACAAGTAGAAGGAATAGATATTGAGGAGATATTTGCTTTGATGGAAAGGATGGAAGCCATTAGAATGTTTTTGGATTTTGCAAAATATAAAGACTTCAAAGTATATAAGATGGATGTAAAGTCTGCATTCTTGAATGGCGAGTTGGAAGAAGAGGTATACATTGAACAACCAAAAGGTTTTTAGTTTTGATAAGATGTTAATATGGTTTGCAGGTTGAATAAGAAATTCTATGGACTCAAGAAAGCTCCTAGAGCTTGGTATGAAAGGTTAGATAAGTATTTGTTGCAACAAGGATTCAAAAAAAGTACTGTAGATAGAAATCTATATTTAAAAGTTGATGGAGAACAAACCCTGATTGTGGTAGTGTATGTGGATGACATTATCTTTGGAGGAAATGAAGGTATGTGCAAGAATTTTTTAGAGGAAATACAGAAAGAGTTTGAGATGTCAATGTCTAGGGAGATTAATTTTTTCCTTGGATTACAAATCAGTCAATCAAAAAAAGGTATTTTCATTTCACAGTTAAAATATGTCAAGGAAATGTTGAAGAAGTTTGGAATGGTGGATTCTAAACCAGTGTGTACCCCTATGATTACTAGTTATAAGTTGAGAAAAAATGATGAATCTCTTAAGGTTGATCAAAGCAAGTATAGATCAATGATTGGTGGATTTCTATATATAATTGCTACTAGACTGGATACCATGCATGCAGTTTGTATTTTGGAAAGGTTTCAAGAAGATCCCAGCGAATCTCATGTTGTAGCAATGAAGAGGATATTTAGATACCTGAAGGGCACTCCGTTTTTTGGTCTATGGTATCCTAGAGATACTGATTTCTCCTTGAGTGCATTTATAGATACAAATTGGGTAAGATGTATAGATGATAGAAGAAGTACAAGTGGTGGTGATTTCTTTCTTGGAAGTAGATTGGTTTCTTGGTTGAGTAAGAAGCATTATTCAGTGTCATTATCTACTACAAAAGTAGAATATAATGCAGCAGCATCATGATGTACACAGGTGTTGTGGATGAAGAAAAAATTGAAGGATATAGGAGTATCATATGATGAACCTATTTCTATCTTATGTGATAATACAAGTACAATAAATATTTCAAATAACTCGGTCATGCATTCAAGAAAAAAAATATCTCTATCCAGTATCACTTTCTAAGAGATAAGGTTACAAAGAATGAGGTGAAGCTAGAATATATTCCTACAAAGGATCAAGCTACAAATATCTTTACAAAGGCTCTTCTAAAAGATACTTTTGAGTATCTCCAATAGAAGTTAGGGGTTATTGTCCCTCCTTATTTCAATTAGATGTATAAGTGTGTGCATCTATCCGAGAATATTTTCAAGATACATTCTTGGTCTTGGATTGATGTTGAAGGCTACCTCTCAAGGGAAGTATGTAGTAGTGTTGTTGATGTATTCAGATGGAGCATAATTTGTGCCCCTAAGGGGAGAGTGCATTGTAGTTGCTTGTCGGTGTTGCAAGTGGTATTCAATGCAAGAAAGAGAGTTGAATGAGTTTATAGCCCTTTTACATTGATGTCAAAGGGGGAGAGAGTTGGTTGAAAAATCATAGTTCAAAGGAGTATTGTAAGAGAGATCTAGAGTTGGTTGAATAGTGAAAAAGAGAATATGGTCTAAAGACCACAAGGGGGAGAGTGTTTAGGAGCAAGAAAATGAGAGTATGAAGAGTTTCCCCAATCAAGGGGAGTGTTGTTTGTTGTATAGTTTATGTTGGTTTATTATTAGTTTCTTTTGTTGTTGATGGTTTTTCAAAGAGCTGGTATTGCCATCAATGACAAAGGGGGAGATTTTTGTAAGTATGTTGTTGGTATTTCCATTGATGTCAATAGTTGTTGGTGTTGTTCATTAATGGTAACTATATGGAGATTGTGTGTTGGAGTTATTGGAAGGATGTTGGTGTTGTCATAGTTGGGGAGATTGTTGTTAAGTGCTTGTACCAATATGGATGTGTTGTGATTTGATAAGAAGGTGTTGTGGTGCTATCACCAGTGTTGTCATTGATATCTCGATGGATAAGAGTTGTAGTTGTAGTAAGTTCACTTGGTTTCCAAGTGATTTTAAGAAAATTTGAATAAAAGAATGTGTAGTGTGATAGAGATGTGTTCAGTGTTGTGCTTTGCATTTCTTCATGGTTGAAGATATTCCTATGTAGTTTGGATATGATGATCAAAGGAGGTTCTATATCCAGAGTTTTAGGTTCTAGCAGTGAAAGTTGTGTTTGAAAATTTAGAGTTGTCTATGCAGAAGGTTGTCTGGGAGAAAGGAGATTTATTCACATTTCTCTATAGTAAATTTTCTTTCCTTACAAATTTGGCAATGTGCTTCTATTATCTGTAACTTCCTTCCCTTGAGGTTTTAGGTGTTGAGGTATTCCATAAGGTTAGTTAGTGAGTTGTGTTTTGTGGTAGTGTGTCTGGTTGCATAGAATAATGGTGTTCTTTGTTTCAACTAGTTGTGGTAGAGTTGTAGAATATTTTGATGATGTATTATTTTAAGATGTGTGGATGTTATGAAGTGTTGTTGGTGGTTCGCATGATCTAGAGAAGTGTGTATGTGGTTTCTTGTAGTGTCAGTTCAAGTTTGGCCAACTTGGCATGCTAGCGCTATTTACAGAGGTACTTCATGGATTGTGAATGAGCTTAGTATCGTGGTGATGTGGATTAGGTCCTAGTTAAACCTTGGTGTAGTTTTCCTTCAATTATTTCCACCACAGAGGTGTTTGGTGCTGACCTATTTTGGTGTTACATGTTTTAGGTGCATACGTTTCATTAATGCTAACCTAATAGAGATTGTTTAGGTCGTGGATGGTATATAAGTAAGGTGAATTGTTGGAGATGTATGTGGATCTATAGAAGGTCTATGAAAGATGAAAATTTGATTAAGTGTGGTGATATGTGAGCTTAATGCCTATGGCTCTGAAGCAGTGAGCAAAAGGGTCTACATTTTTAGTGTGCTTGAAGTTATTGGAAGTAGTGAGCTGAAGGTTGTGGATGGCATAAATTTTCAATGGTGGATTTCTCCTATTTCCTTGAGATAGTGAGTCTCTTTGTAACAGTATTCTTCTATATTCTTTCTTCTTGGCAGTGAGCCACTCGACAATGAGCCTTTCTTCTTTTTTCTGGGTAGTGAACCTAATTGTATTTGGTGTTGAAATTCATATATATGTGAGGTAATCCTCACTGTGGTTTTTCTCTTCTTGGTTTTTCATTGTAAATCTTGTGTTCTTATGTATTTGGATGAGTTTGCATTATTGTTTTATATGTTTAAATTCTACTAATACATAATAAGGGTTTAATGGTTAATAAGGGTTTGGAAAGATATTTGATGGTTTGAATCTTTTTAAGTATACAACTGATTCACTCCCCCTCTTAGTTGTCCTATGCATCTTACAACAAGTTCCCATAGCTCCAAGGGGACTCATCCCAACCCTTGGTGTACAATTGAAAATTTGATAGATGGGGTAACTATGGATACCCAACTATAGAAGAAGACCATGAGACAAAAAATTCAAGCAGAGCAATAGAAGATGACAATTTATGAACAAAGACAAAAATTTACTACTGTACACTCTTCCCTAGAGTCCCAAATCAACACATTGAATAATATTGAAGGGGATATCAATGCCCTATACCAATTTTGTCTGTAATGGCCAATGGTGACAACCTTAATTAAGGCTCAAATGGATCAGTTGGAAGTTCAGAAACTTCAAAGAGTGACAATATATAGTGCCTTGCAAGATATAAATGGCCAATATTAAGTGCAGACAGAAGCATTACATGGACAATTCCAAAAGTTATAAAATAAAAGGGATAAAAGTAAGAATAGATTCCACCAGCTAAGTGAATTAGTAAGCCTAATATTATCACACATTATGGGGTTCCTCCAAGAAGCACACCAATTGGCAGAAAAGATCCCAATCCCCCAAACACTTTCAGAGGTAGAGAAAATGCTACTATAGATTCAAGGGTAAAAGTACAAAGTTGTATCACACTTTCAACCAACTTATCAACACAAGTGAATTTAAGTATTTCTAACTAAAAATCAATTTTGGTCAAATATATGATCTAGTAAGATTCATTTTAGCTAAGTTAGATATTTCCAAAACTTTTCCAACTAAAATTGCTAGCTAAATGCATATTTAGCACCACTTTGAGGCCAATTTATCAAACAAACAAAAAAAATCTTAATGTTTCAACAACTCCTACTCATGTAAATAATATTTTTTTAAAAATATAAAAATAACCTTTTGTAGATCCATAAATGTAATTTTCAAAAAATATATATAGTAATAATTTAATTATTATTTATATTATATCTTTTATTTTTACTAAAAGTAGGTTATCAACACAAAATATTAGGTTGATTACCATGTCAATAAAAAATACTAAAACATTAAAAAAAATAGAAAAAATATGATGCACTAGATAAAACAATCTATATCAAGATCGTAGAATTTTTTTATATTTTAAATAAATTTTTAATATGAAAGTTGAGGTTGAATGAAAACAACTGCACACATTTTAATATCTATTTAAAAATATATATTTATCAAAATTGGAAAAATATATCTATGACCTAAAGTTTCAAGTTATATATACACACACAAAAATTGAAGGAAAAAAATTACTATATAAAGATTGGTGTATGATGTAACTTCATTTTTCATCATTTTATTAGCAACTAAATTATAGTGTCAATTTATAAAAAACTATTTTAAAAACTTTCTTTTTTTCAAAAAATACAAACATAAAATATACTAAAATACATATTTTATTAGTTTACATCATTTCAAAATTTAAAACATATGTCACTTTTTAGTGATTTAAGTTTAAAAGTTGGATCAGTGTTGGTTGTTTCCTTTATAAAAGTGTGACTCAGATTTGTACTTTTACCCTCAAGTCCAGACCCAACAATTGCAATTGGCCAAAACACAGTGGGACAACCACTTTTTGAAGCTCAAGGAGATATATAAGGACATTATCCTCGTAGAGTAGAGTTGAATTGAGGTCAAGTCAATATTTTGAAAGGGGGGATGATGCTGGCAGGAAAGAGAAATAGTTCAGAAACCACCAAGTAAAATCTACATCTTTTTGTAAAGAGTTTGTGGACCATAAGATTCAAGAGATACTATCTAGGGTAAGGGTAGGATAGACGGTTCGCATCCCATCCTATAGATATATGTATAGGAAAATATATGAATAAGAAAGTATGAGATCGTATGTAAAAGAGCATATGTAAGAGAGAACACAGAGTATAAAGGAAGATATATGATGAATGTATATATGATGTAAAATGAGATATAAGGAGATATGAATGCACTTCATTGATATAAATAATATATTGATATCAAAATTCTATCCATATTATGTTTTCTTCCATCTTGTTATATATGGTTATTTAGTCAATATTTTGTCCAGATCATACCATTACTCGCTTTATATGATTGAGTCTGGTTATAACTACAACACTCAAAAAGTACTTGGGGCTCAGAACTCTGGTTTGTGTTTCCCTAGTTTTCTTGCTAACATGAGTGAATATTAAAGTGAGCAATTTTAAGGGTAGAAATTGTAGAGGCATACAATTTCTAACACTACATTTTACCTCCACTTTAGTGGGCCTATGTCACTATGTGATATAGCTATGCTAAAGTACATACATGTAAAATGCTAAAAGTAAATTATATAAAAATAAATGGTTTTTTTCTATATAAAAATGGCATGTCACATCTTCATTGATTAACCAACTGTGAAGGAATTCGCAACACCAAGTGTTGAAGAGAATATCTAAAAAAAATATTCTAAAATATGATAATCATAATACAATAACATGTATATATATGTAAGCTATGAAAAGGAAAATTAGAAAACACACATAGAAAGGAAGATCTCCATGGTTATGGATAATGGGTATCCACATAGAGATAGAAGAAGTAATTCCAATATGGGGCACAACTAGAAAAGAGAGAGATATGATTCTTGGACTAGTGTACTTTGTTGTTATGAATCATTCATAATAGAGTACTTTGTTTTCAGGTGATTTATCAAGTAAAGAAAATATGATAGTGTAGAGGCTAAAAAGACTAAGACATAAAGTCAATAAAAGAGTTATGGCATTGAGCTAAAAATTAGCTCTATCCCAAGACCGCCTACAAAAACAATGAAAATCTTCTATAAGAGAGTATGCAATAAATGAGATTTCTTGGTATTAAGATCTATCAAATATGATGATGAGGTATCTTGTAATAATGTACAATAACCTTGCTTATATAGACAAGGTGTGATGAAGTACCAAATGAAAAAACATTAAATGACTGGTGTCATTATTAAATGACATGACCCATCATCAAATAACCTAGGACTAATATATAATAAAATATAAAAAGATAAAATCTTATATAAACAACTTAAATAAGTGTAGGACCTAAGTGGACTTAACATGCAAATAGGACCCCAGTAATAAATAGTTAGGAAAAATACCTATTTACACCAATAGCCCCCCTAAGTTCAACTTAGGGAGAATAAATTATTATGCAAATGATGCAAGGATGGGTCCCAGTTATGAGTCTATTTTAGGTACCCATGTACATTTATGCAAATGCAATATCTCAAAAATGGAGAAAAGAAGAAAATCCAATGGTACAAAAATCCTCCCCAAAAGAGATGAAATAAAATCAAGGACGATGAATGGAGGACTCAATGATACCCCCAAGGAATACATCCATCATGAATATACAATCAATAAACCCCCATAAGAGTTAAAGAGAGAGACTATGTATCCCCCCACAATGTATAATCTCCTACAAAAATGGTGAGGTGTGCAGATATCTAATGTCAACAAACCATTTGTATCCCCTTCTGAAGAAATAAAACCAAGTACAAATGCAGGAATGCTTCCCATTTTGGATGGGAATTGAATGAAAGAAGCATAAATGTGTATGATGATGTCTTAGAAATGTGCTCATGTGTCTCCTTGACCAATGAATATGATGACGCCACAATCAAATTAGGTACAAGCCCAAACAATGAAGAAGGTGACAAACCAAGACTATGTGAAAACCAATGTTGAACTAAATCTAAAGACAATGATGGTTTGAAAACAATAGTTTAATGAATGTCATCAAAGAGGAGAGATAACCCCTCAAATGTGTCCTCCAAATTTGAAATGTGAGATTCCACAAACAAAGATTCAATGTATGATATATAGGAATCCCAATTAGGAAGACAATGATACCTGTTGCAATGAATCACTAGAAGTTCTGAATGAATCACCAAAAAAAGATGAATGGTTCTTCTAAACATGAATAATGGGAGCCTCAATCAATGACTCTACACAAGGAATCATTGAAGGTGAAGGATCAACAACCATCTTTCAAGGATAATGAGGAGCATATAAAGAAACCTCGTCATCCTCATCTAAAGATTCAAAGTACTCCAAATAATCAAACTCCCAAATAGTATCATAATCATAGGGTATCCATTTTGAAAAATAAAGAGGCACATGATAATCTAAAACAAGATCATTTGGGAATGATTGAGTATCAAGATATCCATATATCTCCCAAATTTTAGTCCAAAGAATATGAGGACACTCAAAATGAACAATAAAATTCAAAATTTTGTCATCAACATGCATAACAATAACTCTTAAGACATGATCCCTTTTGTATTTCCAACCAAATTTCTTACTACCAGTACCTGGAGGGGGAGAAAGACCATACAAATTTGGCAACAAATAAAGCCAACAAAGATGTTTTATGATGTCATCTCTCCATTATTTATATTTTCCCATTTGCAACATAATCAAAGAATGATGAAATGAAAATCCCATAATGAACTATGATAAATATCCAATTATAAACCCCCAAACATGATGTATATTGCAAATGAAGCCTTCCCAAAAAGATAAAACCTCTCCAAGAGTTAATATGTCCAAGTAATTAACCATAATGAAAATATTCCAAAATATGAATGAATGATACCTAGGCTTGAAACTAGAAAAATTGAATGTGCACAATGATAGATATCCTCAATACCTTTCAAATGTCGTAAAAATTATGAAAAACGGAGATCTAAGAAAAAATTTGAGCTTGAAGGTCCAAATGAAAGATATAACATCAAACAACAATAAAATACTCTAAGAGTAAAATGTGATAATAATACCCACACCACTAGAAAGTTCTCAAATCCATCTTGGTGCAGGGCACCTAAATCTTCATGATGTAAAGGAAGTCTAATGTTAGTGTTTTTTTGTTTAAGTCATGTTTTTGTTTCTAATAGGGTCATTTAATACCATGTATTATGTTTTGAATCAATTTTAGGTTGCTAGGTGGGTTGGTGAGTCCATTTTGTAAATGTTGCAAAAGTTGCAAAAGTTGTTCAAGCAACTTTGCATTTTTGAGTTTTGAAGGAAGTTGAACAGTTGGGATTTGAAAAGTAGTTAGAAACGGTTGATTTTTGTTTTGTTATGTTTAAATAAGCCTTGTGAAGGTTGGTACAAGGTTTTGGTGTGTATTTTGAAGATTAAGCAATAAAGAAACACTATTTAATGTGTTTTAGAAGCATAATTTGCTACTACACATAATAGTACGGCCATGTACGGCATGGAGATGGTATAATATTCATTGGATTTGATTTTGAATTGAATCTTCTATCTTATGCATTTTATTTCATTTGATTTCATCAAGATTTTAGTAAGTTAGGGCAGATTTACTAAAAACTATTTGAAACCCTCACTAGGGTGTGCCTTGACAAGAAATAATGGACTTCTCTCCATTCCACTGATGAATAGGCCTTAAACTTGGTGGAATGGATGGGGATAGGGTATGTTTAGGGTTCACAATGTTGCAGGAGCAGGGGATGGCATTTTGTGCAAGTTGGGTGATGCCCTAGCCCATAAAGCCTCTTGTTTTTGGCATAAGAATAGCATAGAAGTTAGGGTTTGGTAAAAAGCTCCTGAGAATTGGTTTGTAGTGGTTGGAAATGATTGGGAAGACCCTAATTAGAATTTATGAGCCATTGGTGTGAAGATTTAAAGCCTGGGTTTTGAAAACCTTGTTGTTTCCCATTCAAACAAGCCTAATTAGGCCTCATACAAAGCGTAGCAGCCTCATACAAAGCGTAGCAGCAGAAATTTGACCTTTAGGTTCCAAAACAACCCCACCTACAAATTTGGTATGTTGTCAAATTCCCAAAAGTGTATCCAAAACAAATTTTAGGTTGTGGGTTTGAGTTGTTTCCTTCAAGTTATGCCAGGAAAACCCTGTTTGTTATCCTACAAGGCCTAATGGTGGTAAGGAAATCTATCAAATTATGGTTCTAAGATTGAAAAGTGTGTTTGATTGAGTTAATTGGGAGTATCCCACCCTACTCTGCATCAAATTGGTATCAGAACATAGGTAGGTCTATAAAAAGGGAAAGTGTGAAATAAGAGAGAAAGGTTGAAGTGAAAAAGAGATTAAGATGCTTCCAAAGGGTAACCCTATGGCTAGGGAAATGAATGAGATGAAAGGGAAGACTACAAAAGATATTAAAAGATTGAAGGAACTGCAAGATATGGTGGTAGCAAGGCTTGATGTTGTTGAAACCAGTCAGAGGAGAGGTATGGTTCTAGGTGAAGTGGGTGACCCCAAAGAAGAAGCGGAAGAGGAGAATGAAGAAGAAGAAGAAGAGGAATTGGATCCTGATGAGCAAAGGATGGCAAAGCTACTGAGAGTAGTCAAGGAAGATAAACACAAGGTAAAGATTGATTTACCTATGTATGGAGGGAACTTGAATGAAGAAGAGCTTTTAGATTGGATTACAACACTTGATAATTACTTTGAGTGTGAAGATGTACCTAAGGAAGAAAGAGTCAAGATAGAAAAAAAAAAATTGAAGGGTCATGCCGTATTGTGGTGGGATTATGAGTAGACTAAAAGGAGGAAGAAAATTAAGTCAAAAATTGTCTCTTGGGATAGAATGTTGGCCAAGCTTAAGGGTAAGTTCTTACCAATTGATTATGCAATTCAATTGTATAAAAAACTTCAAGATCTAAAAAAAAGAGATATGGATGTTAAAGCCTATACTGGTGAGTTCTATAAGCTGAGTATAAGAGCAGGTCACATGGAGGATGATGTGGAGAAGGTGGCTAGGTATCTTAGTGGGTTAAGATTTAACATTCAAGATGAGTTGAGTTTGGCAAACCCAAGAATGGTAGAGGAATGCTTCCAATTGGCTATTAGGGCTAAGGAAAAGCTAAAGAGAAGGAAAGACAATTCAAACAAGGGAAAAGGAAGCAATTCCAGAGGAAGAGGTTCATTTTCAAATCCAAGGCAATCATATGAGAACCAAGAAGATACAAGCAAATTCCAAGACCAAGTTGCAGATCAGAGAGGTGGATTTAGAGGAGGTAGATCGGGCTTTAGAGGAAGATTTAGAGGTCAAGGAAGAGGTTCACAAGGATTCACAGGAAGGTGCTATCAATGCAACAAGTTTGGACATCAAGCATGGCAATGTAATGAAGGCCAAGACTCTCCTTCACATGGAGGAGAAAGAAGAACTCAATCGGTGCAAGAAGAGGACAATGAGAGTGTAAAATCTCCATCACAACATGTTGCTCCAGAAGTTGGTGAATCACTCATGGTAAGGAGAACTCTCATCAAAGCATCAGTAGAGGAGCCACCACAAAGGAAAAATCTCTTCAAGACAACTTTTAAGTGCTTGGGTAAGGTTTGTAAGGTTGTAATTGATTCAAGAAGTACAAATAATATGGTTTTAGTTGAGATGGTTGACAAACTTAAGTTGCCTAGGATACCACATGCTACTCCTTACAAAGTCTCTTGGTTGAATGAGGGTCAATATGTTTTGGTAAATGAACAAAGTTGGGTGGAGTTCAATATATGAGGATAAAAAGAAAAAAAATTATGTGATATTACCCATGGATGTATGTCATTTGCTGTTAGGGAGGCCTTGGAAATTTGATAGGCATGCTATGTATGATGGAAGGAGAAATACTTATGAGATAGAAAAAGATGGGGTCTCCTATACTTAGACACCATTGAAATAGGAGGAAAAATAACAAACTAAGGGAGCTAATGTGATGATGGTAGGGAGGAAGGAGTTCATAAAATTAGAAGAAGAGAAGCACATGGACATTGCAGCCACTCCTAAACCTGGAGATATTATGACAACAGACATGAAGAATGACTTGATTTTGGAGGGAAATGATATTGAGTTAGCGTCAAGATCTGCTGCATTGAAGGTCAAGGATGAATTGATTTTGGAGATTCAAGATTGGCTTAAGAAGTATGTTGCTATGATGATAGGAGGAGTGTTACATTCATTACTTTCAAAAGGGGATGTTGGTCATTATATTCCTTTCATGTCAGAGGTTAGTATGCATGATCAAGTAGTAGCTAGAGGGATACAACAACAGGTGGAAGAGATGAGAAGCAAAGGTGAAGAGGTCAAGGATAAAATACAAGGGAAAGTGAGCAAGTCCAAGCATACACCTAAAGTGAAGAAGAAGGAAGTTCAGGTTACCAATTTTTCGCTACAGCTCAAATTGGTGGAGTTGGTTGAATATTGTTATATCTTAAAGTGAAATTACAGTTATTTCTTCATTATGCTTAAGTGATGTTTGCACTTTGTTCATTATTATTTAAGGGATAGTCATGCTTTGAAAGGAATAATCATAGTTTCAGAAGTGCTATTCAATGTTTTACAATCAAATAAATTACAAAATTGAGCATATAAATAACAGATCATTTTAAATGCTTTGAATCATATTTACATAGATTCATTTGATTGCGAGAATCCAAATGATAATACAACATTGCATTAGGATGCATTTTCTTTTCAAAGCGAAAAGCATAAGATGAAATCAAATATCCACACAAGTCGTGGATGGGACTGTCACAGTGCATCATTAATAGCACACTACACTATGGAAGATGCAAAAGAAGAAATCACATAAGTAACAACATAATCATCATTACCTGATTGGCTAATGGTCAACGTTGAAATGGTGCACCTTTTGTCTTTTCCAAGCTCCGTTGACCTGCAGGAAAGAAGAGAGGGATGTCAGAGGCTCTGATTATGAAGATACCTATATGAACCATCAACAAATAATGCAGTTTGCTACTAATCATACATTGAAACAATCAAGTGAAAGTGCAGAGAAATGAGTTGAAGGAGAAACATCAACATGATCATCATATCTTTTTTTTATGCTAACATTGTTTGTTTCCTTGTGCAGGTATAGGGTAAATCATGACGCTAATTAATATTCGAAGACTAAGCATGTGGAGAAAAATGGGCTCCCACAAGGGTAGAGCTCGGCATGCTGCCCTTATTCATTACAAGTGGGCTGATAAGAGATCGTATCATCATATTCATCAAAAAGAAGTGATATACAACTGAAAGAGTAAAGCAGAGTTACCTATCAAGCTATTAAACCAACTATGCGTTCATAACAATAAGGTAAATGCTTTCTGAAAGCTACAAGTGAATAGTGAGTTTAATCTGATCAATTGATTCAACTGAGTATGTTTATATCAAACATTGTTGCATGGTTCATGTTCTTTTGCTACTGTGTTATTTGTTCATCGTGATCATATATCATGCAAAGACCAGCAGTGTTCCTTTCTCAAATCAAGAATAGTGAACAGGCATACATAATTCCTTAACAAGGAATATAATTGTTTCAGATTCACAGAACAACTTTGTTAAATGGAGCACAAAAATGCATGAAGAGTGCCAGGTTGAGGACCAAGAATACGAAAGTTTTGGCAATGCATTGAAATGATTAACAAAACAACCAATTTCATTATGGCTGAAGAGTGCAAATGATTGCTTTAAATAGAGCTAATGTATTGTTGTTATTTAAAAGTAATGAAAGTAAACAATTAAGATACACTAACTGAAGGAATTGTTCTGTCATGATTCCAAAACTGTGTTTTCAAAATTTTTGAGTATCAGACAAGAAGCGTGCACAGTGTTGACAAAGGTTTAGATACATAAAGTCATTTGCAGAACAAGCAACATTTATATATTGAATATGTAATCTACAGATCCGGATTAAAGGGTTTTATGTGTGCATGAAGAGAAACAGTAATATCATCTGGTCAAGATATGAGGGTACAAGCATTCATCCTTTAGTTTCCGACTGAAGCAACATGAGTAAAGCGAGAAGTCTCAGGAAATGTAGAAGAAATTAGAATAAGGAAGACACAGTGCAAGGTTTACAGAAGCATATGGTACCACGAAGACAGACAAATAAACATACTCATATGAGCTTTACCTCAAATTGTTATTTTCCTCGGAGTAATATTTATTCATGGAATGGAGATAGGAAAATATCAGAATTTGAAAATGCAGATGCCTCATTGTTTTCAATTCACCTGTGTTGGGCTTGTAACAGAAAATATGCAGGGATAGGAAACAACATTATAGTGGTAACTGAAATGTAAACAAGAGATATCTGAAGTTTCAAGTATACTTTAAGTACAGGATGCTATATGAAGGTCAGATTTGAGATAAATTTTGCCAGAATCTCATGAACCTGTGTGAATTTTTAACAGTAATACATTCAAGGGTACATTTGCTTCACAATTGATAAACACCCATATGTTGAAAAGTAAATAATACAAATTACATGTCTAAGTTTTGCAACTGTAAATGCAAAAGAAGTAAAATTATCATGAATCGAAGCTGGAATACAATAAGGAGTGCATTTTCTTCACAGACAACAAATACCCACATTGGGGTTCCAAGTTAAGTGTACAAATTTTAATTGTTTCAAGCTTACCCATATGGGTATTTTATCAAAACAACAGGATAAAAGTTTTATCAGATCTACAAGATAAGCAACAGAATACAGATGGAAATCATAATGGTTGAGCTTTGTAAGAGAAAGTATCAAAGTAAGATTGATTTCTTCAGAATAACAAATACCCATATCTAGTTTTGTTTTGGAGAGTATAAAGTGTGAATTTCCTTCTGTGGGTCGAGCTCATAATAGAGATTATTAGTTTTCATTCGATTTTCATGACACCCATGAAGGGGTTTTTCCTAAAATGTCAAAAAGAAGGAGATTTATGTTTTGGGTCGAGCCCAAAAGCTTTCAAAATGCTTTTCCTGAGATACATATGGTGCGGCCTGTGCATGGCCATAAAATCACAAGTGAAAGAGAAGTTTTCAAGCTTTCTAAAGAGAGGAATATATGCTTAGGACGCAACTCACCATTTCATGCTTGCAGGAGAACACACTGGTCACGGCCAAAACATTCATAGGAGGCTCCAAATTTAAAAGTTGTGAGGCCCACCTCTATGCTACATCCAGTAAGTGAACTATTTTAAGTTTAATTATTGATTATGCCCGATGATACCATTGATGATAGGAGATTTAGACATTTGTGTTCATGTGATGGTTTGATTATGACTATGCTACATCTAGTACTTGGATTATTTTGAGTTTGGTTATTGTCTATCCCTATTGATATCATTGATGACAGGATATTTGAACATTTAATTTAATATGATTATTTGATTTTGATTATGCGACATGCTAGCTAACTATAATGATTGATCTAATTTTATGTTGGTTATTGAGTTTGTTCAATTTGAATCTGAAAACTTAATGATGAAGGAATGAAAAAAGTGGTGTGAACCAATCATGTTGCAATTAGATGAGTATGGAAATTAATGTTAATGAAAATGAGATAAGATAGGTGGCTAATGATTTTTCAATTATGTTATAGGATCTTTATGCTATACAAATTATGAAACTTGTGTGAATGCAATTGTGATTCAAATGATTTGATTATTATATGAATATGATTTACTTGGATGGATTAACGTGTGTATTGAGTGTGCAGGTACATTTTCCATGGCCAATGGAAATTGGAGGCAACTCTTGGGAACCCTATGTAAATTAACCAGTGAAACCGAGCTAAAGTCCATATGAAGGGACTATAGTTCCATCATGTAATTATTGATGTTATTTGTGAATGTTTTTAATTTGGTTTTTATTGCCACGTCAGTCCATCCAGGAGGTGAGTTGTCTATCCAAGTGGACAAAATCGGATTTGAACTTTTAGGCACTTTTTGGGGATTGAAAAGTGATATTTTTTAAGTGTTTTATGGGTTTAAGGTCCCTAGGGTAGGTACCTATGGGTTAGGTACCTTTTTAGCTCAAAATCATGGGTCAGTCTCAAGATAGGGCACTCTTTTTGAGGCCTTAAAGAGGTTTGACGAAAATAAGGTTTGGGAAGTGGGATGGGGACTAGTCCCTTTCCAATCCCACTTCTCCATGTTGTCTTGGAAGTCTCCCAAGTCCTCACACATGTGTGAGAACACATGGGTGAGTGTGCCTGGGAGGGTGAATGGAAGGTTGACAAATGTCAACTCCCTATTCAAAGGAATTAAAACTTGAGTTTCTATAAAGCAAACTCAAAACAAGGGTTAGGGGATTCTTTGGCATTCTTGATTTTGGTTGAATTTTGGGGGAGTGAGGAGTTTGAAGAAAAATCTTGGAAGAAGAGGAGTTGTGTGGATCCTCAACCCATCTTTCCTTGAGCTTGGTTTTAAGGTAGATTCACCACTTTTGTTTTCTACTTCTTCATGTTTGTATTTGAAAGATTATATGTGTAGGTGAAAAGATGTGCTTGAAACTTTATCTATTGTGTTTGATTTGTATGTTTATTTCAAATTTCTCTTGGAGCATATCTTCTTGTGTTTTTGATGTATTATGTGTTATGGGAAAAAGGGTTGTGTAGGGATAGGCTCACCCAAGTTGGGAAGAGCATCCCTTGTTGGGGATGGTATGGAGTAGGAACCTCCATGGGGAAGTTTAATCCCTCCTTGAGAGGAGAGGCTCAAAAAGGGTATAAGTACCCATATGTAATTGTGAAATGGTAGAATTTGTTTCGGTGGTATGGGTTTTGGAGAAAGAGAAATTATTAAAGAAGGGTTGCATATGAAATGATGGGAGTATGATATTGACTTGTTCTTGTTGCTATTACTATAAGTCCCCATATGGAGTGCGTAGTCCACCCCCCCATCCCCCTCTTTGTATTTTGATGGAATCCTAAATTTATGTGAAAATCCCTTTGGTGGGTGTGAAAATAATCTTGTGTATCATGTGTGTGTAAATATTTTCTTGCTTGGTTTTATTTGTACCCGGTTCCCTCGGTTGCCTCCTAGCTCGGGGGTGGTTGGTTTTCCAACCAAAGGTTGGGAGGTGAGCACTACCTTGGCTATGGAAAATATGTTTGTTCTATGTGTAGGTTGGTGATGATATGAAGAATTTTCAAGCTTTAAAAAGGCTACCATGTTATTATGTTATTATGTATATGAGATGAAGATAACCTCACAAGAATATGACTACCTATAATGGTAGAGATGGGATAAAAGTATATAATATGAAAGTGGTGTATGTTTAGCATGACCTTGTAACTCTATACATAGGAGAGAAAATAATACTTGTTAAATGCAAGTTTCATTGTTCCTTTATTTAAGTGATTAGGTATTTCTGTTTTGAGAATATAAATGTTAGTTTTAAAATAAAGTTCCTACATTTCATTCATTTTCTTAAAGGATGTTATTTTCTATGAAAAAACATAAAGTGTGTATTTGGGAGAGGGATGTAATGTTAGATGTAGAGGTTTATAAATGTTTCTTTTGTTATTAGAAATAAAGTGAGCTAGATGTAGATTTGAGCATTATTATCTTTTAAAGAAACATATACTATTTTTCTTTACTCTGTATTGTCATATCTGATTAAAGTGTGTAAGGAGAAGGAGATAAAATCACTTGCTATTGCACAAGAAAAGGAAAGAACAGATAATCAAAAAAAGAAAAAGAAAAAAGGTTATCTTATTACAAATAAATAAATAAAAAAAACAAAGAATAGATAGTTTAGAAAAAATGTTATCTTATTACTGTAAAAAGAAAAGCAAGGCAAAGAACAAATAGTTTAGAAGGAAGTAGTCTATCTCTGTTTATATGCAATACAAACGCGCAATGTTATGCATCTTCCCTCTGATTTTTCCAAGTGTAAGATAAGTAAAATATGCTTGAAATGTTTTGAGCTAGATAATAGGTATTCAGTTAGTAGCGGTTGTTTATTCATTACTCTGGTTTTAAAGGTTATCTTTGTTACATAAACCATAAAGAAACTATGAAGGTTTTGTCTTGTGAATATACACATGTGTAGTCACTAATATCCAAGTAGAGGATGCATAAATGACTAGAAAATCGAAAGGTTGAAGACATTGTCCTACAGAGGTTAAATACATAGGATCGAAGGGCATTCAACATGTAAGAAAGTTGAAAAGAAAAGAGAAGAAAATATCTAATCATTGCTAACCCAGTTTGTCTAAAATGTACAATAACTTTATGAACATGTAATAAAATGGCTACAATCTTATAGGATCTAAAAATTGTTGGCTAGAAGAGGTTAAGCTTATACCCAGGGTACAATCATCGAACACTATTTGAGCAAGTGTATTATCCAACACTGGGTTGGCCGACTATAAGGAAATCAACTCCGACAAATAACCAAAATTTAGGAATTTCCCAAGCGGCATAGGAAAGGGTGCATGCTTACTCTGTATCACAAGGGCGTTGTTTTGTGGAATCTTTCGCAACTTGTATTTCCCCTTAACCTTGTCTTACACCCCACTCTCAGCCAACTGTGTAAATGGTGTGATCTAGTGTTGGGCGTAGGTCTCTCATAGTTCCCTCTCTTCATGTTTTAGTGGCATCATCAATAAGCAATAGCAGCACTGAGTAATGAAGACACCAATATGGTTGAGGACTTCAGTCTAGGTGCTTTCAGACATGGGACCCATTCACATGGAAATATCTCTCACCAGTCATTACTCTATTGTTTCCTTACTATTTTCATGTCTGCAAACTCCTCTCTCGTAAATTTTATACTCTCAAACTTATGCCAGACCTCATTTGCTGTAAGTAATGAAATACTAAATGGGCGGACTTGGGAGAAATACTATCAAAATTGAAATGTGTAATAGAAGAATGGTTGGGGAGGCAATTGAGTCCAGACCTCTTGTGCATCATGTTATGACATGGAAATAAACGAAGGTTTTGAATGTGTTCGTGAACCCCTCTCAAATTTTAGTTGGTTAGCGTCCTCTCTACCTGTTACACTCCCTCCTAAATTTTCCATTCTTAGTAACGTCCTCTATGCAACAGCTAGTTGTGTTGCGCAACCTTAGCTCCAATTTCAAAGGCCCATCAGCTAATGAATGGTTATCAAAAATAGCTTGGGCAGAAAGGCCTTCTTGGTAAAGGATCCAATGATGGGAGATGGCATGTGCATCAGTATACAGATTTAGGCAATCGAATAGTCACCTTCATACCATATTTGAAAATGGTGCATGAATCCAGCCACATGGGAGATCCACGAGCTAGTGAGTGAATGGCTTGAAGGATGTAGAACATTTAATTGGTTCATGTTGCCTATGAAATGACCTTAGAGTGAGCAAGAGATAGCCGCCTCTCGTTGTCCATGGATCACGCTAGATGGTTCACCCAAGACGAACTGAAAATAGCGTCACCTCCTCTTTTATTCGCTTGCATTTAACACCACATTATTGTCTAGGATACGTTAAAAGTTGCTTTAGAACAATGGGAAAATCTACATACTATTGCAGAAAGGCGTGGTACTGCGGTATTGCAGGTGATTTAAGTATGGAACCTTGGAGAAGTGCGTTGAACATGGAGTTGGTAGGAAGACGTTGCGTTGAGTAGCAGGTGCTAAGAGCTATTAAGATATTGGTATGCTGCAGGCTTATGCCACCTCTATTTGTGAAATGTACGAATAACTACCTTGGGGAAAAGTCTTGAGATGCCTTCCTTCTCTCTAGAAAGATTAGATGTAACATAATTCATAGTTAGTAATGTGGACCACTGTATTGCTTCCCTATTATACGATTGGTCGACCTCCTATAATCTGCCTCCTTAAGCAACACATACAGTAGGTTGCAAGGCTCTCTTCTTAGGATCTTGTTATAGCGCATACAACATCTCATCTTTAGCTAATGCAACGATGAAATTGTGACTTAAATTCTTGGAAGTGATCCTATCTAATTTGTTGGATATGAGCAATATCTTTAATGTGCATGAAAATAATCATTAACAACCCAAAACATTTAATAAAATTAGTAATGGGAATGGCTTCACCAACGATCATTAACGATGGTGGCTTATAAAGATTTTTAGTATTCAAAGGCCTCACGTGGTAAAAAAAAATATTAAGTAAATCAATCACGTGTCTTTGTAGTACCAATATTCATAGCAATAGTCATGCTTGTTGACTTCTTAACTTTAATGTTAGTGTTTTTTTATATTTATGTTAGAGTTTTTGCTAGCTTGGATTCATGAGTATCAACTGACAAGATGCTTCATTGATAATTAAATGTAGAAGTTTTGAAACGTGGATAGTAATACATAGAGGAAGATGTCGATAGTATTAAGAATATCTAGTCGCTTAGATTTTAATGTGAAGGATTGATGAACCCTATTAGTAATAACAATATGATTTACATGGCCTACTTATATTAATGATAATACCAAGGATTATTTTAATATTAATATCTATATTAATATCAAATAAGTAATGTTAACTTACTATAGTCATGTTGGTATTATTACTAATATTACATTAATGGTAACATAAGTTTAGTAATAATATTTTGAAAATAATAATAGTGGGTGAATTAATGATTTTAATAAAAGGATTTTTTTTGTATTGATAGATAAAGTAATTAATACAAGTATTGGAATGTGGTGGAAAATCAATGGCGGGAATTGTAAAATGGTTGTGGTGTAGAAACTCTATTTGAACAAAGTAATTCTAAGCATTTAATTTCACTCTTAGGACATGGTGAAATAACTAAAATGTTGTATTTGGTCATTGTCAACACAAAAAAAAAAGTTAGTTGTGTTTGTGTCCTTTAATGAAATTTTGGGCATCACAAAAGCTTTCACCATGGCGGCCAGAGAAGACACAAAGAACCCAAGCTCAAGACTCGAGCTCTCTTAAAGTGAGCACAAAAAATATAAACAAATGCATTAGAGACTGTGTAGCCGCGGCCACAAGACCAGAATGAACTCAAAAAGAGAAGCCATAGAAGCTATATTACCTTGTGTGCAATAAAGAACAAAAACCCTCGAGCAAGCTCTCTCATGGAGTTTTCTAAACAAAAGCTCAAGTTCATGCCCATACAGGACATCCAAGAAGAATAAAGCACAGGAAATGTAAAAGAAAATCAAAAACAAGTATGTACAGGTCACGGCCTTAATGGCCTTTCTTGCTATTTGAATGAAGTAAAAAATCGTAATAGTATACAAATTAAGCTTACCAGTCAAAGATTCGATTGTCTGAAGGCAATAGTGAAGATTCTTGAGCATGCGAGCTACATACTGAGCTCAATCATAGTGGCGGCATGCTTTCTCAGACAAAGCTCAATTTCTTCAAAATGATGAGTGCAAAATGAAATCATTTTAGGGTTTGGCTTCTTTTGTCGCATGCCCTAATTCGATCCGACATTATAATTTCCTTTGAATATTCACAATTGACAATAGCATTTGATTATTGTGAATTAATCAGAATCTAAAGGTTAATATTTGAAGGGGCCGAATTCTCATGTGCCTAGGTCAATATGTCTAAGTCCTTAGGGCTGGTACTTATACATTTAACATTCATTTTTTTCCTTAGTGGAGAATGTAGGATGTCAATACTTTAGGTTTTTGTCTTTTAATTGATTTTGAAGGAGGTCAATTAAAGTTTGAATGGTAAAAATCTTATGACCTAAGGTTAATATTACTCATGACTTAGTTTTGAGAAATCAATTAGAGTATTGTGAGAATAATATGCCTTGATATTTTTATGATTTTTTAGAAAAATCAAGCATTGTATTGGTGAGATAAAGATGTAATTCTTTTTGCAAAGATTTTGCAATCTTTTATTGCAAAAATAGACAAATTGTAAAATCTACAGTGATGTAAAGCTGAGTCATAAAGCAATCCTTATAAATTGTTTTATGATTTCTTGCTATTTTTAGCAGATTATATTGACTTTTCCTCTTGGTCGAGTTTGAGCTTTATCTTGGAGAGATAAGGTGTTTTTCTGGATTTTAAAGCAGATTCAGCCTATTTTTAGAGGTTTTATAGTTTGATCATAAAAGCAGAGTGTTTTTTTTTGCTTTTAGGCAGTCTTTTGAGACAGTTTGAAGCTTTTTTCCTTGAGCTTCTTTGTGAGCTCAGATTAGGGTTTCTTGAGAGATATAATTTGAAAAGACTTAGTCTTTTTCTTGGCCCCAATTCAGAATACAGTTTCTTGCTCTTAACACTTTGGAGCTTGTAATCTTAGTGTACTCAGTTCAGACAAATACTCTTTCAGTTTTAATAGAGCAACAAATTTCTCCTTCTTATTTTCTGTCTCAATTTTTGTAATGGCAATTTGATGTATCTGTGTTTTCAAACTTGAATCCTTATATGTCTTGCTATTGAAATCTTTGTTCAAAATTACATGTCTCAGGTTGCATGTTGTGTTTAGTTTTCCAGGTCTTCATGCAAATCACTGATGAAGTATGTGCTAAATGAGATTGTGAGGATTACTGTGATAGAGAAACTGTTATGAGTGGTTAAGTCTGAATTTTCATAAGTTTGGTGAATCATCTGTTAGTCATAGGCTTTATTTTCAAGTTATCCTTTTATCCCTTTTCCCAGAAAATACTTAGAATAATATTCATCATTCGGAGAACCAGCTCACTTTGGAGATTCCTTCTTCGTTCAGATCACCCACATTTGAAGAAGGTTTCCATGTTTCAATAGATTGTTGAATCTTGTATTCAGCAGGGTGCAAATCTAATTGACAATACTTCATTTCAAGGATGGAGGAGATGTGGTAGCAGGTAATGATGTAGGTTCAACAACATTCTCAAGTGAAGGATAGGTCAAGGATCATTCATCAAACAAGTCTTTAAAGTATAAGCATATCCTTGGTGCCAAAGAATTAAAAAACACAAATGATAATGCTTGTTTCCAGTATTTGGTTCATTGGAAGGGGTTTCCAAATGAGAATGTCACTTGGAGGTCAAAGGATGATATGATCAAGCATGATTTTACTATTGCCACATTGTCCTCAAAGGGACTTTTGTCAATTTTTCCTGGGGAGTATGGTGCAAGGCACTTGAATCTTCATGATGTAAAGGAAGTCTAATGTTGATGTTTTTGTGTTTAAGTCATGTTTTTTGTTTGTAATAAGGTCATTTAATACCATGTCTTATGTTTTGAATAAATGTTAGGTTGCTAGGTGGGTTGGTGAGTCCATTTTGTAAATGTTGCAAAAGTTACTCAAACAACTTTACATTTTTGAGTTTTGAAGGAAGTTGAATAGTTGGGATTTGAAAAGCAGTTAGAAACGGTTGATTTTTTTATTTTTATGCTTAAATAAGCCTTGCGAAGGCTAGTATGAGGTACCGATGTGCATTTTGAAGATTGAGCAATAAAGAAACACTATTTTCTACATTTTATAAGCATAATTTGCTGCTACACATAATAGTATGACCTTGTACGACATGGAGATGGTCTAAGCTTCATTGGATTTGATGTTGAATTAAATCTTCTATATTTTTCATTTTATTTCATTTTATTTTATCAAGATTTGAGTAAGTTAGGGCAGATTTACTAAAAACTATTTGAAACCCTCACTAGGGTGTGCCTTCACATGAAATAATAGATTTCTCTCCATCCCACCATTGAATGGGCCTTAAATTGGTGGAATGGATGGGGATAGGGTATGTTTATGGTTCACAATGATGCAGGAGTAGGTGATGGTGTTTTGTGCAAGTTGGGTGATGCCCTAGCCCATAAAGCCTCTTGTTTTTGGCATAAGAATAGCATAGAAGTTAGGGTTTGGTAAAAATCTATTAGGAATTGGTTTGTAGTGGTTGGAAATGATTGGGAAAACCCTATTTATCATTTATGATCCATTGGTGTAAATATTTGAAGCCTGGGTTTTGAAAACCTTGTTGTTGCCCATTCAAACAAGCCTAATTAGGCCTCATTCAAAGCGTAGTAGCAAAAATTTGACCTTTAGGTTCTAAAACAACCCCACCTGAAAATTTGGTATGTTTTCAAATGCCTAAAATGGTATCCAAAATAGCTTTTAGTTTTTGGGTTTGAGTTGTTTCCTTCAAGTTATTCCAAAAAAACCTTGTTTGTTGTCCTACAAGGCCTAATGGTCGTTTGGTAAGGAAATCTATCAAATTATGGTTCTAAGATTGAAAAGTGTGTTTGATTGAGTGAAATGGAAGTCTCCCACCCTTCTCTACATCACATCTTTCCAACAATATCTTATTTTTTAAAATTTAATACTCGAGTCAAAAGTTATGGCGATGTTAAAAAATTGTCCACTTAAGGCTTGAGTGGCCAAAATTAAGCCCCCTAAGGGCTAGCAGGTGGTTGCCCCATGTGACCAGAATTTGGCAGACTAGGCTGAGCACTGGTATGATAGCCTTCTAACCATCAAATTTAACACAATTCTCCCTAACGGTCATTTGGCTATCAAATTTAAGATAGTTGCCCAAAAATTTAAAAAAATTGCCAAAAATAAATTTTCCTCAAAATATGAAGTATTTTATAAGAAAATGGGGGTTTTTGGGCCTTTTGAATGCAATGAAAGGGTCCATTTTGGCACAATATTATTTTAAAATTATTTACCTCCCAGATCCAGTAACCATCTACCAAATTCAAACCCTTGTAGATTTGAAAACCATAAAAACCCACAAAGAGGAACCCTCAAAAACTGGTGTTTTTTTCAAGCGTTTTTGATTTCCTAGATCACCATAATTTGCAAGGGAATATCATACTCAAACTTAATAAAATTCACCAAGATCTCTCACTGGAAATAGCTCTACCCTCAAATCTAAGAATGAATTTGCAAGGTTTTGCTCTGATACCATGTAGGAGCTAAAAATTAGCTCTATCCTAGGACCACCTACAAAAACAATGAAAACCTTCTACAAGAGAGTATGCAATAAATGAGCTTTCTTGATATTAAGATCCATCAAATATTATGATGAATTATCTTGCAAGAGTGTACAATAACCTTGCTTATATAGACAAGGTGTGATGAAGTACCAAATGCCAAAACATTAAATGACTGGTGTCATTATTAAATGACATGAGCCATCATTAAATAACCTAGAACTCTAATATTTAATAAAATATAAAAAGATAAAATCTTATCTAAACAACATAAATATTCCTAGGACCTAAGTGGACTTAACATGTAAATAGGACCCCACTATAACTAGGTATGAAAAATATCTATTTACACCAACAATAGTATGGAATCAAAATAAAATGGAAACATGTTAAAAATATGTGGAAATAAGAATATTTCAAACTTAAAATTATTTTGTAAGAGAAAAAGAAATCATTCTAAGAGGTGAGAAATTCAAAAGGAACTATTGATGAAAGTGGATTGAACAACAAAGAGAAATGGAGGAAATGTGTGCATTATAAAAGAGTGCATTCAGAGAGGAAAACAAAAAATTGCATTAAAAAGGAGTGCTTAAAATAAGTGTTAAAAAGAAAGTATACTACACATAATATGATTGAAAGAAAATGCATTGGAAGAATGTGGATGAGAAAAGAAATGCCACATTGTGGGGCACAACATTTGTGGAAGTTATAAAATTGTAAAGCGACCAATTTCCTTATTATAAGTACATAAGTATGTGGAAGAATATATGCTTGAATAATCTAAAAGAGGGATTATGAAAGAAAAAAAAATGCTTCTATAGAATTGAAAATAAAAAAATATGCTTACCCTTAAAGGAAATGGGCAAGGAGTGATTGTGCTTTCCCCTAGGATAAGGGCTAAGAAAAGAGAGATGTTACTAAAGAAGAATGATGCACATGAGATTATGCCCATGGAATGTCATAAAGAGGGTCAATGTCATATAGAAACAAATCAATATCATGGCAATAGATACATAGAGGGACTTGTAAGTTTTGAGATTATTATATTTTATATGCTAAGATCCCAGCCATATTTTATTACTTTAATAATCTACAATTTTCCCTTCTAGGGAATTCAAATATTCACATGAATATTCAAGACTATAGAGGAATTGGCATAATTCACTTGATGTATATCTAGCTACAATCATAATAAAAGAATGATTATGACAAATATCTATTACAACATGATTTTAATTTGGGTAAACATGGTTTGATAACGAAGAAAAACCAAATTATTTATATTGTCCCCAAAAGACACAAAGATGAACACACATGCCTAATTTTTTTGGGTCAACATGAAGGAAATTGTGATTTCTTAGCACTTTTCATTGTCTCTAAAATGTGCTAGGATGAAGAGAAGTGAAAATATGAAGTATGGAATATATACAAGTCTAAGAACTATAAGGAAGCTAAGGTAGCGAAACAATTTCCTACATTAATTTTGAGAGGAGAATAATGCAAAACTTTACAAATCTTTAATAGTTACATAAACTTAAAAAGAAATAACGTAAATATAAATTCTTACATAATGGAATCAAGGTTACCATTCTAGCTGATCAACTCCATTTTGAGTACTGCCGTACTCTTGAGGATTCCTTCCCACATTCCTATTATTGTCTTGGAATTGAAGTGGGAACCCTGCAAACTACTCCATCGTCATCTCACAGTGATCCCAATGCTTCATCCACTCCATCCTCCACTTCATATTCCACCATTACCAAGGTCCAAATCATTGACAAAGGTTGTGGAGAATATGAGATGTTCACTATGCTTAATGTGGGTACAATTCCTTCCTCTCCACGAAGTTATTGTCGGCCTACTGATTCTCCACAACAAGGAGATATGATCACCAAGCTAGTACTATGGGTTCCACTACATTTTAGTCCATAGTCACCTTACAAGATCAACTTGATGATTACATCATTCAATGGGTGTACAAAAAAGTGTTGAACAAGACAACTGAGAGGGGGGTGAATCAGTTGTAGAAATTTTAACCTTTAAAAATTTCACTAGGAGTTAGATCAATAACCATTCACAAATCCTTTACTCTACTAGTGTGATTAATTATCAAGTGCAAAAGCAGAAATTGAAAGAAGTAAAATCATACACAATGACACTATATTTACGTGGAAAAACCATGGTGAGGATTAGCTCACAATATAAAGAATTTGAAAACCGAATACAAAGGCTTGTTGTCAAAAAGGCTCACTACCAAGATAGGACTTACTTGTCCAAAATAGGACTTACTGTCCAATGAGGGCTCACTGCCACAAAATTACAATGAAGATAGAAGAGAATTGTCACAGAGAGAAAACTATCTCAATGCAACAGAAATCTCCACCACAATTTGGTCACACACTTGCAGACTTGCATCAAAGATGTTGAATGCCTTCAGCTCACTGCCTTCAAAACCCTAACATGAAATTCACACTCTACACAAACTCACATTACAAACACTATATTGTATTTTTCTTTCATCTATCATGTCTTTCATCAATATCTCAACTTGTACTTATATCATGTTCAACCTTGAAACACATCCAAGGTCGGCCACACACCAATTATATTTACACATTCAAATGAGGTCAGTGCCAAAACATTCTATAGTGGAATTAGAATGAGGGAGACCCAAACATATAATTAATGAGGACCTAAATGAGTCCCAACATGCCTCAACACACTTCCATGAACTTCATAAGTAGTGTTTAACACAAGGTCAGCCAACACCAGTGTAAAACACATAAAAAATTAAGCACATACATCCTTAACACGATCCAATATTTTCGGTCAACAAATTTCACTTGAACACGACCTCATCAACTTACTTTTAGAACTGCAAGACATAAAACCAAATTATGGAGAAATCCGGAGTAACTACATTTCTCCTGGACCACATCCAAACACATAGAATGCACAGATCACATACTGGTGAATATATCTCACACTATACAATGATCTAGAGACCCAAATTATAGAGACAACTAACAACCATGAATAATACCTCAAATTTGCACAAGAATAGCAACAATATAGAGCACATCCCAAAGCACACTCTAAATACCTATAGACCTTTTTATTACAATTTTCTCAATATCCTCGATATATACAATCAATAACCAACTTCCATGACATGAATGACAACAACTAGTTGACATCAATGATAACACCTTCATACTTGCAATAATCTCCCCACTTTTTATTGATGGAAACACATGATTTGAAAAACCATCAAAGACAACACAGTAGCTTTGAACCATCAATCTCTAGAATGCTTTCTCCCCCTTTCTTTTTCACATGATACTTTCTACCCCTTTGACATCAATGGAAAAGGCAAAGGATATTTTACATTGTTCTCCCCTTTTGACATTAATAACATCGCCAGTATTAAATATTCCCCCTAAGAGTACACCCAGTCAACTGCACAATGACAACACAAGACACTACCTACTCCCCTTGAGAGGTAGCCACCAACATCAGTCCAGAAAGAAGATAGATCCATAGATCCACTAGATTGATGCATCTCCATATGCATCTAGTTCAAGAAAGGAGGGGAAATAACCGGTAACTTCTCCCAGAGATACTCAAAAGTATCTTTAGGAAGAGCCTTAGTAAATATGTATGTAATCTGATCCTTTGTAGGTACATACTCAAGCTTTACTTCATTTTCCATGACCTTCTCTCTCAAAAAGTGATACCTTATTGACATATGCTTTGTCCTTGAGTACATAACTGGATTCTTTGAAATGTTAATTGCACTTGTATTATCACAAAAAATAGAGATGGGATCATCATACATTACTATGATATCCTTTAGTGTCTATCTCATCCACAAAACTTGTATGCAACAGGATGTTGCGACAATATACTCAGCCTCTGTAGTGGAAAAGGAAATTGAATCTTTCTTTTTACTTAACCAAGACACCAATCTACAACCAAGAAATAATTCACCACCACTTGTACTTTTTGTGTCATCAACACAACCTACCCAATCTACATTTGTATAAGCACTTAGTGTAAAATCAGTATCCCTAGTATACCATAAGCCATAATCTGGAGTGCCATTTAAATATCTAAATATCCTCTTAATAGCTGCAACATGTGTTTCTTTAGGATCTTCTTGAAATCTAGCCACAAGACAAACCGCATGCATGATATTCGGTCTAGTAATAGTTAAATACAACAATCCTCCAACCTTAGATTTGTATTTTCTCTTATCAACCTTAGGTGAAGCTAATTGTTGTAGCTTTACTAAAACCTTGTTGAATCAAATAGATGTCCAACCTTGCATACCAAGCTCTAGGAGCTTGCTTCAATCCATATAAAGCCTTATTTAATCAACAGACCATGTCCGATTGATCTAATAACTGAAATCCTTCTAGTTGTTCCATGTAGACTTCTTCTAACTCACCATTCAGAAATGCAGACTTCACATCCATCTAATAAACTTTAAAATCCTTATGAGCAAAAAATACCAAAAAAAATTGATAGCTTCCATCCTCACCACTAGAGAAAAGATCTCTTGAAAATATATACCTTCTACTTGTGAGTAACCCTTACACACAAGCCTTGCTTTATTTTTTACCACTTCTCCATTCTCATTCAGCTTGTTTCTGAATACCTATTTTTATCCAATTATGTTTTTATCTGTCATTCTAGGAACCAATTCTCGGGTTTGATTTTTCTCTATCTGCATAAGTTCTTCTTCCATTTCTATCATCCAATGCTCATCTTTACATGCTTCACTTGTTGTCTTAGGTTGTACTGTAGAAAGTAAACATAAATTTATTTCAGCAGCAGTAGCAGATATGCTTCTTGTCAATACTCCTTTTCTCTTGTCTCCAATGATTTGATATTTTGAATTATTATTTTGCACATATTTAGGTGTCTTTGGGGACACCACCAGAGCTTCGTCTTCCTCATTTTTCTTCTCTTTTCTTACACAACTTCTACTTCTCTACAATCAGGTTCATCTAATACATATCCATCAATTTCAATTGAATTCTTTAATGCTTCATCAACCTTAAAATTTGTGCTTTCTACAATCTTTCTTAGCCTTTTATTATAGCATTTGTAAGCTTTGTTTCTAAGGGTATATCCAAGGAAAATACCCTCATCACATCTTGCATCAAAATTTCCTAATTTTTCTTCATCTCTTTTGATATAACATCTGCTTCCAAATACCTTGTATTACTTTGCAGGAGGAATCTTTCCATACCACAACTCATAGGGAGTCTTCGTGTTGTTAGCTTTTGCTTGAACTCAGTTAAACACATAAACAACAATGTTAATTTCTTCTCTCTAATAAATTTCTGGTAGACCTACCTCGGTAATCATCGTTCTAGTAGCTTCTTGAATCATTTTGTTCTTTCTTTCAACAACTTCATTTTGTTGAGGAGTTCTAGGAGAAAACAATTTTTCTCTTATTCCATGTGCTTCACAAAACATGTTAAACTCATTGGAGGTGAATTCTCCACCTTTGTCAGACCTTAAGCATTTTATTTTCATATCCATTTCATTTTCAACCATAGCTTTCAATGCTTTGAATTTGTCTAATGCATCAGATTTCCCTCTAAGAAAAGTAACCCATGTCATTCTAGATTAGTCATCAATTAAAAGCATAAAATACATGTCACCTTGTAGACTTCTCACCCTTGTAGGACCACAAAGATCTTTATGAATCAAATCCAATAGTTTGGTAGTATATTGTTCCTTTGACCTAAAGGTGTTTCCAACTTGCTTTCCAAACTGGCAATCCTTGCAAATAGCATTAATAGGTTTTGTAATCCTTGGTAAATCTATCACAGCTTGTACAACATTGATTCTCACCATATTTTCAAAACTCATATGACACATCCTTTGGTGCCATAACCGACTATCATTAATCTAAGACATAAATCAATGTCCATCAACACCCTTAAGTTGATAAATATTTCCTTCAAACTTCTTTGAAGCAGCAATCACTATTTCATATCCTTTCCTTATTTCACATTTCTCATCCTTGAACACAAGATTATATCCTTTAATACACATTTTCCAACACTCAAAATATTATGCCTTAAACCCTTAACATAGTAGACATCATCAATATTATGCTTGCCATCAAAACTGACTGAACCTATCCCAAAAATCTTAGCACCAGTATCATCTCCAAACTTAACTAAGCCTCCATCATATTTTTCAAGTTTAACAAACTTAATTTTTCATTGATCATGTGATGTGAATAGCCACTATCAACAACCTATTAGTTCTTTTCTTGTTTAGCATGAAGAACAGAGATCACAGTACCTTCAAATTTCTCTAGAGTGCTTTCCTTCACATGTCTTTCAATATTAGCAAAAGTAGATTCATCTTTTATAGCCAATAACAAGAATTCATTATCATCAAAATCTCCATAATCAAACTCATCATTAGAAATACCAGCATCTTCATTTACATAATATGCTCTCTTGATCATCTTTCCTTTTTTTTCTTTGCTTTATCTATGTTTATTCTTTCCAGCTCTTTTAGGACATCTTGAATCATAATGACCTATCCCTCCGCAACTAAAACATTTGAAAGGTAACTTACCTCGATACTTACCGGAGCCCTTTTTCATTCTTCTTACAAAGTTAGCTTCTACTTCATCAAAGTTTTCTTCATACTGATCTTCAACTTTTGTAGCCCTAAAACAATTTTTTTTGTCTTTGATCTACTTCTCAGACTAAGATTTCTCATTTCAAATGAGGTTAGAGTACCCAACAACTGATCTTTAGTATAGGTCTTATAATCTACAAATTCCTCAATAGCAAATACCTTTTCACTATATGTGTCAGGGAGAGTTCTGAGAACCTTCTTTACTATCCTGGATTCATCCACCATTGCACCAAGTCCTCAAATTCCACCTACCAACTCATCCACTCTCTGTACATAGGATTTAATGTTCTCATCTTCATACATTCACAATATCTCGAATTGTGCCTCCAAATTCTACAACTTTGCTTCTTTAACCTTTTCATCTCCTTCATGGATCTTTTCCAATGCATCCCAAACCTCTTTAGCAGTCTTCAGATTTACAAGTTTAATTAATTCAAAATGTGAGAGACTATTCTTCAGAATATTTTTTTTCTTATTGTTTGCTTCATGCGCCTTGATCTCATCAGTAGTACTTGAACCATTATTTTGAGCCGTGTATGGAGTCTTATAAGCTTTCTCAACATTATATCCATAGTATTCCAGATTTCCTTCCATATTTTCCTTCCAGAAAGTGTAGTCAGTGTCATCGAACTTAGGTCACTCAATAACTATCTTGTTCACCATCCTGAACCTTTCTTAAGAAGTTAAGCTCTTCTCCAAGGAACCAAGCTCTAATACCAATTGTTCAACAAGACAACTGAGAGGGGGGTGAATTAGTTGTAGCAATTTTAACCTTTAAAACTTTCACCAGGAGTTAGATCAATAACCATTCATAAATCCTTTACTCTGTTAGTGTGATTAATCATTAAGTGTAGAAGCAAAAATTGAAAGAAGTAAAACCATACACACAATGACACCAGATTTACATGGGAAACCAAATGAGGGTAAAACCACAGTGTGGATTAGATCACAATATAAATAATTCCAAAACCGAATACAAAGGCTCACTGCCAAGACAGGACTTACTTGTCCAAAATAGGACTTATTGTCCAGTGAGGGTTCACTATCCAGAGGGCTCACTACCATAGAATTACAATTAATATAGAAGAGAATTGTCACAGAGAAAACTATCTCAATGCAACAAATATTTCCTCCACAATTCGATCACACATTTACAGACTCACATCAAAGATGTCGGATGCCTTCAGCTCACTCCCTTCGAAACCCTAACATGAAATTCACACTAATCTACACAAAATCGTATTACACACACTATCTCACATATGTCTTTCATCTATCTTGTCTTTCATCAATATCTCAACTTCTACTTATATTGTCTTCAACCTTGAAACACATCCAAGGTTGGTCACAATTGTATTTACAAATTCAAATTAGGTTGGTGCCAAAACATTCTATGATGGAATTAGAATGAGGGTGACCCAAGAATATACTTAATGAGGACCTAAATGAGTCCTGAAATTCCTCAACACGCTTCCATAAACTTTGTAAGTAGTATTTAACACAAGGTCGGCCAACACCAATGTAAAACACATAAAACAATTAAGCAAACACATCCTTAACATGATCTAATCTTTTCGGTCAACAAATTTCACTTGAACATGACCTCATCAACCTACTCTAAGAATCACAAGACAAAAAAACAAATTACAGAGAAATATGGAGCAACTATATTTCTCTCGGACCACAACTAAACACATAGAATGCACAGTCCACATATTGGTGAAGATATCCCGCGTTGTACAATGGTCTAGAGACCCAAATTATGGATACAACAACTAACGACAACCATGAACAATACCTCAGATTTGCACAAGCATAGCAGCAATACAAAGCACATCCTGAAGCACACTTTGAATACCTATAGACATTTTTATTACAATTTTCTCAATATCCTCGACATATGCAATCACTAACCAACTTCCATGACATCAATGACAACACCTTCATACTTGCAACAAAAATAACCTGATCCTTCACCACCACTCATTGAGTATTTCCAAGTCTATCCACAGGCTTCCAAGTTGGCACAGAAATATAATTATCAAGGGGGAGGACTAGGGGAGATGAACATGGAATGTGTAAGCCGATTAATACACCTGTGTGTCTAAAGCACTTGGGTCTTGGTTATGATAAGAAGCAAAAACAACATGTTGCATCATCTAGTGCTTGAAATAACATTAGTGCAGAAGTCGATATCCTTGATGAAATCCTTGAGGAGGAAACTATCATACTTTGGCAATGATTTGGATGTCTCCTCTCTATTCGAATCTACATTCATCTTCACCATTAACCTTTCCCTACGCCATCCTGATCTAATAGATTGGTACCTACAAGGAAGCGCACCCATCAACATCTTTCCTTTCAAAGAAGCATATGTATATTTCATTGGATTAGAAGAAGACTATGGTGTCTACCCTAGGGACTTGATGAACACCTCAACCACAAAAATAAAAAGAATCAAAGTAAAAAAGGGTCTCCTAGTGAAAACCTCCCCGAGGAAATTTTAGATTGATCAAAAGTAAAAACAAAGGGTGTATCCTCTAATGAAAACCCCCCTAAGGTGTTAGAGGATGGGGATGTTCATCTTCCTATCATAGGTACTCACTTTTCATAATGGTCTTCTATTCTAATTGAGGAAACAAGAGAGGTGAATTTGGGAATAGAAGCAAAACTGAAGATCACATATGTAACTAAATCCTTGACTAAAGAAGAGTATTTTGTAATTGTCAATCTACTTCAAGAAGAAATCATTAATTTTGCATGGGCCGATTTGGATATTTTGGGACTAGATCTAGCATTAGTGGTACATCACCTTGATGTACATCTTGATGTCAAGCTAGCAAAGCAAAAGCTCTACAAAATGCATCTGCAAGTTTCTCTCCTTGTCAAAGTTAAGTTGGAAAAATTACTAGTAGTAGGATTTATTAGACCAATTGATATTCTGATTGGATTTCCAACATTGTCCCCATAGCTAAACCAATCAGGGACATCCTCATTTGTACAGATTTCAGGGACCTTAATAAGGCTTGTCCCAAAGATGACTTTTTTTTTGCCAAACATTGGCATGCTTGTTGATTTGACAGTAGAACATGCTATGCTATCCCTTATGGACAGCTTTTCTAGATACAATCATATCAAAATTACACCTGAGGATCAACACAAAATATTTTTCACTACACCTTGGGGCACCTATTTCTATAATTTTATGCCTTTTGGTCTCAAAAATGTGGGGGAAACTTATCAACATGCTATGACAGTCATCTTTCATGATTTGATCCAGATCATAATGGAAGATTATGTTGATGACTTATTAGGGAAATACAAGACTAGAGAACAACATCCAGAGATCCTGAAACAAATATTTGATAGGTTAGAGAAATAAAATTTAAGGTTAAATCCAAATAAATGTGTTTAAAAGTCACTTCAAGAAAATTGTTGGGCTACATTGTGTCAAGAAGGGGTATAGAAGTTGATCTAGCTAAGGTGAAAGATATTATGGAAATTCCCCCACCTAAAAATATGAAATAGTTAAGGAGCCTACAAGCAAGTTGCAATCAATTAGGTACTTCATATCTCAACTTTTGGATAAATGTCATCCCTTTACACATATTTTGTGCAAAAATATTATCTTCAAATGGAATCCAGAGTGTCAGCAAGGCTTTGATAAAATTAAGGAATATCTCACCAACCCTCCTATTTTAATGCCCCCTATACTGGGAAAACCATTGTTGATTCACATTTATGCTACAACAGTTGCACTGGTGGCACTTTTAGCTTAACATGATGACAATGGGAAGGAAAGGGAAATTTATTACATCAGTCACACTTTGGTTGGGTATGAACTCAATTATACACCTATGGAAAAAGCTTGTGTTGTAGTTGTCTTTATCTCTCAAAAGCTTTGCCACTACATGCTTAGTTATTCGATTAAGTTGATTTCCAAGGTTGATCCACTCAAGTACATGTTATCTAGAACATCATTGACACGTCATGTGGCTAAATGGGTCATTCTGCTAAATGAGTTTGTTATTGAGTATGTAGATTGTAAAGCAATCAAGGGAAAATCATTGTAGATAAATTTGTTGATGCCCCTTTAGTGGATGCATATCCTTTAGTGGTTTAGTTTCCAAATAAATCAATGTTCACTATTTAGAAGCAGACATATGGATACTCTATTTTGATGGGTCTTACACACAGAATGGGGCTAGCGTTGGCATTCTTTTTGTCACTCCTCAAGGTGAATATATTCCTAAGTCTTCATATTGGTTTTTCTATGCACGAATAGCATTACTGAGTATGAATCTTTAATCACTGGTCTTCACATTACAGTTCATCAGAACATCACCCATCTCTGTGTCTATGGAGACTCACAAATTATAAACAAAAAAGTCAATGATGAGTTCCAAACAAAGGATGATAAGCTTATTCCATGTAAATTCATGGTGGATGACTTTAAGAAATATTCCAGTCATATCTAGTTTGAACAGGTTCCCAAATTGCAAAATAAGGCTATAGATGCAATGGCTACCATAGGATCTCTCATAGACATGCCTCAAGATCGTACCAATTGTGAGTTTCTTGTCAAACAATTATTGGTCCCTACATACAACATCCTAGATACAGAAATGGTGTGTGAAATCGTAGGTCCCCAATCCCCATGGTATCACAACATTTACACCTACCTTTATGACAACATCCTTCCACACAATCTAAATTGTAACCAACACAAACCCTTAATCCACCGAGCATCTTGTTACACCATCCTAAGAGACACTCTTTATAGTAGAGGGTATGATGGAGATCTTCTTCAATGTTTGAATAAATTGAAATCCAAAGTAGCATTAGGTGAAGTACATAGTGGTATTTGTAGGGCACACACTAATGGAATGGCCTTAGCAAAGAAGCTTCTTCAAACTAGGTATTATTGGCCGACTATGGAAAATAATGCCTCTAAATTTGTCAAGAAGTGTGTACCATGCCAACACACGGATTTAATTCATGCTCCTGCACAGTACTTGCAACCAATTACAACATTGTGGCCTTTATCACAATGGGGTTTAGACTTAATTGGAAAAATATACCCTCCATCCTCAAATTTCCATACCTTCATCATCACCACAACCGAGTACTTCATTCAATGGGTAGAAGAAATTCCACTCTCTCATTACCAACACCCAAATATCCAAATTTATCCTATATCATATTCTTTGCAGATATGGTATTCCATCCACCATCATCATTGATAATGGTAAAACTTTCAAAAACCAACATGTAAGACAAATATGTGAGACTTTCCATATCCAACATCAATGGTCCACACCCTATTACCCTCAAGGTAATGGAAAGGCTAAACCAACCAACAAAACATTAATTAAAATCCTAAAGAAATTTTTCAATAACATTGGTCGAGATTGGCATCTCCATCTCAATCCCACCCTTTGGGCCTATTGCACATCCATTTTTACCCCCAAAGGCGCTACACCATACTCACTCGTATATGGCATCGATGAAATCTTTCTGATTGAATTTGAACTTCCCTCGTTGCATATATCTTTGAAGAACCTGATTAATGATGAGGAGTATCGAGTTGCACGTATAAGTTAGTTATAACTTCTTGATGAGAAGCATCTCAAGACTTATAAGCACTTGCATGCTTACCAAAATCGGCTCAAAAGAAGCTATAATAAGAAGATATGACCCCATCAATTCTAGATTAGTGATCTTGTACTCAAGAAAAATCAACATACCTGACAAGACATAGAGAAGAAAGGGAAGTTTGAAGCTAATTGGTTGGGTCATGTTTTTCAGTCTCTTGTCCTCATATAGGTTCCATCCTTGTGTATTTTATCATTAAGTCCCATATTTTGTCCTTTATCTTTTGTGGGGTCTTTTTATCAAACTGTGTTTCCTTTGTACTTCCATGTAGGTAAGGCCATATTTGATGAGCCCCTGAGGCACTAGGTTGTCTTTTAGGGTCTATCCTTATCCTTGTCATGTCATCAAGAGTGTCCCTTTCTTCTTGGGAATAACTAACAAAATCCATTAGTTCTGAGAAACCCCAATCTATTTCAATTATCCCAAGTTGTGTCGATCTTATGTCCTATCCCATCCATCTTTGGTCTTAGCAAGATATATCTTTCCTCACATTAGACTGTGTCAATCCCATCCACCTATCATCCTTATGGCCAAGGATATTTGAAAATTATTTGTAATTTCTTGGTGCATCTACATTTTGTTTATCATTTGAGCTTCTATTATATCTACTCAAGGTCACCATGATCCATCATATCATGGTGTGCTTTGATTGGTAAACATAGGGGCATGTCTTGTCTTTCATGTGATCATGTTTTCTTGGTTGTCTTGTGTAGTACCCACCAAGATCTTCAAGGTCCTATGCTACACTAGGGAAACCTCTTGTGCTTGTGGTTTTCTAGCATCGGCCCAACCAAAGCCCCTAGGACTTTAGGATGTTGGATTAACCTTCTTGTTTGTAGTGTTAGTCTTATGCAATGGATATTAATTTTCCTTGGTTCTTCATACCCTAGCGTGTGGTATCCTATGCTATAGAAAAATCCAATGCTATGTAATTGATAACATGGCATTAGATTGCATAATTCATGTCATAATCCCCCTATTGCATTCCCTCCATCTATTCTCCTAGCCTATAATCATTGATTTTGGTTGTGCAAGTGAGTTATCCTCGCCTATTATTTCTAGCAAGTCACTTAAGTTTTGACAAGTTTCCTACACCCCCCATTACATTATCCATTTTTATTTTCATTATCATGTTGCATTAACCATTTCATTATCCATTTTCATTTCATTATCATGTTGGATTGACCATTTCATTATCCATTTTCATTTTCATTATCATATTGCATTAACCATTTCATTACTCATTTGCATTTTCATTTTCATTATCATATTGCATTAACCATATCATTACCCATTTTCACTTTCATTATCATATGGCATTAACCATTTCATTACCCATTTTCATTTTCATTATCATATTGCATTAACCATTTCATTACTCATTTTCATTTTCATTTTCATTATCATATTGCATTAACCATTTCATTACCCATTTTCACTTTCATTATCATATGGCATTAACCATTTCATTACCCATTTTCATTTTCATTATCATATTGCATTAATCATTTCATTATCCATTTTTATTTTCATTTTCATATCCATTTCACTATCAAGATACCTTCTTCCTTTTCATTTCATCTTGCATTATCATTTTCATAATCAATTAATTTATTTAGGATAATATAGATTTGTTATTCTAAGAATCTTAATCCATTTCATAGTCAATTAAGTTGTTTAGGATAATATAGATTTTTAATTCTAAGCATCTTAATCCATCACATTTTCACATCTCATTATTATTCATTGTGTTAGGCACATTAGATACATATATCATCTTGCATCACACATACATGGAGATCACTACACATTCATTGCATATCATAATAAATCTCAATAACATCCATATAGTACATATAAATCACATCACATTTCTAAATTAATACACATACTCCATTGTATCCTACATCACATAGTGTTAGTATCACATCATACACCATAATTGTAAACATAAAGCATCACATCCTGCATCACAAACATGTTAGCCCTATACATCATAACCATCATGCATAATATACATCACATCACATAACATAATCATGATCATACATATCATAATGCATATATCTATAATACTTATAAACAACATCACATAACATCACATAATATGACACCATAATCATCCATATCATATAAATAATAATGTCCAACATATCCATCCAATCCATAATGTCTATAAATTTCCATGAAATAATAAGGGTACATGTATAGAGGAGTATGATATGAGTGTATGAGTACAAAATTATCAATGAATCATCTATCAAAATATGTACATCAACTCTACATATGTATCTAATACTGCCTAAATATCTGTCAAAACTAAGCACATGTACCCATCTTGTCTCCACCCCCTGTCCTCCTCTAACTGTTGCTCGCCGCGTCAGAACATGGTGACTTAGGTGCCTCTCTCCCTCCTCCTCCTCCCAGTGGCTTCCTATATCTACTAGATCCACTTGATGCTCTTGACTATGATCTCTATCCCGATCATGAAGTCCCTACACTCCTGTCATACACCAGTGTATATGGAGGGGCTCTCTAGGTAGGATCTGGCACTGTGATGTGATATAAACACATCCAATATCCTACCTCCTGGGTGGCATCGTCAAATCAATCCCTTGATGCTTGTGTTGCATCTCTCTCGCTTCGGTATCTATCCCTCTTCCCCTGCAACTTTCCCCTCTCCAAATCCCACACATCCTAGGCTAGCCTCATGCTGGCCAGTTTCCCTTATGCCTGCTTTACAAGTGCCCATGCATCATCCCTCTTCCCTTGAAATTCCTAAAAAATAACCTAGGCCTGGTCTACTAGCCCCTATAATGTGTCACACTACTACTTCATATCATCCAGTAGGCCCTGCAGTCTCTTAATCTCCCTCCCCAAGCCATCCACCTCTACTCCTACCCCCTCCTCTAGCATCAGTTGCACACCTTACAACCTCCCCACCTCTACTTGTAGTCTATCTCTCTCCTCCTCTGACTACCCCAACCTCCTCTCCAAAATCTTGATCTAGGCCTAAGCCCCTGCTAATCTTGTTGTTGTGTCATCCTCCTCTAGTGGCTATCACACCACCATCTCCCTCTCTCTTGCTATCTCATGTTCCCCCTCCTCCTCGAGGACGTCCATATCCTCGATCTCCTCCTCTTCTATCATCTATCCCCCCATTATAGAATCCTCCTCCTCACCCTCCCAATCATCTCATCCTCCTTTTCTGCCTCCTCCTCATCGCTTGCCTTGTTCTCACCCTCGCCCTTTTCCTTGAGTGCCTACAAAGGTTACTGTACTATTCGTACTACAGGAGTCACTCTCTCTGGCCTCCACTCCCTCCACCAAGTTGGATATCTCTCAGTAACCCCTAGATCATCTACCCTTATCCTCCATGGACATACCACCTCTATCAGTTGCTCCCACATTTGCCTCACTCTAGGCATTGATAATATCTACCCCACACATTGCCCTCTTGACAAATATGTAAGTATCTTTCCTCTGGCTCTGGTAAATCCTACTCCACTCCAAATTGTTGGGTCACCCTATCTAGTCTGCACATCTCAATAATTTAGGGATCTCTACCAATGAGGTAGCATCGTGAAAAAATTTATCCCCTATACAACCTATCCTCTACCCTCCACAATTTGAAATCATAGGAAAAATATGGCCTCCAAATGATCTCATCCTCTATCAAATCATCTAGCACTCATCACCAGAAAGAGATACTCCAGACCTTCAAGTAGTGTCTCATACCTTGATACTAAAAGGAAATCATTAGATCTACAACCCTCTCCTTTGCTCCCACAATATCTAGTTGTGTGATCCAGATATGCTGCTAGGCCCACACCTTCAGCAATGTCACATGAGTAATATTGGTTGCTCATTTGTAACACACCACATGCATATCTTTGTAGAGTTGTGCAAGGATGCTCACTCCCACACATAGACTCCTCTCCACCTCTCTATGATGTGCCACACAACCTCAATCAACTTGAGGGTGAAGAATCAGCCACTCCTATTTGGGAGGAGGATCCCACTAATCAGCCCGCATAGGTACAATGTCAGCGATGGTGTTGTGTCGATGCATGTGTCTATGTCCAATTCCTTCCCACTATGGGGAAGGTCTACTATCCTAAATACCACCCACAGGCTCTGCTCCAGGGGCTATCTGGTCACCCCACTCACCAATAATCCTCTAATTAGTAGTCGGAGGATCCTCCATACGTCCTCTAGAGTCACCATCATCTCCCATATGGGGAGGAGGAATTTTCAAGTCTCTCAGCTCCATTGCTTAATCAACGTGGTTAGCAATGGTCGGTGGGCTCAAATCAATGGGAATACCAACATATGTAGAAGTCCAACCATGTCAAGAGTGATGTAATCCTCATTTGTAAATCCCTCTATTAGGCCCAATGTCATCGAGTGTTGCTCCCTCATCCACACACTCCCTATAGGTTGCATCCATCCAATTCCTTTGTTAGCTTCTCCTCTATCCTTCATTTTTTTTTCTAACTCCCCTTTTGTACAATCACCCCTATGCACTATGTGATTGCTCATTCCTCTTTGAGCACATTCACCCTTGTGTGAAGTGTAATTTCCCATGCAACCTAGACACAGACCCGCCCCTATGTGGTCATGGAGTCTCCCATCTGTCATGTGAACATAGGTTTTCCCCTTTCCCCCAAAGGTGATCCCACATCTACCCATGCAGACGCATGATCACCCATTCTTCTTAGAGGTGAGTGTGCATCCGCCTAGGTAGACAGACACTCGCCCTTCTACCCACATGATCGCCCATCTGGGCTGTCATGTATTCACCCTTTCCTCTTGGGCGGATTCACCTCTTCATGGGCGGACCCGTTTCACCCTAGGTGATTGCATATTCACCCATGTGGATATGCATTCACCCATGCTACTACGTGATCACCCCTCCTTACACATCTACATGTCTTCTACAGGGGTGAATTCATCACCTCAAATAGGTGAGTGTGTCCCCACATGGGTGATTCTGTGAAACCCTAATCCACCCACCCATACATAAAGCTCAAAAACATGTGCTAAATGCAAGGACAAGGTTTGGTTTTTGAGATTTACCTAATGGGGAATGTTTCCCTCAGCATAGCACTCCTAGAGTACGTCCACACAGTGAGTGATGTCTCCTCGACGTGCCATTTTTCTCTCAATCTCGTTGGATGACATGTGTGCACTAAAATCCAAATGAATAGTAAATTTTCCTATTTACTATTTATATCCCCCCTTTTTTACCCCTATTTAGCCTACTTTCTTCTTTTGGACACCATTTGCACCCCGTGAACATTTTTTTTCCTCTGTTCAAAATCCATTTTTTATGGTTTTTCACCATGGTCCTCCTGACACTCTTCATTTTCCTCTATCAAGATGCTACCTGAGGCCCCTTCTTCCCCATACGCCCTCTCAAGGGGGCATAACCCTATGTATTTCTTCCATTTTCTTCTTATCCTTTTTTTATCATACAGGGGCATTTGACCATCGTTTTTCTCCCATCGAGTCACCTATGTTTTATTTTTCTTCAAAACATCATTATTTTAACAATATTTCAAAGAGTGGCATAATGTAGACATCTAAATTTGACCACTTCCATTTGATTAAATTAATTCTTTATTTCATCTAAACCGCATCTACATTCATATTAATTAAATAAACTTATAATTTGATTAATATCCACCTTTATCCCTAATGTTCCTAAGGTATTTAATTAATCAATTAAATATGTTATCACCTTTCTTATCCAAATTAAATAAATAGATCAATTTATTTAATTTGTTCATTTAACTGACATGAATTCAATCAATTTTTAATTCACCCTTTTCTCTCTCCACATGTCACCATCCTCCATAATTCTTCCTTAATTTGGGTTTAACTTAATTAATCTGTGATTAGGATGTGCACAGCACTAATTGTGGTTAGTGTCACATCCTCCATAATTTGCAACTTACCTCTAATCCTATCATTAACCTACCTAATCATTTGCACAATCATTAACCTTGATTAATTAATTCATAACCTAGGTCTATTTCCAATTATGGTATGTGTACCTAATTCAACCCTCATAAATGCTTTCTCCTTTTGGAGAAGCTATCCCCATCCCCCAAGGAATTTTAAATTCCTTTTTATTCTCTCAACATGCCTACTTGGAATTTTTAATTCCATTTATTCACCCAAGGTCTCACATGTGGAATTTTTAATTCCACTTTATTCCCCCCACATCTTTGGAGGAATTAAAAGGTAATTTTTAATTCCTCCTCCAAATCTCAATGTTGTTACAAGAGGATTTTTAAATTTCCCTTGGTCTTCCCAAGGATTTCCTCCAAAATCTAGGGAGATTTTAGAAGAATTTTAAAATCCTTCTCTTGTCACATCCTCCCCATGATTTGGGGAGGATAAGACAAATCAAGCCTTTTCCTCTCCCCAAGGTACTTAAAAGTACCTCCACATGGGAGCCACCTCATCTCCACATCATTCCATCCCCTCCACCTAGGAAGACACATGTCTTCACCACATGTGTTGATATGCCTCAAGGCATATCAACCATTGATTCCTAAACCTACTTTCAATCTTGACCCTTCATTTTATTCTCTCCAAAATGACTAAACACTTAGCCAATTTCATTTTCATACAACACACACACAATTGCATACTTACACTTTTTATCTCAATCTCATTCATACCTCCATTGCTACAATTTTCAAGCTTTCATTGTGCATCCAATTCCATTTTCATCACTATCATTGCATCCCTTACACAATCACCTCCATTTCCATGTAGGTTGCATATCATTTGATCACAAAAGGAGCATATGAAACCAACTCAACAAGGGACAAACACTTCAACAATCTTGGAAAGGTAAAATTTTATGTTTGTTTGCTTGTTTTTTCTTTCTAAGAGTCAACTAGGCCAAGCTTGAGTGGTTTTCTTTTGTTTTTTTGTTTGCATTTAGTCTGTATTTGCATAGTAGGATAGAAAACACTGCACACAATTATAATCAATTTAAAGACTAATACTATCCCTAATGGGATGGTGACCTTGGAAAGGATATTTGATCTTGATAATACATCAAAGTCTGAAAGGGAAGCTTCAGGATCAAATAGAGGCAAGGGTGATCTCCAGAACCTAATATATGAGCTAGGTAAAAGAGAAGTCTCCATTGGGAAGGTATGTACTTCAGAGGAAAGGGATGGTATAATCTGTTAGAAATTTAGTACTTGACATATATAGTTAAATAAATAAATCAACAAGCTATTGTTAATTTAATAAATAAAAATTTAGTTTGAGTAGTTATTTTCTTGTAAATAGTTTTATACAGTGGAATCATGGATTTATAATGCCAATATGATGTAATATTTTTTTGGTGTGATGTGATTGACATAATATTGATTTGAGAGAAATCTCGATTTTTCTCTCTCATTTTCAATATGGTATCAAAACAGGTTACTTCTTGGACCTCTCTCTGATCTCCTTCCATTCATTTGTTTTCATCCAAAGTGGTGTTTACAATGGTACTACAATGAGAACCACATGCAACTACTATTGTTTTCTTCCATTCTTGCATTTTTTCAATAGAGGACCAGTGCGGACCATGTGTAAATCTATGACATTCATCACTCATTTGCATTTTCTTCTTTCCTTCCATCTTGGTCACTCCTTCCATTGTTTTTCCTCCATTTTATTCATTCATATTCAAAATCAGAAATATATATATATATAATGTTTTGAGCATAGGCGATTGAAGAGAAATTTGCACATAGCAGGCATTTACCAACATCTTTGTGCTAAAGTGGGAGCCTTTGATTAGGGTTTGCACATCCATTGAATGGTCTTGGAGAATTCTGGAAATCATTAATTATCTTGGAGGCTCGATTATCATTGAATGGTTATACGTAAAACCGTTTCCCGCTATACCAATTGTGTAGAAGATGAGACATCGAAACCACGTAGGCCAAATTTCTCCAGAGCATTTTGGATGGCGGTAGAATTTTTTGTTTCAACCAGATCAATATTTGAAGTGATGTAATCATGTTTGGGAGATAAGGAAGAAGAAGGGATTTCCCATAAATCTAAATCGGCAAAGCAATGTTGAGGCATTTCATCATCCAAAGGTATTGCTAATGGTCGATTTTCTAGAATATGTATTCATTGAATCTACTATTCAAGACTTTCATTGGTGGAGATTGATATCATCTGTGGAGTTGAATATACAGGAGGATATCATAGTGCCACTATAGAAAGTGACTAAGGTGAAAAAAGGTGTTTAGGGCACAAAAGGCATAATTTATTTCTTTCCAGGTTTTTCCTTTTATTTTTGAAAATTTAAGGATGCATTTTATTTAGCATAAAATGGATAAATTAAGTCTTTATTAAAATTTTGATGGAAATTATTTTCACAGTTGGAAAATATAGATATAGTTCATGTTAATTGAAAGAGATCTTTGGGAAATTGTTGATGGTATAGTGCCAAAGCCAACAAATACAAATGAACTTAAAAAATGGAAGGTAAAAGATAAGAAAGCATTGGCTATAATTGGTCTCAGTTTATCTAAACCTTATTTGCATCATGTAGATTTTAAAAAATCTTCTAAGGATATATGGGAAACATTGAATACTTTTTTTGGATCAAAATTTGATAGTGCAAAAATAACTATAAAACAAAAGTTGTATAGTTTGAAAATGGAAGAAGGTGAAGATATAGTGTCTCAACATTAGCAAATTTTGTTCTTTGATAAATCGGTTGGCTGGTATAAATGAAGAAATAAAGGGAAATGATGCAAAATCTATACTTTTAAATAGTATGCCAAATAGTATGTCTCACAAGGTATTCACCTTAAACAAAATCAATCCAAGTCTAGAAAGTATTGTATCCACATTGCTTGATGAAAGAAACAAACATGTTTTAGAAGAAGAAGTTGCATTGACTACACAAAACAACGCTAGTACTTATTAAAAAATCCAAACATATGAAAAAGTTCAAACATGCAAGGGGCACATGTTTTTATTGTAAAAAGACAGGGCATGTAGTATTGAATTGAAAACAGAGAGCACGGGATCTTCTTGATGAAAATTGCAAGATAATGCTTTGATGATTGAAGGATAGGACCACACTTCAAGTGATGAAGAAACTCCACATCAAATTGACAGAGAATATGTGTACTAATCTCTAGTTTTCCTCTATGTCAGTACTAAGGGGGGGTGTTAGAAATTTAGTACTTGACATATATAGTTAAATAAATAAATCAACAAGCTATTGTTAATTTAATAAATAAAAATTTAGTTCGGGTAGTTATTTTCCCATAATTTTTTTTATACGGGAATCATGGCTTTATAATGCCAATATGATGTAATAGTTTTTTAGTGTGATGTGATTGACAGAATATTGATTCAAGAGAAATCTCAATTTTTCTCTCTCATTTTCATTATAATCTAGGCCTTGAAGGATTATAGAGAGGTGATTGCTTTGAGCTATGTCGAAGAGTTAAAGATATATGACACCTCTATAATTACTCACACTATTCCTTTAAAAAAGGAAACCAAGCCTTTTAGATAAAGGCAGTGTCTAGTCAACACTCTATTAGAGCCATTAATATAAGAGGAAGTCCAAAATATACTTATATCTAGAATTATCTACCCAATGCAACATTCAATGTGGGTGGAAAATCTAGTGTTTATACAAAAGAAGAATGGAGTAATTCGGTTGTGTGTGGAATTTTGAAATTTGAACTGAGCTTCCAAGAAAGACAACTATTTGTTACCTTCATTAGATGAGGTCTTACAAATAGTCAATGAATCATAAATAATGTCATTCCTAGATGGATACTCGGGGTACAACCAAGTGATGGTCTGTGAAGAAGACGGGCTAAATATTGCTTTCTCCACTAAATGGGGAACCTTTGCCTATTGAAGAATGCATTCAAGCTCATCAATGCTAGAGCCACTTTCCAAAGAGAAATGTACATATCTTTCAAATGGATAATTGGAAAGTGTATAATCATATACATGGATGATTTGATGGTGTCCTCAAAAGATAGAGCAGACCATGTGAGTGACTTGCACAAAATACTCTAGAGATGCAAAGAATTGGGTATTTCTTTAAATCCTAAGAAATACATTTTTGAATTTAGTAAGGGAAAGATCTTAGGGAACATTATTTCACAAAATGGTATTTCCATAGATTTAGACAAGATTGAGTCTATGTACTAAAGTTGTCTCTACCTAATAGCAATAAAGAACTAAAATCTTTCTTCAAAAAGATTAATTTTGTTAGGAAATTCATTGGTGGGTTTATAGAGATTGTGTAGCCATTAAATGACATGTTGAAGAAGGACACCGTAATTGAATGGGCTATGAAATCCAAGAAATCATTTTAGGAGATCAAAGGATTCATTACCAGTGCACCTGTATTGGCTAGTCTAAATTATTCTAGGACTTTACATATTTATACTTTTGCTTCAGAACATTCTTGTGCAGGGGTTCTCACTCAAAAAAAAAAAGAGGGTGATGAAAGGATAGTAACCTTTATGAGAACTCCATTTAAAAATGTAGAAGTCAAATATCCTAATTTGGATAAGCAATCATTTACTTTAGTCAAGGCTGTCAAGAAATTTTGGACATTATATTTTGAGGAGCAAGGTGATAGTGATAGTTCTCGATGTTGTGATTAAGTCAATGCTAATGTAGAATGAGCTCAAGGAACGGTGTGGAAAATGGATGGTGATCCTGAAAGAGTATGACATGGAAATCCAACCCATGAAATTGGTGAGAGGAAAAGGGATATTGAATACACTAACTAGGGAAAATCAACAACTAGTACACCAATAGTATACTTAGCAAGATATCACATCCAATGACTAGTACAAGGAAATTTTCTAGTATTTGTTACAAAACAAGTGTGTAGACAACATGAATACAGCTCTGGGATGAGCATTGAGAATCAAGATCCAAGTGTATATGATAAAATTTGGGGTCTTATACAGAAGAAACTATGAAGGTGTCTACTTGAGATGCTTAGAGAAAGAAGATGTTGGTTTGGTCTTAATAGAATTTCATGAAAAATTCAACATTGGCCACAGATCAACTGAAGAAACTATCCATCAAATATTGTGGGAAGAATATTATTAGCCAACTCTGTTCAAAGATGCTTACTAGCATGTAAGGAATTGTCACATATTCTAGATAGCAACCAACAAAAAGAGAAATTCACCCATGCCACTGTAGCTTGTACACGAGGTATGTCCTTTCACCCAAAGGGGCTTAGATTTTATTGGAATGATATTATCCCCATTCATTTGCAATGCATAGGTTTATTCTAGTAGCAATTGACTATTGCACGAGGTGGTCTAAGGAAATCACTTGTAGATAAAGCACTACTACTGACATAATAAAATTCTTAGAAGGCCATTTCATGACCAAGTTTGGGTGCCATTCACTCTGGTATGTGATAATGGTCCTTCTTTTCCTTCAGTTCAATTTGTACAATGGGAATTTGAGAATAAAGTGGTTTTAAAGTACTCATCAAACTATTACTACTAAGGTAATGGAGTAGCTGAATCTATGAACAAAAAATTAATAGGTGTCATCAAAAAAAATTTAGATAAAAACCCAAAAGACAAGAACTCCCACATTAAGTTTGCACTATGGGCTGATAGAACTAGAATCAAGAATGCATTAGGCATATTCCTTTATTAGTTTTCCTATGGTTATAACCATATTCCCCATGAATCTCAAAATTCTAACTTTAAAATTCATGGAGAGTTATCTAGATTTAGATGACAACATTCAGGTTAGGTTGCTTAACATGTTAAATTTGGATGAAAAGAGGAACGTTTCCCTCGAGCACATTTTTAAGCATCAAATTTTTTTCAAGTGATGGTTTGACAAAAGAGCTATAATAAAATCTTTTAGGATCTCAGATCTTGTCTTGTTATGGGACAAGTCCAAAGAAAAGAAAGGGAACCATTCATAATTTGATAGACTTTGGACATGTCCTTACCAAATATCTAAAATCTTAGGAGAGAACACTTTCAGGATTAGTACTATGACTTGAGAACTTGCCCCATTTCCCATCAATGGGAAGCTTATCAAACACTATTTTGGATCTTGAGAGTGAGTTTTGTTTTTTTTTTTAATTTTTTGGTCATTTTTTTCTTATCTCTCATTTCATTATATTCGTTCTCATTCTACTCTTCGTTTTTCTATGAGTTTCGTGAATGTTTTGGCCACAAGTATCAGCCATGAATAAGATATCAAGGGTATTTCTTTTTTCAAACCATTTCCTTGTTTAAACTCAAGGTCTATTAATTTGTTATTAAGCTTCAAATTCTTAGATGATCTAATTTATTGAAGTCTATAAACCTATGAATATAGTTTCCTGGGTCTTACCACCTATATATTAAGTGAATCAGGATGTGGATTTAGGATGAATAGCAATGACCCTAGAACTCAAGAAAATATAAAGGTGTTGTCCTTCTTGATGACCACAGTGATTCCCAACCCAATACTAGGTGATAGCCTAGAGAAAATATTAAAAAAATGAATGATAAAATAAACAAAAAAATAAAGATTAAACTGCAAGTGGGTGATTCAAATAACCTTTTTTGAGGCTATAGACATCCAACTAGTAGTAGAGCTATGTTTGAGGGAATCAGAGGTACCTCTGTTGGGACTATAGACACTTAGCTGGAAGCAAATCTATGCCCATACCACACCAATTAAGTCTCAAAATAGAATAAAGAAAATAATATACATATGAGTAAAAATAGTTGGGAGAAAGGGAAAGATCATACAAATTGTCTTGGTTTAAAGGTTATCCTATCGCATCTTGACCATGTTTTGAAGGAATTAATCAAAATGCACACACTATGAGACTCGGGTATCGTATGTGATGGGTAAGTTGGTTAAAGTTCTTAGATTATTATGGACTATTTTGCTTAGTCTTGGGATAGTGATATCTTTGAGTTTAAGATTGTGGAAAATTTTTGAATATAGGAATAATTTTCAATCATTTTGTTCGTTGGTTGTTATTTTTTATGCCTTTGCACTCACGCCCCTTTTTATTTTTGATAAAATGGGGACCCCCCTCTTCTCGTTTTTCATGTCATTTTTTAATTTTTATCCTTTCCTTTCTTTCCCTTTGTTTTTCTTTCTTTCCTGTGCTTTGTCAAGTTTTGGGGGTCATACTTTTCAGTGTTTTATTGCTTTAAGCTTCAAGCTCGATGACTGACCCTTTCCCTGCTGGTGATTGTGTTTTTTTGTTGCCCTTTCAAGCATCATGTGTCATAATTTCTTCTTACTGACTAATCAAACCTCAATTCTTGATTGTGGTGCCTTGTTTCACATGCACACCACATTAGTCCCTTCACTTGACTGCACTGACAAGGAGAGTTAATGCACTGGCACCTAAGTTAATGCACCATTAATGTTGAGTTATTAAAGGTTTATTAGGTGAATTTTGAATCAATTTATAATTACCCCTTTTGATATTCATGATTGAAGAGCTCTACGAGTGTTCTTAAGCATCCTCCCTACCCGTTGAATTCACAATTATTGTTGATGTGTGAGTTTTCTTGAGTCTCACTATGTTTACTCATGTTCATATGTTTTTTATTAATGATAAACAAGTTTTGAAGGGTTCCTGAAACCCTGTACAAAAAGGGACAATGGTAGAAAAGATAAAGCAGTGGACTACCCACCCAAGAAACCAAAAACAAGCTAAGTACAAAGACATCACTATGTTTACTCATGTTCATATGTTGGTGATTACTCATGTGTGTTTTTCTTCATTTGTGACACTTTTTCTCATGTTTGTGTGTTTCATTCATGGTTATTGCATGTTTTGTGCTCTTCATCTTTTTCCTTCCTCACATTCATTCTCCAATTTGGTTTTGAATCCTTCCTCTTGTTGTGGTTTCAAATTGTTGTTTCTGCCTAGTGTGATTGTGGGGTTTTTCCCTTTTAGGTGTTTTCTTTTTTGTTTATCAATTTGACCTTGGGAATTCTTTTGTGGGTTTTTCTATTTGTGTTTTTACCTTTCATTCTTTTCTTTTTGGTTTTGTTTCCCTATCAAATTTATTGTACTTTTGACACATTGATCAAGGGTGTTTATAATGTTATCATCGATCGTCGGGTTTCAGGATAATCGGAGTTCACTTTCTTTTGCCTTAGCATTTTGAAAACTTAAAACATGTTAGACTTAAAGTGTCATAAGTTCCATGTACCCATTAAATAAATAAATTATCATAAAGTATAGTGAAACTATGATCCCCGACCCTCACTTCTTTCTCTAAGTCACGAAGTCTAGGTTTTGTATTAAAATGACAAATGAAAGGACTAAAACCCAAACCTCAACGTTCGAAATATCAATCTTAAGACTTAGAAAAATATTTTAATAATTTTTAGTTTTGGTAATCGTTGGTACTTCTTACCATCTTTCTTATAGAGGTGAAAGTATAAGACGTATCCTCGATCTCTAATCCCCAACAATCTACATAAACATCTAACAAAAATTTGTTTCCAAGAAACATTTTTGGACTTTGGGAATCAGACGTATCCTTTGTAGACTTCCTTATTGAGGTAGGAATTATCACAAAATCCTAACCCAATTTCCAAAAACCTCGAAATGAATCACTTTTATCCGAATGATAAATTTGATAAACATTCCTTTAATAAATCCTTTCAAATAAGTTCAAAACAAGTTAAAGTAAAAATGGCCAGGTTTTGGGGCATGGATGTTTCTCTTACTCGATATCAAAGCCATAAGACAAGTGTCAAGAAACATTGCTAAAGCCCGAACCCCGATAAACTTGCATGTTTTTGAGCTTCGCAAATCAGGCATACCTCTTAAAACTAAAGGAAATAAAAAGAAAGAGGTATAAGGTGGATATGAACCCCAAATTTTGAAATTACCTTTGGGTGTTGCTAGTCAGGATAATGCTTAGAATTAACAACATTGCTAAAGCAAGAGGTAATCCATCCATCTGAAACCTGATTTGATGCAATGCTAGAGGAATAAAATCACTCTCACAAACTCATTTGACAAATCTCAAAACATTCCTCATCTCAAGTTCCCTTTTCCCTTCACAAAATCTTGATTCCAAAGCACTTAAACTGAAAACAAGGCACCAAACCACTTATTGATCCCTCAAACACTTTGAATAACAACAAAACAACTGATTCAACCCAATTCCCAACCTTGACATTCCAAAAATGAAAACTTCTCAAAATAGACCCTTCAAACAACAAACTAGGCCCTTTGAGGCCATATACACAAACCAATACTAAACTCCAAGCCCATTATATTTTGTAGATGCTTAAAACCTATTCCAATATATTTTCACACACCAAATAAACCTTCTCACACACTTTCAAGACCTTTTAAATATCAACTAATGGCTTATTTTCACAAGTCTTCCCTTAATGCTAGTAGGCTGCCACCTTAGAACTGTCAAACACAACTTTGAATGTAGAACCCTTCTTAAAACTATAACAATAGTTTTGAGTACCTTTTTTAGGGCTTTAAAACACAACACAAAACCAATATAAGTTGCTTTGGGAAAACAAATTCAATACAAGACTATCCACGTCCTATTTAGGCCTAATTAGGCTTTGATTAATCAAGGGCTTATTGGATTCATTAACTTCAAACAAAAATTTACTGAACCAATGCTTCGAAAACTTGCTAATTGACTTGTACAAGCTTATTAAACCATCAAAAGTCCACTTCAAGAGTTATTTTTATAAACCCTAGACTCTAACCTCCATCTTTCACTCACAATGCATTGTATTAATAGGACAGTCAATAAAACAAAGCCCACAAACTTTAAATTCTCCAATCCCTATCTGAAATGGGATCAACATACACCCAAGCACCCTTTCGAAGAAAAATTACACAAATAGGATTCATATTCCACTGTCAAACTTTTGAAAAATATCACTGTGCATTGGTTTACCATATTTTTACACATTTACCAGTCCAAGGGCATCAAAGAATCCACCTCAAACCTCATCCTCACACTCTGCAACTTGGAGATATTTTAAAATGCACATCACACTTTCATACCACCAAGAATTAGCAAATTCCACTGGTTTAAAAGGGAGTAACACAATTTTGTAATCTCACTATTTACCCTAACAGAGGGTTTTGACAGTTTATTGAAAAATTGCAATAACTTATTCAATTCTACACCAATCTGCATGAGACAAAGTTAGGATGGAAGGTGATTGAAATATCTGACACTTACCACCAATTAGAAACCATTTATTTCCCGTGCAGGGCCGTACAAGATCAGAAAACAGTGAAATATTGAAGAAAATGAAATAAAAACAAAGTTTTGCAATGATCTAATTCATTTATTCAATCACCCACACCTCTCCAAACATACAAAAGGAATTTTAAAGGAATTACATCATGAATCTTGAGTTTCTAACTACCTTCAACAACCCAAATCAAAACATGACCTTTCACCTTCCAATGTTGCTTTTTAGCAATTTTGCAACTTTGTGACATCTTTTACATTTATTCAAATTTTGACATCAAACTTAAAACTTGACCTCCTAAGGACTTTAATACATGGAAAATGACCCTTGAGAAATATTGAAACATCAAAATTGATCATCCTTCAAAATTTACTTCATGGAAACATGATATTGCCAAGTTGCTCCTACACCACGATCCCCGAGGAGTCAAAGCATGGATTAATTGAAGGGTTTAGCTCATTTCAAACGAAGGGTAAAAGGGATCCCCAATCCTCAATACTCAAAGAAATAGAATTCTAACTTAAGACAATCGTATTGAATGGAAAATGGTATAAATGAATCTTTGATCCCTAACCCCCAAAACATACTTTGGACTTCACAAATCGAGAATACAACTTAAGGAAAGAATATTGTTGTGAAAGAAGTAAATGGGAGACTTGATCCGCAATACTCAAATAAACAGAATCATAACATAGGAGACTCACATTGCAAGCAAAGGGTATAAGGGATTCCTGATCCCTGATTCCTGAAGAACCAAATAGAGAAAAGAGGAACTCTTCAATGCAAAGGTATTGGTATGAGATAAGGGGTAAGCCTGAAAACCAATCCTTGAAATTTTGAATAAACTCTAAACTCCTTCCAAACAAGTTATGATTTTTTTATGAAAGATATATGTTGTCTAACATGATTTTTTTTTAGGGCTTTCTCCTTCTAATATATGTAAAGGCTAACACATGGTGTTTTGTGCATATAGGAATTATACCACCTAAGGATCCAAAAGAGATGAAATATTAATACGAAGGATATTATCCACCTTTGAATATGTTCACCCCATATGTCGGTATTGGAGACACAAAATTGGGCCATGTGGACATGGATGAGTTCAAATGAAGAATTTATAATGAGGAAACCAAGACTTGCATGGTCACAACTTTGGAAAATCCAGGTTTGGTGGAGGCTATTGCATTTTTAGTAACAATTCAATCTCTTGAACTAGTTCTCACTTGTGTCAACTATTGCAACCATAAAACTAGAAAGGTGTTGGGAGCATCTGGAGAAGTGGTTCTAGATGTAACTATGAAAATGATCGAGAATATTTTTAGAATCCCTACCCATCCTGAATATGAGGTTGTGGACATGAAGAAGATCATCAAACATTTTGATGACCATGTAATAGAGAATTCAAATTATATCAACAACAATCTATTGCTCCATCCTAGAAAGGTAGCTTCCAAACTGGCTAAGGTTCAACATAGAAGTGAATTCAAAGAAGATGTCAAAGATTTGATTGTTTTATTGAGTAGGGTATTTGGGTATCAACATGCTTGGTATTTTTACCCATGGATGGTAAAGTTAACCAAAACCAGTAACACTACTAACAAGAAGAGAATTGATTGGGCTACTCACATAAGTGATGTCATTCATGAGCAATTGAGCAATGTCCTCACAACCTCCAAGTTCTACATGAAATCATACTTAGTTTATTTGATGTCTTCACAATTTTCATTCCCAGGAATTACCAGGGTTGGTTCTTTTGAGCTTGGAGAAGTGACAATCTATCAACACTATCCCCGATTGGAGTTGGAGGCAAGTTATCATAAATTCTTTGTTAATGATTATTTCATATATACAATGATTAGAGGGTTGGAGGGAGACTTCTCTAGGAGAATTTGTAATGAATCAATGGAAGCAATAAAATGGATTGGGAACTAGTATATCCAATACAACTTTTTCTTATATTAGAGTGGAAAGCTTCCATAAGATGCCCTACAAACTCCCCAAGTACCCTTCAAATAAAATTTTTATGTTGGAAGCATTCAGGAAAGTAACTAAAGTGCACCATATCATTGTTAGGAAGCACAAACCTGGATACAATTTTCCTATTAAAAATAGGGGTATTCCTCTGTGTTAACATGAAAAATGTAAAAGGTGCAAATGTGGAAATGTCCAAATATAATCTTACACTATACAATGATGCCAAGGGTAGGTTTTATCCTATTGGAAAGATCAACAAGGTAATGGGTTCCTATTCCATCCATGAGCCAAAGAATGAGGATCACTGGGCTAATTGTGAGGAAGTGTTTAAGGTCAAAATGAGGGATTACTATCAGCTGACCGTGTATATGATGAAGCATTGTATAGATACCCATGTTTCTAAGGAGAAAAAGAATGATGGAAAGGTCCTTAACCCAACTTATCAGGTTCAAAAAGTTTATAATCAACCCATTTTTAATATAGAATGATCGATTAAGGGAAATGATGATATCAAGACCCAAACACAAGAGGTAATCACTAGTTCTCTTTGGTGGTAGAAGATACCCCCATGATGAAATTGTTGGCACCTACCAAGGAGGTTGAGAAGAAAAAGAAAGGGGAAGGCGCATCTACTATAGTCACCAAGGAAGGGCCATCTACTGTTGTTTCCCCAACTAGGGAAAGAATAACCTACTAAGGAAGTAGGAAAGAAAAGAAAAGAAATATAATCCATACATTTATCTTGAATTGAAGAAGAGGTTGAGGATGGAAGTAAATTGGTTTGAAAGAAGAGAACCAGTGAAGCAATCAGGGAAAGGGTTGCTCAAAGAAAATTTGAATAGGCATATTCTTCCACTTCACCTCATGAGTCACCATTTCCTTCATCACCTTCATCAATAGAAGAAAAAAATCCTACTCCACCATCTTAGACACCACCGTCTACTCCTCCCCCTCCAAAAGGTGAACCACCTCATGAGGAAGAAATTCCTATTGATACAACACTCAAGGAAGAAGAGATATAAAAGGAACCTTAAAGGGAAGAGAAATCACGAGAATAATCTCACATGGAGGAGGTTTTTACTGAAGATACACATGTGGAAATGCACAGAGAATAAGTTCATATAGAGGAGGTGTATGAGAATGTTTATACTGAAGAGGTTAATACTGGAGAGGTTCATACATAAGAGGTTCACAGAGAGGAGGTGCACACTGAGAATGTTCAAATGGAAGTTCACATTGAGGAGATTCTAGTTGAGGAACCCAATGTTGGAGAGGTCAATATGGAAGAAAAACCAATACAATAAAATGTGTCGAAACAACCTCATGAAGAGGAAGTGGACCAGACAAAGAAAGTTATTGAGGAATAGCCTTGTGAAGAGGAAGTACATGAAGAAATAATTTGAGGAGAAGAAGAGGTTGCTCAAAAGTCTAGGCAGAAGGAACTTGAGGATGATGATGAGGGTTCCCATAATACTGAGGCCTTCACTTCTCAAAAAGAAGCATTCGTAGTTGTGCTGGTGTCATTAAACCATACAATTTAAAGAGGAAATGAACATATGTGGAGAGCTTGGAGAAAATTTTAAGTGTATTAATAAAGGCCTTCCAATCTCTAAGGAAAAGGTGAAAAAGGCACAAATAATATCCACCATTTCCATTAATGAACAAGGAAATAGGACAACAGAAATAGTTGTCCCCTTGGTGGACAAATTAGAATCAGAGATAACCGCAGAAGATTACCAGATCTAGTAGGTTGATCTAGGTGTTCAAACAAGATATGGAGAACAACAATCCCTCCAAATTTTTGTCACTAAAATTTTGAAGAGAATGTAGAAAGACGAGAAAACAAAGGAAGAATTGAAATCCCAAGTAGCACAACTCATGGCTTGTGTAAATCATCTTATTGGACTAGTTGATTATGTTGATAGAAAGACGATAACACAAAGGAAGAATTGAAATCCCAAGTAGCACAACTCATGGCTTGTGTAAATAATATTATTGGACTAGTTGATTATGTTGATCCTAAGTCTAGATTATAGGATGCATTGAAGGTGAGGTCAGGCATTCTAACCCAAATGGTTGGATTCTCGTGGCACAACAATGGAAAGAATATTTTTTGGGTTTAGTGGACCAAGGATTCTTAGCAAATTAAGTTGAGCATAAATGAAAACTATTGGTTTGGAAAGATTACATCCCACTTCTTCATCAGATAAATGAAACAAAAATAGAGGATCTATTGAAGGTTGTAGTAAATGAAGTAGGAGAGCAGGATCAACTCCCAATATGGGTGAAAGCAACAGATTTTTGTGTTAGAATTTTGAATAAGTGCAAGAACAAGTTGAACAATGATAGAGGCCAAGCCGAGCAAGTGATAAATAGTATTCGCCAGGTAATAGAAGACTTGGGTTGCACATTTTGGGATACTCCTGTTTTGGTAAGAGAACATAATAAAATGGTTGAAGAATTGCAAAGCCAAATACAAGGGAAGGTCACACAGGAAGGTATTGATATGATGGTAAATAAGAAACTTCAATCTCTTTAGGAAGAACAGGAAGCCTTCAAAAAATACAATAGCAAAAGGAAAATATGGCATTTGATCAAAAGGTTAAAATCCGGTTTCATAAGGGTCTAGACATGGAAAGAATGAACGAAGTAGTGTCGATATTCACTAACAACTTCACCAAATAACTGGAGACAAGAATGTCGTTATATTTTTTACAATTTCAATAAACAATTGTAAATTCCCACGCCCAAATGTGAAAACCAGATTTGGCATTGGAATTTATGATATATGTTAGTGTAAATGCCCACACCCAAATGTAAGGATAAAGGGGGCATTGGAATTTTGATAGCTAGTAGTTAGACTTTAGTTATATTTCAGTTAAAATTTAGTTTTCTTTTTATTTCCTAAGTTTTAGCACGTTGAACTGAATTTCAACCCAGTTTTGCTTTTGTTTAAATTTCAGCTTGCTTTTAGTTAAAAATTGAAGCACTGGAGGTAGTTCCTTTATTTTGGATCATTTCAAAGGATCTGATTTGGATGTAGTTTTCTATAAACAATCAATACAATCTCAGCGTGGATTTTTCCTACCAACTTTGTGGATTATCAATTTAATCAAAGGGTTATGCATGTGTTGCATACATCTTAATTTGGCATCATAGTGATGGTATGAGTATCTTGCTTTAATCTAAGTTGTCAAAATAATGAGATCTCATTAATAATTATGGAATTAAGTAATATTTCATATCAGATATGTGTGTACTTGACGGCGTTCTAATTGTATGAAATTTGAAAATCTTATGTGGTGATTAATTTCCTTTGAAGATTGCATTGTTGTTATTGGTGAATGTGTGAAATACTATTTATTGTTATAGTGGTTTGGAGGTCTTGTTTAAATGTACTAAAAGGATTGGTAGAATATTTATTATCATTTTCTAATTAGGTTAAATTTTATTTGCATTACTTCTTGTTACTCTATCACTTTTGATCTTTCTTTTAAAATCGGTCTGAAATACTTTAAGAGCATTGGAGTAAATACAAATCTGCTAAAAAATTGAAATGTAATCTATATTTATGAATTGTTGAAATTATTATTTTTGATTGTATGTTATTTCTTGTAAGCTTTGATGTCAGGACCCTTGTAAACATGTTGACAACGACTTTGTGTTGTCCCAACATGACTAAGAACTAGTTATACAAGAACCTTGGAGTAGTTTCACTACTTTTCAAGAGGGGAAATAAACCCTTATTGCATAGCACAATGTAAGTGATTAAAACCACCCCCAACATATACTAACGTATTTACATCTTGTCATTTGAAGGATGGTTCCTAGGCTTCATGTTCCTCGTTAGATTGAGAAAGAGGAGGAAGCCCAGAATCCACAAGTAGAACCACCAATTAATCCTCTTGGTAATCCTCAATTTATTGATATCCTTCAAGAGATAATAGAGATATTGGGTCCTCATCAAGAGGTTTCTCATTCAATGCATTCCTATTCTTCTCAGGAGGAGGAGCCTTGGTGTTATAAAACTTTTACCTTGAAAAGAAAATAAATAGAAGAAAAATTCATGAGATGGGTAAAAATAATTAAGAATGAAAATAAATTAAGTTAAATATTGGATTAAATAAGTAAAAGAAAAAAAAGAGAGAATAAAATAATAAAGGGGATGCAATTAAATCTCGAGAGTGAAAAAACATTATATAAATCATTTGATTTGTAGTAAAGTAATTAAGCCTTTTGTTATGAAAGGGTATGTTTTAATGGGTACATTGGTTGGATAACTACCTACCAAACATTATTATAAATATGTAAATTTGATGAGTAGGGTGGGCGTGAGAATTTCTCTTGTTTGATTTGAATGAGAATACAAGTAGGCACTCGAGAAAGGGGCACACAAAGTGTGTCCAAATCGAGGTATAGAGTACACCTGTGATTGTCCTAGCCAGGGCTTTGTGCATGTAGGAATGGTATGAGTAGGCACACCTTTTGTGTGAGTAGGCACACACTATGTTTTTACACAGACTCTCCAGGTCACAACTTGATATCGTGATCAAATAGCAAGAGAAAAAACCAAACCCTTAAATATTTTACAGATATGTATTATTTTCACTTGTGTTGAATAAATTGAGTTTTTTTTAATGATCTTTTCTCTATTTATTTTAATTAAATATATGTAGTAAAAGTGTTGTATTGTTTATTGAAAATTTATAAAATTAAACTTAACTAGTTAATCATAATAATATTATTGTGGGAAAAAATCATATTATATTTTGGTATCAAAGCCTAAAGTTTTCTCTATGTTTAATGTATTTGGAAATTAAAATGAAAATTTTGATACATATATAGTTAATGCAAAAAATTAAAATAAATTAAAAATTAATAGTTACCGTGTATAATTTATTTTACTAACATAGTAAGTAAGAATAAAACATTTATTAGTTCCTACCATGGAACTATAGTGGAGGGGGTAATTTTTAACTAGCAATTAAATTATGTACTTCCACCAATCAAAATCATTAAAATATTATTCGTAAAAATTTGATACAAAGTTTCAAATATTTTAATGATTCAAATTGAACATTTTTTAAAGAGAATAAGATAGTAAACAATATTTCTTTATTTTCATTGGACAAATTATTCTTCTTCGAAAAAATAATGCAATAAAATAATAAGAGTAAATGGAATGACATTCAGCCTCTAATTTAGTCATTTTTTTCTCCTATTATGAGGAGGCAGTTTCTTCCTCCACTATGCATATTAGTGTGTAAATTTGATTTTTTAATTTGTCTCTTATTAATATTTATATTATTTTTATAATCAAATATTAATTATTTGATACATATAAAAGATTATCAAATATTTTTATTTACATTTACATGAAATTCACTTTCAATTCATTAAATAAATAATTAATAATACAATATTAAAATGTAAACAAACAGTAAATCAATTGTATAAGTTAAATTAGTAAAAATATATGATAAATTAATAAATTATTTATTTTCATTTTTAAAATAAATAATTAACTAAAATTTATTTTATAAAAATATAATAAAGTTTTAATTATTAATAATAAATAAATAAAACTAATTTTAATATTTTAATATTTTAATAAATAAAATGATATTTTTAATGTTTTTAAATTAAATTGATTTATAACTCTTGTTACATGATCTAATTAATTATAAAATTATTATTATTACATAATATAATATTAATTTTTATTATTATTAAAATTTATTATTGACGTTATTTATTATAAATAAAAAGAAAATTAATTCAATATTTTTTGTTGTATTACATAAATTAAATTAAATTATTTATAAAGAAATAAAATTTATATTTCACTTAAAATAAGAACAAGATATATATAAAATATTAGAAATATACAATTTAATGTTAATTTTATAGGAATATATAAACAATACATTTTTATTGAAGCTTTTGGAAGGAATAAAGATATATTAATATTTAATTATAGAACATATTAACTCTATATGTAATTTGGATTTAAACTGATGACCTTTACCATTATAAGTTAGCATGCTACCAAAATGTACCATACTTTGTTATAACAACCAAAGTCACATTTCCATATTCAATGCTCAAATTAACATTCAGACTTTGAATATTCATTCTTTTCTAAATATTTGCATTGATATTAATAAAATAGTATAATGTAGTAATTAAAAATTATCAAGTCACATAGTGAAATTGGTAGATATTATGTTTTTACAAAGTAGTGCCAAAACATCTCAATTCAAATCTACTTGGTAGTAAGATACTAAGAATTCAATTCCTTATTGAAGTGGTTTTATTTATGAATGGTTATTTAAATAAGACTATCCTATTTTTTTGACACTAAAAACCTCCAAATTTTCTTTCCATCTCATAGTTACCAAATGTTTAAAGTATCAAATACATATGATATGACCTTGATGCAAGATACATCGATTTATTTGGATATTTTTTGTACATATAGGGGAAATACAAATTTTATTTTATATTTTTCTTTTCAACTCCTAATTACCAACTATACACATCCTTGATGTAGTGTGGGTGAAGTTGGAAGCTTCTTCTCTTTAAAGTAGCTTTAAAATGGGAATTTTTACAAAAGAGGGAAGACAGATTTATTTCTAGGAAAAGTGGTTGTGTTCTTATTAAAGTAGATATTTTAGAAAACAATTAAAACAACTAAAATCTCCTATATAAGAGGATGACATAATTTATGGACAATGACTGAAGTAGATGATGGATTAATTTCATTTGATATTCATTAAATAAATATAATTAATTACTTGTTGCATTTCAAGTGTTTTTAGTCACGTGTCTCCACCTTTAAGAACATGTACAATAATAGACACATGCAAAAGCAAGTAGAGAACTCTCTTGGACAAAAGTAAATTTTAGAAAATAAATTCATATTGAAGATTTTGGCTTGTTATAGAATATAGTTAAAAAAAAAAATGAAGTGGAGGATCTTGGATTGTTAAGCTATCAACTTCTATTTTGTTTCATGTATAAAAGGTATTTTGGGCTGAGTTGTATTTTGGGTATTTTTATTTCATCAACACAATTGAATTTGATATTTCATGACAGAGCAATGTGATCATAATGTTTTTTATTTCATTCTAATTTCATGCACTTCTATATTGATACATATAGATATGGATATGCTCCAAGAGTATCATATCCATATAATTTCTAAAATGTGTAGATACACATATTTGGTAATGAAAGAGGAATTATCCTACAACTTTGATGTGATCTTAATATTTTTTATTTCTTTCAATTTCTATTCAAGTGAGATTGGATGATTGTCACTTTTGAATTTTCAAAATATGCAACTATAGTGTATTTGTTGAAGATATTTTTTACAAATAAACTACCAAAATTATAATTAAGGGTTTCAAAAGAAATCTATCGATGTATTATTTAACTAATTTGAACTTTTTCCAATTGTTACCAGCTAATCCATAAAAATTCATGACAAGGATAGCAATGCCATAAATAGAAATTTAAAAGATCATCAATAGTTCATTCTTGACACTAATTCAATCGAACTAGTGCTATTTTCAAATTTTCAAAACTTCTAAAAACAAAATCCTCCTACTAGCATTTGGTAGGAACTTCACAGCAATATAGCCTTGTTTACTTTTGTTGTTTTAAATATTATTATTTACTGCTCCAAATATTTTTTTCGTGTTGCTCTAAATATTATTCTTTCCTACTCCAAATATTTATTTCTTGTTGCTCTAAGTATTTATTCTTTGATGCTTTAAATATTATTATTCCTTGTTGCTCTATCACTTATTAAAATTTAATTAGATTATATTAAAACAAAATATTAATGAAATCAATTAATTCATTTGCATTATCATAGAAAAGACTTATCTTGTGTGGTTAAAAAATTATAATAAATATAATGGATGCTTTAAAAAATAATGATAATAAACATATGTGATTATTTTTGGGACTTTGTATTATTCTCTGAGTTTTGACAAACATTTTGACACATAGTCCTACCCCCAATAATTTATTATATTTTTATTTTTATATTTAGTGCTCAAGCTTGAGGGTCTTCTCAAGTATAACCCATTTTAGATATTTATTATTCAACTAGTCCTAAGCAATTATTACACCTTAGTAATTATGATAATTATTTAGTAACTAGATAATAAATCAATTATTCTTCAATTTAACGTGATTTTTTTACGTTCACATATTGAATCTAACAATAGCATCTAAAATCAACCACAAAGCCTATGAGGCATTAGAACTAACCAATCAGGCTTTGTTAAATGAAGTTGCCCAACTAGCTTCTCAAGTACAAAAACTTAAACGGCAAGTAATGGATAACAAAAGTCACTCACATGACAAAATATCCTCTAATGATAATTAAGTTACTTCCCAAAATAATTCTAGGCATATAAAAAATCAAGAAAACTAATAAAAAAACAAAAGAAAGCAACAACGAAAACAGGAATCAACTAAGGTAGAATTAAGTCACCTGATTATAATGGAGACAGGAACTGGGGAAGAAGCATAAGTGGTTGACTAATCTACGATATCTTGATTTGTAAAATACTAGTAGCCATGATAGAATGTAAATTTCCACCTATCAATTGAAAAATAGTGCTTTAAATTGGTGGTAAGATACCCTACAATTCCTTAATTTGCAAGCACATAAAATTAAATGAGATCAATTTAAATTACTTTTTTAGAAAAAAAAATATCTTTCAAATCATTTTATACAAGAAAAATAAAATGAATTTTTTTACTCAAACAAAGAGTACAAACCATTAATGAATATAAATAAAATTTTGAATTATTAAACTGCTTTGTACTTTTTATAGAAGGTAGAGATCTAGTACATTTTATAAATGGTTTGAGAGAGGAATATAGAGAAAATTTGTGGTGTGGGAAACATACTACATTCAATGAAGCAACTCAAATGGTAGAACAATTTGGAAAACATAATATTTATTACGAAAAAAAATGACAAAAGAATAAAAGGATACATAATGAATCTTTCTTTGAATCAAGAAGGAATAGAGATCAACCACCTCATATGGCTAGTATACGAACACAAAAATGTAAGAATTCATTTAGAGGAAAAGTATCAACAGGGATCAAATATTATATTTGTACAAAGAATCATTATGCTAAGGATTGTCCCAAAAGAGCAGATAAGGATGCTCAATGACAAAATAATCATTCAAACAATTCTACTCAACCATAAATGAAAATATATGCTACTATAAATACAAGTACTATTCATTATCAAATATCTTTAGCAGAAATTAGTGGAAAAATCAATGGCCAAAATATAGTTTTTCTTGTGGATTATGGTAGTACTCGTAGTTTTATCTCACCTAAAATAGTTTCCAAATTAAAACTTGTGTCTCTAGGTATCACTCTTACTAATGTTATATTATCTAATGGTAGAATAATTAAACAAACTAGAGCCATTATTGAAATTTACCTTTTGAATTAGATAATTGTTATCAATCAAGATTGCACCCTAGTTAAGTTAGACTCAACTTTCCTGCTGAAACATGGAAACATTCTCAAGCTGTGGGTGACTTCTAGCGAGAATGAATCTCCAAAGAGGGTCAGTTCCCCTGGTAGATCACCTAGAACTAAATGATTTTTCTAAGGAAAAGGATACAAGGATGACTGAAATGAAAATCCTAAAACCTAAAGGGTGATGCACCAGAACTTTAAACTTATTCACTAACTCAAGTCACAATCAGCTCTCAAAACACTAACTCTCACAATCTCATATGAAACATGCAATACAAAAGTGATTTATATGAAGGCTTGAAATTAAACACAACATACAACTCACATCACATGAATTTTCGCACACAAATTTGCAATAACGAAACATAAAAAGGATTCAACACTTAGAATCATAATGAAACATCAAATCATTGTTGCAAAATGAGACAAAAACTCTGAGATAGGAATGCCTTGTTGCTTTTATTGATCTAAAAGGAGTCTCAAAACATGACAATCTGAGTTACTAAATAAAGCTTACAAAACTCTCTGCAAGTGATCAAGAGAGGAAGAAGCAAAATCTAAACTGAGAAAAAACTAAGTTTTCTCCAATATATATCTTCAATGAGTGAAAAGGGAAAAATTTGAGTGAATTTCTCACCATAATAGAAACTCAAGTGTCTCTCATGAGCAAGAGGAAAAAAACACAAAATGAGGGCATAGAACTGACTCAAACTAAGTGAGAATATGTGGAAACTTTCCCCCCTAAGTAGATCAACCCAAAAGGACTCAAAAATCAAGTCAGAAATGACTAAAAAATAGAAATAGAAACTCAGTTCACTTGTTTTTTCTATTCTACACAAATGAGACTCAAATTGAAAAAGGAAAGATTCTATGAGAACTCTATGCACTTGCTCCAATTTACTGCATTTTAAATGACAATTACTAAAGCAATTTATAGAAATGTTACTTTAATATTATCTTACAATGTTTGCAGTCTCATTTTTTCAAAAAAGAAGGAGAGGTCGACCTTGGCCTAATTTATTTTTGCAAAATACAAGGCAAATATGACATATATGATTTTCTCAAAAACCAAAAAATTGAAGGAATTAAGAGTCCTAGGTATGCAAAATGTGAAAAGACCCTACATCACCATGGCATTAATATTTTTCATAAAACTTTAAAACAATGTGGAAAAACAAAGTCGGCCAACTTAGGGTAAATGGGAAACCCTAAAACACAAAACCACGAGCCCTAACTTTTAGCTTTCATTTTGCATTTTTGATTTTCGTTGAAGACTTAGGCCTGCCTCTACATCGCCATTAGGGTTTGAGCTTCAAGTTTCATGGTATATTATGGAGCTATAATGGAGAATCCATATTGAGGACGAATGGTAAAGTTTCTACACAGAAACTACAATGATTCTCCATTTATTTTCATCTTTCAAATGCATTTTTGGAGTCTTTTTTTTTACCCACGACCATTGATATTTCATGTATTTCTACCTTCATGCTTGGTTATGGCTGCCATTGAGGATCTTCTAGAGTTTTCTACCGCGGGCATTTTGAATTCACTTTCTTTATGAGAAATTGACATAAAACTTAGGTAAGTTTTCCACCAATCAAGCCTTGCATTCTTCTTTATTTTTTGTCAATAAGATGCTCATTTCAAGCTCAATAAGTGCAAAAATAATGAATACGTTTGTTTTTTTGTGCATTTTTGGTATAAAAGACTTCAAGGGTTCCATTATTGTACAAAAATAAAGAAAATATTTGTATTTTAGTTTATTATCTTCTTTATTTATGAGACCTTTCTGCATCTCATGGCCATAGCCTCTCCATTTTCTAGGTATTTCTAATACTTGCACATGTTGGAGGGTTCCTTCTTCTGCTGGTTGTGATTCCTCCATTTAGCTTTTTGGGAACATGGGTTCAAAAACCCTTGGTTGTGGCATGAAAGAACTAAAACTTTATTTTCAATTCCTCCATGGAAGGTCGCGGCCTCTCAAAACTCCAAGTTACTTTCCCTTATTTTCTTGCAAAAGAACTTTTGGGTACCCCTTTACAAGAATCTCTTTATGCAAAGCTCAGGTTTTTGAGCTCCATACATAAACATTTTTTGGGTCTTGTAAATGGTTAAGGATTTTCCCTACTCGTTGGCCAAGTCTTCTCTTTGCATCTTTTGTGTATAAAACTTCTTGGGTTCCATTATTCCCCTGAAAACCCTTTAAACCTCCATTCGGCCATGGCTTATGCATTTATTCTTCTAGTTGTTTATGCTCCAGCATGTTTACATTTGAATGGAAAAAAGCACCTATAGGTGTTATGAGGATTCCATCACTGTAAGATATAGTTCACTCTATATTCTAAAAATTTGCATGAAACAATGCTTCGTATCATTACTTTGTCCCTTTAGGGGAAAAATACATGATTGTAAACCCTCCTTTTATGAATTTTTTTCCACAAAATGAATCATGTCAAGATGCTAGAACAATAACCTGAATACTATGCTTTTATCTTGCTTTAATGATGATTTTTTCCTATATGCTCTATTCAGTTACTAAACACATTGTCCATATGAACACATCTATACTTGAACTCTTACATTTATGTTCCACTAGAGTTTTTTTTACATTTTGGAATTGACACTGTTGTTGTCCTTAACATACAATTACCTATAGCTATCATGAATAAATGGGCCCCTGCAAATTTTGACTGTAAAATTTTGGTATTCACCATCCCTTAGAACAATTCTTTCATCAAATTATACAAGGTATGAATTATTCTTTGTGTCCATGGATAGCATGATGATCTAATTTATGCAAATGTATCATTCATTTTTTACCACTCCTTCTATTTGTAATCATAAATGAATGCTTTTATCTTTTGTCTTCTACACTCCCATACATTGCTCCTCATTTGATCACTGCACTCTAGTCCACCCAGCTTTTGACACAAGCTATACCCCACTCACTAAGACTAAATCCCTTGGCCACCATGTCTTTGATTTCATGACTGGTGCATTTAAATTTTTTGTTCCTTTGGTCACTTAATGCATGATTTGCTTCAAATATATGCATTACATATGATATGGACAGCAAGAATAATGAAAAACCATGATGCAAATGATGCACTTTCACTCAATTTTGCATGTTACTTAAGCATTCTAAATGATCCCACTTCTCATTTGTGATTCCCATTACAAAGTGGAGGGTTGCCTCATTGCACCTTTGACTTGGTTGTCATGAATGGGCAATGGGCTAGTGATTCTTACAACCACTTTGTGAATTATTCCTTAAGCTGAAAATGCTTTTATTTGAGCAATCTGAATGTTTTTTCTTATCTCATTCCCCTCTTGAGACTTAGGGGCAGCATGTTGGGCTCAACCCTTTTGGGAGCCTATTTTTCCACCACATGCTGAAATTTCAAAAGAAATGAATCCAACAATGAAATTTCACCTATACCTACATAGTGAACAAACATGTTAGATAAAAAAAAATAGTGAAGCTCAATGCTCCTGTGATGTTTGATTTTTTGGCTCTCTTGCATCCATTTGATACTTGTTCAAATGATTTAATGCATCATATACATATGATATATCTTTGTTGATATAACATATGATGATATTTATATCTGTAGCTCTAACACATCTTTTCAATCATCTGCAGGTTCATCTAAAGATCAGGAGCAAGGAGGAGCTGGGAACAACGAAGACCAACACAAGACTACAACAGGCAATGATGGATATACTTCCTTTCATGTGTTTTTCACTACTTTTATCTTCAGATGTATAGTATATCTTTATGTTGCATTAGTTCAGCTACTCCCATGGCTTGTGTGGGACATTTGATCATTCTTTTCCTTTCAATGTATAAAACAGTAACATTTTACAGTCTTGTGTATATTCCATTACAAAATGAATGAAAACAACAATTTAATGCAATTTATGTGATTCCTTTTGTTGTAACACATTACACAATAAAAAAATTGAACTTCATTTGATGGAATCATTTGATATGCAATGGTTAAGCTTTAGTAGAAATATTTGAATACCTTTCAATTTTTGATACAATTAACTAATTCAGCTCTACCAAATTGAGTTGTGAGTGAAATTTGGTAACATTTCTAGAAATTTATGTTGAATGCTTTCCTACTAAGCATATAGACTAGTAGCCTTAAATAATCCATTGGGCATGGAGTAAATCTTTGCCCCCCTCAAACTCAGAAAATCATTGTAACTTAGTTGCAAAATCTCCAAACAGCAACAAAAACTAAATAGAAAGCAAACTACCGAGGCCTTGGTGGCTAGAAAATTGTGCATGAGCAATTATGGAAAAGAAAATAGAACTGAAAGAAATGTTCCAAGCACTTATTAGAAAAAAACACTAACTCTAACCTACACTAACCAGCAAAGATGGTACTTAGACAAAACCATTAACTGGTTTTGAAAAATAACTCCCTCTTCTAACCAATAGAGGATGCTTTGCATGCTTATGATTCAACCAAAAGAGATGGGGAAAGATGAAATATCCAACAAACTATTGCAACACCTTTCTGAGAAGGAAAATTTAGTCACTTACCCACCTATCTTGATTGTGGAGCCAGTGGTGATCAAGTGAACAAGTGGGTTGGTTGTGATTAACTCGATACATCCTTTGATGCTCTTGATCAGTGTTTCCATGGGGATGCTCTTTCTTGTTGGCTTCCAACCAAGCTAGATTCATAATGGTACATCCCCTTGAAAGTTTTGGAGTAGAGAGAAAACAACTTGAGTGATTAGAAATAATAGCATCACCTTCACCATGCATGATAGCTTGCTATGATTATTCCTCCTCCATGGTCAATGGACCATCCTCTTCCATTAGGGTAGCTAATAACTCATCAAAGCTATCAACTCTTGGAAGGCTCTTAGGAACAGATGGACCAGGCTCAAAATCCTCATTATTACCCAAGGAGGTACACTCCAAATCAGGATTTTCTTCTTCAATGAAGGAAGGAAAATGTTCAAACCATGAGATAGCCTCCTCCCACAAACTTTCAATCGAAACAACAACCTCAAGCTCCTCCAACTAGTCAAGGTCATGCAAATCAACTTCATGAGAAGTTTCTTGATTTGAGAGAATGGGCTTCCCCCCATCAAAACCATATTCTTCCTCTTACTCCATGTCTGATTTTTCTAATTTGGTGGCACAAAAGGAGCTAAAAATAGCTATCTCTTCACCCTGGTGATTAGGTTGCTCCATAACTAGTGGCTCATTTGAGAATACAACCACTTCTACCTCTTGCTCTTGCTTCTTAAGATAATCCTCCTCCAAATATGTTGGCATAACATCTAAGCATGAGCAGAAAAGATCAATTTTAGCTTGAAATAGATCCTCCTCAAGCTCTTGATCATTCAAACCAAGGTTGCTTTCTCATGTCTCATGGTAGCACTCATCAATCCCTTTAGTCTCCACAAAAGGCTCATCTTTGCACTCCTTTTGCTGATCCAAGGCTTCATTATTAGATGGATTGAATTCAACCAACAACTCCTCATATTGTTGAGCATCTTCTTGTTGTTCTGAAACTATTGTCGAAGAGATCAGAACAACATCTTCTTCATGATTTTCAATAAAGGGAGGAAACTCATCAAACCAAACTATGGATTTATCCTCTTGATTAGCCTCATTTACCTCTTCATCCTATTGTCTCGATTGATCTTTTGAGATAAACACTAAAAAAATTTCATCTTCAACAAAACAAGGAAGCTCGTTATTCAAAACATTGAAAGATTCATCTGGAGAAGTCTTTTATTGTTCAATTTTTTCTACTCTAACTAGGAACACTCCATAGTTAAATGCAATAGATTTACATTTCTAATCTTCTCCCATATGAGTAAGATATCTTGATCAATGGGTTCATCCTTGGATTCATCAGGTGGGGAAACTTGGGGAGCTTCTTGGATTTCTTAAAAGGAAAAAGGTTGTTCAAAGGGTTGCTCAGAAACTGTACTAGGTTGAACCTAATTATTTTCCTCAATTTGAAAAGGATGAAGGCTTCTGAAACTTGGAATTTCAAGCTTAAAAAGTCATCTTGAGGAGTTAAGGACTTTATCCTTCCTAAAACTTTGAATCTCAACTTTAGGAGTATTAAGAGACTCACTTTGTCTAAAAGTTGGAAATTTATGCTTATGAACCTCCTCTTGAGCAGATTGATCGAGAACTGAAGGAGCTTCTTGGACTTGGTTCCTTTGTGTTTGATAAAATGTAGGCTTCATATGCTCCTCTTTTGCAACTATCTCTCTTTCAAGGTTTTCCTCAAATTGTATCCTTTGTGTCTCCAACTCTTGCTCATAGAGATAGGCTTGATAATCCATCTCTTCATGTTGTTGATTATACTCTTATTGCCTCTTGATCTCCTCTCTCTGCTTTGTGAAGTCAAGTGTGAAGTCAAGCAATATACCATTTATGCTTGCAATCTCCTCCTTTTCACTCTCTTGGAGTTGGCTTTGAGCATATGAAGGCTAATATGGAGATTGAGCAAGGGTGGATGGGTGGTGATTATATTGAGCATGTTGTATTTCTTGAAAATCCATGGAATTAAAGCCAATAGCATGATTGACCTGATATGGTTGATAAGGAGGTGGATAAGTAGAAATTTCATGATACGGTGGCTGGTAAGACATATTTCCATGAAACATAGGCATATTCAGCCATTCAAAAGCTGGAAAACAAGAAAAAATAGATTTTCTAAAATAAATCGGCACTTGATCATACTGAAACCAGTAAATTTGAGCTTGTATTCGCCAGATGTGTGTAGATTTTTGCCTCCAAAGGCAGGTCTTTCTGATATACACACCTAATATCAGCAATTAATGATCAAATATTGGACTGAAAGAGTCCAATCAGTCCCACCAGTTATTCCAAAAACTGTTATCAATCAAGATTGCACCCTAGTTAAGTTAGACTCAACTTTCCTACTAAAACATGGAAACATTCTCAAGTTGTGGGTGACTTATGGCAAGAATGAATCTCCAGAGAGGGTCGGTTCCCCTGGTAGATCACCTAGAACTAAATGATTTTTCTAAGGAAAAGGATACAAGGATGACTGAAATGAAAATCCTAAAACATAAAGGTTGATGCACCAGAACTTCAAACTTATTCACTAACTCAACTCACAATCAGCTCTCAAAACACTAACTCTCACAATCTCATATGAAACATTCAATACAAAAGTGATTTGTATGAAGGATTGAAATTAAACACAACATACAACCCACATCACATGAAATTTCTGCACACAGATTTGTAATAACGAGACATAAAAAAAGGATTCAACACTTAGAATCACAATGAAACATTGAATCATTACTGCAAAATGAGACAAAAACTATGAGATAGGAATGCCCTGCTGCTTTTATTGATCTGAAAGGAGTCTCAAAACATGACAATTTCAGTTACAAAATAAAGCTTACAAAACTCTCTGCAAGTGATCAAGAGAGGAAGAAGCAAAATCTGAACTGATAAAAAACTAAGTTTTCTCCAATATATCTACAATGAGTGAAAAAGGGAAAAATCAGAGTAAATTGCTCGCCATAATAGAAACTAAAGTGTCTCTCATGAGCAAGAGGAAAAAACCACAAAATGAGAGCATAGAACTGACTCAAACTAAGTAATAATATGTGGAAGCTTTCCCCCCTAAGCAGATTGACCCAAAAGGACTCAAAAATCAAGTCAGAACTGATTGAAAAATAGAAATAGAAACTCAGTTCACTTTTTTTTCTATTATGCACAAATGAGACTCAAACTGAAAAAGGAAACATTCTATGAGAACTCTTTGCACTTTATCCTATTTACTACATTTTAAATGACAATTACTAAAGAAATTTATAGAAACATTACTTTAATATTGTCTTACAATGTTTGCAATCTCAATTTTTCAAAAAAGGAGAGGTCAACCTTGGCCTGATTTCTTTTTGCAAAATATAAGGCAAATATGACATATATGATTTTCTCAAAAACCAAAAAAATGAACTAAGGAATTAAGAGGCCTAGGTATGCAAAATGTGAAAAGACCCTACATCACCATGGCATTAATATTTTGCATAAAACTTTAAAACAATGTGGAAAAAACAAAGTGGGCCAACTTAGGGTAAATGGGAAACCCTAAAACACAAAACCACGAGCCCTAACTTTTAGCTTTCATTTTGCATTTTTCATTTTCGGTGAAGACTTGGGTCTGCCTCTATGCTGCCATTAGGGTTTGAGCTTCGAGTTTCATGGTAGATTATGGAGCTATAATGGAGAAGCCATATTGAGGCCGAATGGTAAGGTTTCTACATAGAAACTACAATGATTCTCCATTCATTTTCATCTTTCAAATGCATTTTTGGAGTCTTTTTTTTTTTTACCCACGGCCATTGATATTTCTTCATGTATTTCTACCTTCATGCCTGATTGTGACCATTATTGAGGATCTTCTGGAGTTTTCTATTTCAGGCATTTTGAATGTACTTTCTTTATGAGAAATCGAAAGAAAACTTAGGTAAGTTTTCCACTAATCAATCCTTCCATTCCTCTTTATTTTCTATCAATAAGATGCTCATTTTGAGCTCAATAAGTGCAAAAATAATGAATACGTTTATTTTTTTGTGCATTTTGGGTATAAAATACTTCAAGGGTTCCATTATTCTACAAAAATAAAAAAAAATTCTACATTCTAGTTTATTATCTTCTTTATTTATGAGGCCCTTCTACATCTCATGGCTGTCGCCTCTCCATTTTTTGGGTATTTCTAATGCTTGCATAAGCTGGAGGGTTCCTTCTTTTGTTGGTTGTGATTCCTCCATTTAGCTTTTCAGGAACATGGGTTCAAAAACCCTTGGTCGTGGCATGAAAGAACTAAAACTTTATGTTCAATTCCTCCATGGAAGGTCGTGGCCTCTCAAAACTCCAAGTTACTTTCCCTTATTTTCTTGCAAAATAAATTTTGGGTACCCCTTTACAAGTATCTCTTTATGCAAAGCTCAAGTTTTTGAGCCCCATACATAAACATTTTTGGTTCTTGTAAATGGTTAAGGATTTTCCCTACTCGTTGGTCAAGTCTTCTCTTTGCATCTTTTGTGTATAAAACTTCTTGAGTTCCATTATTCCCCTAAAAACCCTTCAGACCTCAATTTGGCCATGGCTTATGCATTTATTCTTCTGGGTGTTTATGCTCCAGCATGTTTACATTTGAATGGCAAAAAGTACCTACAGGTGTTATGAGGACTCCATCACTGTAAGTTATAGTTCACTCTATATTCTAAAATTTTGCATGAAACACTGTTTCTTATCATTACTTTGTCTCTTCAGGGGAAAAATACATGATTGCAAACCCTCATTTTATGAATGTTTTTCCACAAAATGAATCATATCAAGATGTTGAAACAGTAACCTAAATACTATGCTTTTATCTTGCTTTAATGATGATGTTGTCCAAATGCTTTGTTCAAGTACTAAACACATTGTCCATATGAACACACCTATACTTGAACTCTTACATTTTCATTCCACTAGAGTATTTTTTACATTTTGGCATTGACAATGTTGTTGTCCTTAGCATACAGTTACCTATAGCTATCATGAATATATGGGCCCCTGCAAATTTTGACTGTAAAACTTTGGTATTCACCATTCCTTAGAACAATTCTTTCATCAAATTATATAAGTTTTGAATTATTCTTTGTGTCCATGGATAGCATGATGATCTAATTTATGAAAATGCATCATTCACTGTTTAGCACTCATGTTTGTAATGATAAATGAATTCTTTTATCTTTTGTCCTCTATACTCCCATACATTGCTCCTCATTTGATTACTGCACTCTGGTACAACCAGCTTTTGACACAAGCTATACCCCACTCACTAAGACTAAATCCCTTGGCCACCATGTCTTGGATGTCATGACTGATGCATTTAATTTATTTTTTTCCTTTGGTCACTTAATGCATGATTTTCTTCAAATATATGCATCACATATGATATGGACAGCAAGAATAATGAAAAACCATGATGAAAATGATGCACTTTCACTCAATTTTGCATGTTACTTAAGCATTCTAAATGATCCCACTTCTCATTTTTTATTCCCATTTCAAAGCAGAGGGTTTCCTCATTGCACCTTTGACTTGGCTGTCATGAATGGGCAATGTGCTAGTGATTCTTACAGCCACTTTTTGAATTATTCCCTAAGCTAAAAATGCTTTCATTTGAGCAATCTGAATGTTTTTTCTTATCTCATTCCCCTCTTGAGACTTAGGGGCAACATGTTGGGCTCAACCCTTGTGGGAGCCCATTTTTCCACCACATGCTGAAATGTCAAAAGAAATGAATCCAGCAATAAAATTTCACCTATACCTGCACAGTGAACAAACATGTTAGATAATAAATAAAAAATAGTGAAGCTCAATGCTCCTGTGATGTTTGATTTTTTGGCTCTCTTGCATACATTTGATACTTATTCAATTGATTTAATGCATCATATATAAATGATATATCTATGTTGATAGAACATATGATGAGATTTATATCTAGAGCTCTAACACATCTTTTCAATCATCTATAGGTTCATCTGAAGATCAAGAGTAAGGAGGAGTTGAGAACAATGAAGACCAACACAAGACTACAACAAGAAATGATGGATATACTTCATTTCATGTGTTTTTCACTACTTTTATCTTTAGATGTATAGTATATCTTTATGTTGCAATAGTTCAGCTACTCCCATGGCTTGTGCAGGACATTTGATCATTCTTTTCCTTTCAATGTATAAAACAACAACATTTTACATTCTTGTGTATATTCCATTACAAAATGAATGAAAACAACAATTTCATGCAATTTATGTGATTTGTTCTGTTGTAACAAATTGCACAATAAAAAATTGAACTTCATTTGATGGAATCATTTGATATGCAATGGTTAAGCTTTAGCAGAAATATTTGAATACCTTTCACTTTTTGATACAATTAACTGAGTGAAATTTGGTAACAATAATTTTGAAACCCAAAATCATTTTCATGTTTTGAATTTAGGAAAATATGATGCATTATTGGCATGAATTGGTTAGAGAAGAATAATGCTTTTATAGGATGTGAAACAAATAGGTACTCCTTGTATTAGACATGAGGACACGTCAAATTTTAAGGGCGAGAGAAGATATCTCAATATTAAAACCATTTTTGCCATGCGAATTAAACATAGTGTTAAAAAGGATTGTAAGCTTTTTTGAGCTATGTTAATCCCAACATGTGGTAAATTTAAACTAGATATTAATTAAACCTATTGTTCAAAAATTTAAAGATGTCTTTGTTCATGAATTAAATAATTTACCTCCTAGTCATTCTATATAACATGTAATTGATTTAATTCCAAGAGCATAACCCATTTCTAGAGCTCCATATCGACAATACATTCTTGAATTAACTAAATTAAAAATCTAGTTAACACAACTACTCAAGGAAGGAAAACCCCGACCAAGTGTTTCTCCCTCGGTGCTCCCATACTATTTTTCAAGAAAAAGGATGGAACCATGCAACTATGTATTGATTATCGACAACTCAATAAATTAATCATAAAAAATAAATATCCACTATCTAAAATTGATGATCTTTTAGACCAATTAAATGGTGTTAAATGTTTTTAAAAAAATGATTTATGATCTAGTTATCATCATATTCGTGTTAAAGAATTTGACATAGCTAAAATGGCTTTTCAAACTCAATATGACCATTATGAGTTTGTTGTAATGCCTTTTGGATTAACTAATGCACCTGCAACTTTTATGAAACTCATGCATGATGTATTTCGTCCATTTTTAGATGTCTTTGTGATCATTATCTTCAATTATATTTTAGAGTACTCAAAGAATGCAAAACATGAAAATCACCTTGAGATTGTACTATAAACTTTATGAAAACATAAATTGTATGCCAAACTTAGTAAATGTGAGTTCTTTAAATCCAAAATATCTTATTTAGGTCATATAGTTTCAAAAAATTATTTCACCTGACCCTATTAAAATTAAATCAATTCAAGATTGGCCTATACCCAAGGATGCCCACGAAATTAAAAAAATTAGGACTATCTAGGTTTTATCATCAATTTGTTAGAAATTATTCTAAAATTGTTGCACCTTTAACAGATCTCACAAAAAAAGAGAAAATTTATGAATGGACTCTATAATGTGATAAAGCATTTGACACATTAAAAACCTTGTTGACATCTATAACCATTCTTTGTATTCCTGATTTTAGTAAACCCTTTTTTGTAATTACAAATGTACATGGTACAGGTATAGGTGGAGTTTTAATGCAAGGAAACCAAGTAGTATGTTATGAATCAAGGAAACTTTTACCTGTTGAAAGGAATTATCCTATTCATGACCTAGAATTATTAGGGATTTTCCTTGATCTAAAAGTTTGGGGATGCTATTTGTTGGGGAATAAGTTTATTGATGTAGGTGCGTCAAATTATATATGTATTTTTTATTATTATTGGTATATTTTCATAGGTTCTAGATATTTCTAGGCTCCTACACGTAGGAAAGAATTTGTTTGTTTATAATCTCTTAATAATTTCATTATGAGTCAACAAATAAACTAAATCTATTTGTTTTTAGCCTAAGTCTAGGAGATTAGAGTAATTTTAGGAGTGGTTTTGATTTTCCAAAATAAAGGAGGAATAACCTCTCAATAATCTTGTAATGAGCCAACAAATAAACTAAATCTATTTGTATTTAGCCTAAGTCTAGGAGGTTAAATAATTTTAGGAGTTTTTTATTTTCCCCGAATAAAGGAGGATTTGAATGAGTTTATTTTGGCTTAAGCTAGTTTTATTTTGATGTACAAAATTAATCCATGTATTTAGCATTTGAAAAAAGGGAGTTTCCCGTGTGTAATCAAAAAAATGTGTTTTTTTGATGAATAAGACTCATTTAGTAATATCTACACCATATTCTTTTTGTATCAGAGCTCAAAATCTAGTATTAGTAAAATTCTCATAACTTTCTCATTTCTCAATGAAATTGAGAAATTCAATTTTTTTATGGAAAGATGGAACTAAGTAGAATAAAACTCAAAAATTATTCTAGAAAATTTGTTTTGATGAGAGAGCAATATATGAAAAAATGTGACAGGTTTTATAGAAGAATTTTGTTGCAATTATGAATTAGAATTGATGTTGGTAAGTTTTATGAATTGAGATTTAATATAGTTTGTATATCTAAGGAATTATTTTATAGATAATCACTCAACCACAATAAAGAAGAATCAATTTGGTTTTGTTAGGAATTAAAATGTGTGTATGAGTAGCAAAATGTTATGTAGCCCTACATCATTTATATTGAAAATAGATCGTCGTAGTTTACAACATATTTTTACTCAACCACAATTAAACATGAGACAAAGGAGATGGATGGAACTATTAATAGAATATGACTTTACTATAAATTATGTTCCAGGAAAAGAAAATGTAGTAGTTGATGCATTAAGTAGAAAATGAAATGTCTTAACCCTTGAAAGAAGTCAATTTGGAATGATATTAAATCTAAGTTACCTATTGATAGTTATTTTTAATCACTTTTTGAAGGAATACAAAATAAATATTCCAATGTACATTTAAGTGATTGTCTTGAATCTTACACAATAGGTAGTAATGGTTTACTATATTACAAAGGACAATTATGTATCCCTGACTTACCCAATATTAAAAAATAAATCTTTCAAAGAAATTTCCTTTGGCCTCAAATGAAATATGAAATTTGTACATATGTCCAACAATTTCTGAATTGTCAAAAGGTAAAAATTGAACAATGCAGACCAATTGGTCTTTTGAAACCTTTATCTATTCCTAATTGGAAGTGGGAGTCTATAAGTATGAACTTTATCACTGGATTAGCTCGTAAAGGACATGACTCTATTCTTGTAGTAATAGACAAATTGACCAAAATGGGACACTTTTTACCTATTAAAATTAAATCTTTTGCTTTGAATATTGCTCATACCTTTGTTAAACAAATTGTTAGATTACATGGACTTCCTAAAAATATTCTCATATTGAGATCCTTGATTTACCTCTTCCTTTTGGAAATCTCTTTTTTCTAAACTTGGAACTAGTTTAAGTTTTAGTGTTGCATATCATCTTGAGTCAAATGTGAAAACTGAATGAATCAATATATTCTTAGAAGATATGTTAAGAATGTATACCTTGAATAAACTTGATTCATGGGAAGACAATTTACACTTAGTTGAATTTTCATATAACCAAGGATATCATTTCACTATCAAAATGTCAACTTTTAAAGCTATATATGATCAAAATTGTAATACACCTATTTCATGGTCAAATCTTATCCACAAAATTTGGTATGTTCAAATGAGAGTCTACTAGAGATGGAAGAAATTATTAATAAAAATAAACAAAATATGAAGGCTTCCCAAGATAGATATAAAATTTGGGTTGATACAAAGAGATCTCTATCTGATAATTTGAAGTTGGGAATCAAGTTTTTTAGAGTAAAACCAAAAAGTTCTTTAAAACTCGGTAAATATACTAAAATGACACCTCAATTTTGTAGGCCCTTTGAAATTTTAGAAAAAATAGGTGATGTAGCTTATAAACTTTCTCTACCACTACAATTACAAATTCATAATGTATTTCATGTGAGTTTACTTAAAATAAATATATATATATATGTGTGTGTGTGTGTGTGTGTGTTGTTCTAATCATATTATTGATTGGCAAAGTAATATTGTTGTTCACCTATTTATGAATTTAAAATTAAAACTAAAATTATTATTGAAAGAAGATCTATAAAGTTAAGAAATAGAATTATAGATGAAGTTACAATAAAATGGACTCACTGTGATATTAATAGTGCTACTTGGGAAAAAGTAGAAACATCAATATCCACATTTATTTGACTAAACATTTTTAAAATTATTTTTTGGTGCAGATAACCCTTGTGCTCCTAAGGGCAACAACTGATTTACAAGGGGAGAAATGTTATATAAAAATTAACCAGAAAAGAAAATAAATAGAAGAAGAAAAATTCATGAGATGGGTAAAAATAATTAAGAATGAAAATAAATTAAGAAATTTAAATATTTCATTAAAGAAGTAAAAGAATAAAGAGAGAATAAAAGAATAAAGGGGATGCAATTAGATATTGAGACTGAAAAAAATTTATATAAATCATTTGATTTGTAGTAAAGTAATTAAACCTTTTGTTATGAAAGGGTAAGTTTTAACAGGTACATTTGTTGGATAACTACCTACCAAACATTATTATAAATATGTAAATTTGATGAAAAGGGTGGGTGTGAGAATTTCTCATGTTTGATTTGAGTGAGAATACAAGTATGAGCTGGAGAAAGGGGCACACAGAGTGTGTCCAACTTGGGGTACAGAGTACACCCAGGATTATCTTGGCCAGAGCTTTGTGTGAGTAGGCACACACTATGTTTTTACACAAACTCTCTAGGCCACAACTTGATATCTTGATCAAACAACAAGAGAAAATGTCAAACCCTCTTAGCAAATATTTCACAAATATGTATTATTTTCACCTGTATTGAATAAATTAAATATTTTTTAATGATATTTGTTTTATTTATTTTAATTAAATATATGTATACAAATTTTTGTATTGTTTATTAAAAAATTATAAAATTAAACTTAACTAGTTAATCATAATTATTATAAATATTATTGTGGGAAAAGATCATATTATACTCAAGTTAGTGAGGGAGAGTGCTCTAGGATGCCTTGTCATTCTAGAGTAGAGAGAGAGGTTAAGCAAAATCCACCTTGTGGAGGGTATAGGTATGTAGTGCATGTGGATGTGGATGATATGCTAGTAGGGCACATGAGAGACCTTTGATCCCATCCACCTATGTTTAAGGGAACACTTGGGGATTCTGAGGAAAAGAATTGGTTATTGCCCTTAGATCATTGTTTTGTTATACATCCTTTTGGTGGAAATACCAAGGATCAATGTTCCATCATGAACTTGAGAGTATTTTCTTCCACTTGGTAGTTCCAAGAGGAGTAAAATCATCATCTAAATATTACCATTGTCTCTTGGGAGAGTTTCATGGAGATGTTTCATTCATGTTATCTCTCAAATCATTATAGGAAGAGACGTGCTAATGAGTTTCATGAGTTTTTCCAATTGGGAATGATGGTTGATCAATATAATAACTATTTAATTGAGCTTAAGTAGTATGCAAGTGTAGCTAAGGATGAGGGTATGTTAGTGCAATGCTTTGTGTATGGCTTGAATGCTAGGATCAACGGTGGTGTTTGGATATTTGAGCACAAGTCTTTGGAGGTTTTCATGGAGAAGTTGACACTAATAGAGGATAACCTTGCTAGAGGGTTCAAAGGCCATATTGGAGCTTCAGCTCCATCAAGATCAGATGTGTGAGGTTCTCAGTCTCAACCTGTAGGGTTTTTTAGGGCTTCATTGGCACCCTCTAGGTCGGTTCAACAATAATAATAGAGATATTCATTGGCCCCTCCACATGGGTAAGGTTTGGGTGGTTGTTATCCCAAGCATCATAGTGGAGGAGTAGCTAGAAATCCATAATCTGTACGTACCACTCAAGGACAACCAATGAAGAGTATCCCACCTAATTCTAGCAAATGGATTTATCAACAATTTCAAGCACCATCAGTGGGACATGGTCAAGGTAGAGGACCATATTACTCTTGTAGCTAGTAGGGTCATTATGTAGATCATTATCCTTGGATGTCAGCATCAGGGAGTAGTCAGAGGCAGGTAGTTTTAGAGCCTCTAGGAGGGGATATTAGGAGGTCCCACAAAGTGTTTGTGGTGATAGATAATTGTTAGGTTGAGCATAGAGGCACTATTTTTGAGTCATCAAGTGTGTTAGATGGAGTTCATGTATCTTCTTTATTTGGTTATGGTGCTTCAAATTCTTTTATTTTCTCATTCCTTGTGGAGTAATGTATGCTTATGGTAGCAAGGCAAAGTGTTAGTTGTTAGGTTGAGTTAGCCATCAGTGCTAAGGTGGTTGTTGAATCCCTTGTGTGTGGTTGTGTGTTGGATTTAGGCACCTTCACTACCATAGTGGACCTGTGTATCCTACCTTTAGGGTCTTACGGGATCATCTTGGGTATGGATTGATTAGAGGCTCATCAAGAGTGTATTAATTTCTGACATAAGTTAGTCAAGTGTGTGGATGATCATGGTGGGCGATTAGAGCTTCTTGGGGTCTAGAGACACATTTCTCTTTGAATTATTTTTGGATAAGCAACTAAAATGGAGCATACAACAGGGATGTCAAATATTTTCCATCTTGGTGAGTGTCGGTATGTGACTCTTGATGACCATCCTCTTCTCAAAGAGTTTGAAAATGTGTTTTTGAGTGATATTCTAGGTATGCTACCTAAGTGGGATATAGACTTTCAAATAGATCTCATACCTAGGGAAAAACCTATATCTCAGGAACCTTATCACATGACCACTCATGATCTCAATGAGATTCAATTATAGTTGTAGGAGTTGTTGGAGAAGGGACACATTCATCCTAGTGTTTCCCCTTGGGGAGCACAAATCATCTTTGTGAAGAAGAAGGTTGGGTCTCTTGGTTTGTGTATTGATTACCAGCAATTGAATAAGGTGGTAGTGAGGAATCGATATCCTTTGTTGAGGATTGATTATTTGTTTGATTAGATGAGGGGAGCCAAGGTGTTCTCCAAGATTGATATTAATTTAGGATACCATTAGCTTCATATTCATGAGGCTAACATTTATTGGATAATATTTTATACTTGTTATGGACACTATGAGTTTGTGACAATTCAATTCGGGTTGAAAAATACACCTTTTGTATTCATGAGTTTGATGAATGGGGTGTTTTGCACTTATCTAGATCAATTTTTCCTTATTCTCCTTGATGATATTCTAATTTATCCAAGGATAGTGGAGGAGCATGAGGTCCACTTGCGTCAAATTTTGAAATGTTTAAGCAATCATTAGCTTTATGGAAACTTTGTGAAGTGTGAGTTCTTCCAAAGTGATGTGAGATACTAGGGCCATGTTATCTTGGGTGAGGGTATCTCATTAGATCCCTCAAATAATTAGTCCATTGTGGATTGTCCATTGCCCTCGAGTGTCTCAAAGGTTCAGAGCTTCATGGATTTGGCAAGTTATTACTGTCACTTTGTGAGAGATTTCTCTAGAGTGGATCATCTTATTACTTATCTTTAGAGGAAAGGGAAGAATTTTGTGTGGTTCGAGAAGTGTGAGGAATTTTTTTAGGCTCTTAAGGAGATATTGACTAGTGCACTTATCTTGGTTGTGTTGGATTCATCATCAGATTTTGTTTTTTACACTAATGCATTGTTGGATGGTGTGGGGTAAGTTCTCATGCAAGAGATCTGAGTGATTTCTTATGAGTCACCAAAGTTTAAGGATCATGGGCTAAACTATCCCACATGATTTGGAGTTAGCGGTAGTAGCCCATGCACTTGTTCATTGGAGGCATCTTTTTTGGGTCATTGGTTTGAGCTCCATACTGATCATCATAATCTATAATATATCTTTACTTAGTTGAACCTAAATTACTGGTAGTATCATTGGATGGAGTTTCTTTCAAGTATGAATTTTTTGTCCATTACATCAAAGGGAAGAATAATGTTGTCACAGATGCCTTGAGTAGGAGGAGACATGAATTCTTAGTTTTGACCCTTAGTACCAATTTTTTGGGTTGTATTCTTGAGGCACTTCCTAGTGATATATGGTATCAGGAGGTGAGAGAGGAGATAGAGTCTAAGAGAGCCCTTGGGGGTAGGTTTTCCATTTGTTCTTTGGATTCTAATGGACTATTGTGACATCTTGGTCATATTTATATTCCAGTTTCCAATTACCTTCATTCGGTGATTTTTTCTAAGGCACATTGTGCTCCATATTTAGCACATCCTAGAATTAAGAAGATGCATTCCAACCTTAGATAGTTATATCATTGCAAGGATGAGTCATGATGTCTTTTTTTTGGTTAGATGCCTCGAGTGTTAGCAATTGAAGGTTGAACATCAACATCCTGCAAGTCTTTTGCAATCGTATTCCATTCCCAAGTGGAAATGGGATATGATTTCTATTGATTTCATTTTTGGGTTGCCTATGTCTTCTCATCATCATGATACTATCATGGTGATAGTGGACAAGTTGTCAAAGGTTTCTCATTTTTCACCTATGAGATCTTTGTCCTCAACTGCAATAGTATTGAAATGTGTATTCATGGAGGATATTGTGTGCTTTCACAAAGTTCCTCACAAGATCATTTTGGATCAAAACCCAATGTTCACATCTAATTTATGGGCCTCCTTAGAGCATGCTTTGGGGTGCCAAATTAATTTTAGTTCTTCTTATCATCCTAAGATAGATGGTCAAATGAAGAGAGAGAACTAGGTTCTTGAGGATATGCTTTGTATGTACATGATGGACTAGCAATCAAGGTGGGAGAACTATTTATAACTTATAGGGTTTTCCTATAATAATAGGTACCATAGTTATCTTGGTATGGCACCTTTTTAGGCCTTGTATGGTTGGCCTTGTTTTACTCCCTTGAGTTGTGATTTTTTGGAGTATCATGTTGTCTTGGGTCTCGAGATGCTTCAGGACATGGAGCAGCAAGTTGTTCGGATTAAGGAGAACTTGATGACAGCCCAAGACCGTCAAAAGAAGTATGTTGATTCTTGTAAATTGGATCGGCACTTCTCAATAGGTGACCATGTTTTCTTAAGAGTGTGGTCATTGAAGAGCCCTATCCATTATGGGAAAGGCTCTAAGCTCGCACCGCGCTTTGTTGGACCTTTTGATATCTTTGAGAGGATTGTTCATGTTGTCATGATTTTTTTGACCTTTTGATATCCTTAAGAGGATTGGTCATGTTGTCTATCATCTTGTTTTTCCACCTAGCCTATTGCATATCCACAACATATTCCATGTTTCAGTCCTTAGGAAGTATGTTTAGGATGTGACCCATGTTCTGGATTGGAGTGCTTTGTAGGTCCAGGAGGGTGGGAAACTTTCTTTGGAGCTCCTTGGTATTCTCCAATTGCATATAATGGCCCTCAGAGGTTGGGATCTAGAGAAAGTAAGGGTTCAATGGGACCTAAATGATGGGTCTTTAGTTACTTGGGAGTATGTGACACAGTTGAGAGTCCTTTATCCTTGTCTTTTTGGAGGCATCTAGGAGTAAGCCTATTTCTAGTGGGGGAGCATGTACCACCTCTCATGTTTGTGATCTTTAGTATATATTTTGGATTTGATCATATGCTTAAACTTGCATATTTGATTGGAGATTATTTGTAGCATCATTATTTTGTATTGGCATCAATTTTGGATGTAACTTTTAATATAGTTATATTATGATGGATTATGTTGTTCTATTTTGATGATTATACACATCTATATCTGAATGAGGTGTTTTATGATTATGATGTATACCTTGTTTAGGAATTATATGTGCTTCATCTATTATGTATATGCACAGGTACACTTGGTGTGTGCTGAGTGGATACAAATACAGGGAATTTTTCCACTTAACTTCACAGGTTTGAGTTATTCCTTGACGATGGTTATATGGGAGATATCACATTGGCCAAAATTATTAGCCTTACCCATCATACTCGATTTGAGTGTGACTTTCTATTATCCTACCCATGTTAACTGAATATCATCTTTGACATGATTTTGGATATCATACCCTTATTGTGGAAGTCCGGTGAAAGTGTGTGTGTTGTTTTATTTAATTTTTATTTTTTTCAAATTAAATTTAGTTTTTATGCTTAAATGGATTTAATGGTTAATGTAAATGTTGAATGATAATTGAAAATGGATTTATGTAATCAATTGAATTTGGAGGAAATTTGAGAGAGTTTCAAATTAAGAAATGAAAAATATGAATTTTATTAGCTTTTAATTGGGATTTAAAAAAGGGTAAATAGGGAAAAGCATTTCATTTTTCATTTTATGTTTTATTTGTGAAGAAGTTTTGAGAGAGAAAAACCCTATTTTGGGAAAATTGGTGATTTGTTGATTGGGAGTGCATTCAGTGGTAGAATTTGACAAGGTTGGATTTTTTCGGTTAGGAATCAATAGGGGATTGTGTATGTCATTTCGTGTGAGCTTTCATTTGGCATTCTTGATGTGGTATTTGTTTCAAATTTTGAAAGGAATTGAGGTATTTTGTTTGTCTTAATTAATTTGAGAAATTTATTGCAATTTTTTTGTAGGAATAGGTTTAGGGGATGTAGAATCCTCCCAACCTATGTCATTTTGTAATTTAGCTTGACGAAATGATTTTTTTCATTTAGTTTTGATATTTTTTTAAAATACGGGGTTATAAAGCCCATTTTTTTTAGATTCATGCAAAATGTATGTTTTATAGCTTAAAGGGGATTTGGGGTACTTTTTCTACCAAAGGGTATCTTTATATTTTTTATTTTTGAAACTTTAATTTTTGGTAAAATTTCAATGGAGTATTTGGGAATTTCTTGGTTTTTGGTTTGTAAAAAATATTGATAAAATTTGAATTTTTTTCATGAAAATGGATGTTTTTAAATGTTTGGATGAAGTGGTAATTTGTGAAGTGTGAAAATAGGTGTTGTGGAAACATTTCATGAGATTTAGATAAGTTGGAATTTTTGCATTGGTTTTTGTGCCACACTAGTTAAAGGGTGTGATGAGCTTAGGATGTAGGTATTAGAGAGGGTTATGAGAGTGAATCCCAATGTTTCCCTGGCCCAAATTGGCAAGTAGTATGATCATAGGTGGGGATTCATCTAATAAAGTGATAACTAATGAGACACAAGTAATCAATTAACTAAGATAATGGATACCCCTCTCATGCCTTGAGTGCTTGTACGGACTAAGGATGTTTGGGAAGGCATGCTAGCTCAAGGAGCTTGGGTCTTGTAAGGTCAAGTATCCTCGTCTATATGATAGGATTATTATTTTCCACATGATTCTATCCCTTTGAGCATTGTGATGACACTCCCTAATTAGCTCTCTAGCATCTAGTCCTAGAGTAGTTTTGAGTAGCACCTAAAGAGATATTGTGATTTCCTCTCATGTTGTTGTCGGTTTCATTGCATCATTGTATACAATGTATTCTCTATGTCTTATATGGTTGTATAAACCTCTCCCCATGTGTATTGTGTTTGTGAGTGATTGGACCTTGTGACTATCACTTAGCACAGTGGGGTGAGCCTACAAGTATCACATGGTCGAGTGGTGTGGAACCACTATGGAGACTGGAGGTTCATGGATCAAGGGACATCATGGCACCATTTTCTACCAAGTTTAAATCATATATTTAGGTACTTACCTTTGATTTAAATTGTAATATTGATGACAAAGGACCTCTCTTTGAGATGGATGTAAAATTGATAATAGAGAAGAGTATTGGTTTATTTGTGTGTCTTGGTGTTGGAATTGAGCATAATTACTTTATGGTTTTCCTTATTATATTGTAAAAAGGTTAAATAAACTTAGGGATATTTCAATTTGTGTTTAAAATTATTTTAGTGACCTCATTTCATGGTTGGGCAGCCTGGTACTATTCTTAGGAAAATCTATCTTGCCTAGAATTGACCCAAATTGTCTAAAATGCAACTAAGTCAAATGGGGCAGACTAGTACCCAATGGGGTGGTTTGGTAGGATAGTGGGGTGGCCTTCTCTTTAGTGGGGAATCCTATTTTGGTAGGCTAAAAACTCAAAAAAAAATTGAACACTATTGGGTTGACCTGGTCCTATACTTGGGTGGCCTCGTTCTCCATACAACAAAATTTGTAAACCTCTCAACCACAAATAGTCGGTAGTTTTCCAAGCCTAATGCCACTAATGAATAATTTTTCCACCTTGTATCTTTCCCGTTCCAACTGTTTTGATCATCTAAACCTTCAAAACCTAGTCAAATTCTCTCTCTCTCTAAACTTGATCTTTCCTCTAGGTTTTGGGGCCTTGTATGGGAAAACTGTGTAAATGAAATTTGTTCACCATGGTCCCAAGGTTCTAGTATTACCTTGAACTAGTTCTTAATTTTCATCATTGAGGACTTATGTTACTTCCTACATCGTTTTATGTACAACCTTTTAAAATGGACCGATTTTCAAACCTAGGGTTAGGGAGATTGTTCTTCTAAGTCTTTTGAGGACTAAGAAAGGTTGGAATCCTTCATGGTTAATCTCATAATTGTTCCCAAAATTCATACTAGGCTAAGGGTGTGTGTGGAACTATACTCCTTTGCTTGTGTGATATCACATTGTGATGGGATGTCATGTGTAGACCTAATGGGCCTAGTTGCACTAATATTTTTTAAGTGTTTATATTTTGCACTTCAAAAAAACCTATCTCATGTATTGAGTTAATGCTCCACAAATTCCATGCGGGGAATTACAAATGTTTTAGACACTTTTAGGGCTATAAAATCCAAGCTATTTTGGGCTTGAAACCAACTATGTTAAGAGAGAACTACAACATATTAAGTAGCAAATAAAAGAGAAGAAATATAAAATCCAAGATTTGAAACTAAATATAAATGTAAGACGAAAGAGGCATAAGATAGATCAATTGAATAGGCATTCGTACAAAATATTTTCTACAAATCTTAAAGGTGGTCATGTTCAAATTGAGAAGATGAATTCTAGATTTAAAAATATCAATCAAATGAAGATTGACTTGAGAACATAGGTTTAGAAAAAAGAGATAAGGCTTCTTTATTTTTATCATCATCTAATATAAAGAAAATAATGCTACACACCCCTACGAAATTTTCCTTTTCAACATTATTTTCTTATGTCTTTCTAAGTTCATTTATCAAGGTAATGAATATGAAAATAAAAATTCTTCTGTATCCTTGTTGCCTTTATCTAAGGCCCCATCTATGAGTAAGATTGATATCTTCAAATTTGTTTTGTCCATTAATTAGACCAAGTGTGTGGATATGAAACATCAAAAGACAATCTAAGAGGAAAGAAAATGGACTAAGGATTCATGCAAGTAGTGAGGGCATGATTTAAGTTTCTAATTTAATCATGACATACGATGCTAAAATATTAAGTGACTATGACACCTAAATTGAGTGCTTGGTAATGAGGTGGAGATTGGAATCATCATATACCTTCCTTTATTACCTAAAAACTTTGTCATGCTATTATTATTATATGATAAATTATTGGAAATTCTAGTTAAGAATGATGTATGTACTTATTTTTTCTATTATGTGTCAAAAAGGATTTCAATACTAACATATTTTGGTGAAAAATTATTCATGTATAATGAAACAAGGTTATAAAAGTTGATCTAGCTCAAAAATATATTCTCCAAAGGAAGCAGGAATGGATTCTCATATCTTAGAAAACCCTAGAATTTTCATAGCCCCAGAATGTTTGCAACCCATAGAATTCCCTCAAAATTAGTTCTAGAGAAATTATGGTAACATAAAATTATACCCTTTTTGTTGTACCTATACCCTGTTTGGAAAAGTAGATGAAGATATTACAATATGGTCTATCAATGATACACAAATTTTTGCAAGAAGACTCCTTTTGAAATTCTATCTCCTCAATTTATTAATTTCATTATTTTTTATGAAGAAATAAATTGTTTATTAGTTATAGTTCGACTTATTATTTATGATTTATGTTAAAAAATTTAAATAATGATTGTGCATGAAATGCATGAAGCTAAATCATAGGCATGATTAGAGAACCAATATATAGGAGAAATAATATATAGTTCCATGATGTTCATTTTTACAAAAAAAAATTAAAATGAATACAATAAGAAATATAGCTTTGTTTTACTTTCAATATATTTGACAATATGTGTGATGATATTGTGAGTTCCTAGAAATTTTATTCTTTGAAGATCTAACCACTTGATTGGGGAATAAGAACAATAATTTATAGACAATTGTTTTTAATTTTTTATGTTATTGTGAACTATTATGTTCTTTTTCAAGCAACTATTTTCAATAGATGAAATAAATTGTTAAGTTTTTACTAGAGGATAATTCATTTTTGTGTTGTTCCAGTGTTATTTTTATTTCTCAATGTTATGTGCATTATTCAATGCATTTATAGTATGTTGAAGCATTGTAATATGTAGAAAAAAATCAGTGAGCATTTTTTCCTTAGGAATTTCGCTCATTGAAAATACCTTGAAGAATTTATTAGTGTAGATTTGCTTTCTCAAAATAGTCAAGTGGTTTAAAACTTTGTTTCAATTATGTAATAACTTTTGAAGGTTTTCCTAGTTTAGATTTCAAATGTTTCCCTAGTTTAATTTTCAAATGTTTTCATGGTTTAGATTGTATTCCCGCATAAGCATTCCTTTCATTTTATAATATTAAAAATAATCATTGGAATGATATATTTTATCACCCATTACTTATTACTTACATCCATCGAACACCACCTCAATTAACAACATAAAAGTTTACTATAGTACATGTTGCGGTCTAGTCATTGATGTCAAAAGAGTAAGTATTGGTTGTCATTGATGTCAGAAGTATGTGTTGAACACCTAGAATACTGAGGGGGGTATTCTTTTAAAAAACTTGAACATTTAAACATCCAATACTCATAGAATATTCAATTGCAGTAATGAAAGAAAGCATGAAAACATCCAACAACATCACATAACACATGAATGCCATGATTTTTACATGGAAAACCCAAAATGGAAAAACCATGGTGAAGATTAGCTCACAATTGTTGGCAACACAAGGGCAGACAACTAAGAGGGGGGGTGAATCAGTTGTCCCAAAAATTTAAAACTTATTCAACTTATTAACCTTATTCTCAAATCTGATTATTAACCATGAAAGCATAAATCATCAACATATCAGAAACACACATAACACCAAGATTTTTTATGTGGAAACCCTGTCAGGGGAAAAACCACAGTGGAGATTAGTCCACAAGATTATACCCTATTAAAAGTATAAAGAAATGAAATATGGGGAATGCACATGCATTCAGGCACACTGCCTAGAGCTAACTGCTCAATTACAACAAGGCTAACCGCCCGAAGGAAGACACACTGTCTTACAGAAAGAATCAAATTACATCCACAGGGATTTGAACTGATAAATTAGCATTTGCTAATGCTTGATCAAGATTCTGGTTAAGAACATGAACATTTCTTCACTCTTCTTCACACTCTGCTCTACCTTTGAATGATTAGGACTTTATTCGCACATACACACACACTCAGCATCCACTGGCATGCTTTAATTCAAATAAACAATTGCTTATATATATTTGCAACAAGAAATTTCATCCCTACATGTTGGCTTCAACAAAATAATAAAGTGAATATAAATTGTCGGCCCAAAACACTAAAGATTATTATGATCAATCTTGAAATATAGATTACTATCAGCAGTACCTTTGTTAAATCCAAGCTTCAGCAAATACTTGTCCAATCTAGAATACCATGCTCCAAGGGCTTGCTTGAGTCCATACAATGCTTTATTCAACCGAAACACCATATCTCCCTTATTAGTCAACTGAAATCCATCAGGTTTCCCAACATACACCTCTTCATCCAATTCGCCATTTAGAAAAGTTGACTTGACATCCATCTAATAGACCTTGTAGTTCTTGTAAGTAGCATAGGAAAGAAATAATCTTACAGCTTCAATTCTAGCAATAGGGGAAAAGTTCTCTTCAAAATCAATTCCTTCCATTTGTGAATATCCTTTGCATACCTGTCTTGCTTTGTTTCTAACCACTTCACCTTTCTCATTCAGTTTGTTTCTAAAGACCATTTAGTTCCAATGACATTCTTATCCTTAGGTCTGGGAACAAGAATCCATATATCATTCTTCTCAATCTACTTTAGCTCATCTTTCATTGCTTCAACCCAATGTTCATATTTACATGCTAAATTCACACTAGTAAGCTTAGTCTTTGAAATCAAGCAGTATTCTTCTGCAATCTTTCTCCTAGTCTGGACACCTTTTTTTCTTATCACCTATAATTTGATCTTCTGAATGATTCAATCTTACATACCTCAGACTCTTCTTAGGATGTTCTTCAACTCTAGGCTCTTGTGTTCTCTCTGTTGCAATTTCACTAGTTTCTTCTTCCTCTTGATTTTCCTGATTCACCGAAATGATTTGCACTTGATTTGTAGTCTGAACTTGCTTTCCTTTGTTTGTACTATCATTATGATCATCAAAATCATATCCACAGGTTATGGATGGTGTACCTAAGTCTTCATCAACCTTGACATTTGCACTTTCAACCATTTTCCTCAATCTTTTATTGTAACACCAGTAGGCCTTGCTTTTAGTAGAATAACCCAGAAAGATACCTTCATCACTCCTCGCATCAAACTTTCCTATATCTTCATCTCTCTTGATATAACATTTGCTTCCAAATATCTTGAAATAATTAACAGTAGGCTTTTGACCAATCCATAGCTCAAAAGGGGTCTTACCAATATCACCTTTGATTTGTACTTGGTTGAGTGTGTACACATCAGTACTCACAGCTTCTCTCCAGTAGATATGAGGGACATTTCTTTCCAACATCATAGTTCTAGCAGCATCTTTAATTGTTCTATTCTTCCTTTCCACAACTCCATTTTGTTGAGGGGTCTACGGTGCAGATAATTATCTCTTTATTCCATGTTCTTAACAAAAAGAATTAAATTCACCAGAAGTGAATTCACCACCTCTATCTAATCTCAAACATTTAATCTTCAAACCTGTCTCTATCTCAATCATAGCCTTAAGGATCTTGAACTTTTCCAATGCTTCAGATTTTTCCCTTAAGAAAGTAACCCACACCATTCTAGAATAATCATCAATGAGTAACATGAAATACCTATAACCTTGTAAACTTTTGACCTTAGAGGGACCACACAGATCAGTATGCACAAGCTCAAACAATTCATTTGAACAATGTTGTTTGCTCCGAAATGAAATTCTAGTTTGCTTTCCTAACAAACATTTCTTGCATATGGCATTAGTCAGTTTCACCAACTTAGGTAGATCTCTCACAGCCTTAGTAGAACTTATCTTGACAATATTATAAAAGTTAACATGACACATTCTCCTATGCTATAACCAAATTTAATCAACTTGAGAAATCAAACAACTTTTACTAGCAGCACTCAAGTGAAAGATATTACCTTTTATTTTTGTACCTGATGCAATTACATTTCTAGAACTTAATATTCTGCACTTTCCATCCTTGAACTAAAGATTGTATCCCTTATCAACCATCTGACCAACACTTAAAAGATTATGCTTCAAGCCTTCCACATATAGAACATCATCAGTATTATGCTTACCATCAAGAGAAATGCATCCTGCCACGAATCACACCAGCTGTATTATCACCAAATCTCACAACACCTACCATCATACTTTTCCAAGCTTACAAACTTACTTTTATCTCCTATCATATGATGTGAACATCCACTATCAATCACCCATTCATCTTTCTCTTCAACTCAAGAAGCTAGGGCTTTCTCCACATTTGTACAACTAGCAGATTCAGTAGATACAAGATTATTTTCCTTAATAGCAATAAATACCCATTCATCATCACTTCTATTTCCTTTATCAAATTCATCATCTGCCACACCTTCATTAGTAGCATAGTAACACTTCTTTTGAAATCTAGGCTTGTTATGTCTTGGTTTAGGAGCTCTTTCTGGACACCTTGATGCAAAATGACCTATCTTATTGCAAGAAAAACATTTTAAGAGGAAATTTTCTTTCATACTTACCTTTTCCTCTCGGTACTCTTTTGACAATAAGTGCTTCTAGCTCTTCTGGATCTCTTTCTTCTTCTTCAATCTATTTGATTTCATCCTCATACTTGAATGTCTTTCTAGATTAACTCTCACCCAGATCATATATTTTTCTATCTCTTCCAGAAGTAGTAGCCTTAAATGCAGATTCAACCTTAGGAAGGGCATCACCAAATTCACTCAACTCAAAAGTAGTAAGCTTACCAACCAACATATCTCTGGTTACATTTGTTACAATCCGGAGCTCTTCAATAGCACTAGCTTTGACTTTGTATGATTCAGGAAAGGATATAAGCAATTTAGCAACAATTTCTGATTCATCTATCTGTCCACTAGCACATCTGATACCACACACAAGTTCATTCACTCTTTGCATAAAAATAGTAATTTTCTCATAATCACCCATTCTCAACTTTTCATATTTCCCTTTCAGACTCTACAACTTTAGCAATCTTCACATTAGCATCACCTTCATACAAGGTTTCCAACTTTTTCCATATCTCATAAGCAATCTTTAGATCCATAACATTTTTCATCTCAGAATTAGTCAAGGCACTCAGCAATGCTTCCTTAGCCCTGATATTATACTCAGCATCTCTAAGCTCAAGCAGTAGTAGTAGGACCATTCTGAGGAATAACATACCTATTACATGTAATGTTCCAGAAGGGTTCACCAATGCATCTCAAATGACACTCCATTCGAGTCTTCCATAAGAGAATAATTTGTTCCATCAAATCTCGGACTATCCTTCTTGTATGATGCCATCCCAGACACCTCAAGCTATTAAACTTTCCAAGGAACCTGATCTAATACTAACCGTTGGAAACACAAGGAAGACAACTTAGAGGGGGGTGAATCTGTCCTGAAATTTAAACTTATTCAACTTATTAACCTTATTCTCAGATCCGATTATTAACCATGAAAGCATAAATCATCAACATATCGTAAACACACATAACACCAATGTTTTTATGTGGAAACCCTGTTAGGGGAAAAACCATGGTGGAGGATTAGTCCACAAGATTATACCCTATTAAAAGTATAAAGAAATGAAATATGGGGAATGCACATGCATTCAGCACACGCCTAGAGCTCACTACTCAAAAAATACAAGCACCACCCAAAGGAAGACAATAATCGCCTTACAAAAAGAATCGGATTACATCCTAGGATTTGAACTCGATAATTTGTTAGAGTATTGTTATTATGCTTAATTAATTACATCACATTACTAATTAATTAAGTCACTTATTCCTCTTTATTACTTGTTAAACTTAGGTACATTTATTAATTAATTATTAATTATTAAGTGTGCACACTAGGGTTTCATTTAGGGTTTCTTGATCTCCTTCATAAGGATTGATCACTTTGTAATAATTGATCTCTTAATGCATTTTTACTGAGAGGTTTACGAAAGCATCTTTTTGGTTCTTCATATCTTTTATGCGTGACAGGTAATTCCATCTTCAATGTGATCTTGGATTCTAACATGGTATCAGAGCTCCAGACCTGCAGCTGCTTGTTCGTGATCTGAAGATATGGCCTTTCAATGAGTTTCAAGTGCAAGGGTTTCCACATGCAATTTTTTGATTGAATCTGGGGGTAGCCTAATTTTCTGGGCATTTTGGGACAAAACAGACCTCGCCATTGAGTCCGCAATGCCCAAAAACCCCCATTTTCATATAAAATTTGTCTATTTTGGTGCAAGTTGGTCCGGGAGGCAAAAAAAAATTGTCTGAGGGGCCGTACGGCCTCCCCAGCACGCAGATCGATGCACAAAAATCGAAAAAAAGTCAAAAAACAGGTTTTTTCGGACTCCGCGCCGGCACCTCCAGTTATAATGAGCTCCGCCACCGGGCGGCCACCGGCCCGCCACCGCCGCCGGGGGCATGCATTCAGCGGCCGGCCCGAATATTCCGGGGAGATTCCAGCGAATATTCCGGGGGTTTTCAGCATATTCCGACCGCCGAATTTTTCCGACAGGGGGCATTTTTTGCCCAGACGGCCAGACGGACGTCAATTTTAAGCTCGTGAACCGCTGACGTCAGCATGACGTTAGCGTCCGTATGGCCCTCTTTGCCCTCCTAACCCTAGTTTTTCCTAAAAGAGCAGTTTTTTTCTTTTGGCCATAACTTGGGCATACGGTATCGAAATCGGGCAAACGAGATATCGCCGGAAAGCTGGTTCCGAGCACTTTCCAGTAGTGCTGTTTATTTTTCAGTATTTTACTGTTTTCTTACATTTATTGCTGTTTGAAGTCAGATGTTGTTTTTGGACTTCCGAGCTCATAACTTTTTGCCACGATCTCCGATTTTTGCCTCGTTTGCGGCGTTGGAAAGGTATTGAGGAGCTCTATGTTGCTGTCCATGCCCTTTTTCTGTATCTATCCCAGGTTTATCACTTAGTCCAGATTTGGCCCGATGGGTTGTTTGGCGATTACTTGGATATTTTGGCAGTTGGGAGAGTGCATCTTGCATCTTTGCACTTCATTTTCAGTAATACATCATTCAATAATTGCTTGTTGCTTCATAGATTCCATAGTTATTCCCGTTTGGAGTTTTTGAGTGTTCCATGGCATCGGGTTTTCTGTTGCTTTATCATGATTCCTTGAGTCAATCAGTGACTCTCATCCCGTTTCAGTAGTATACAGAAGAATATTTCCTTGCTTGCCTATATCAAGTTCCAGTGTTACTCTACAGAGTTCTTCCAGTGCTTCTTTGCAGCATGTTATCTCATTGTAAGGGGGGTTTTGTCCCACTGGGTTTTTCCTTCTCTTACTTCTTTCTTGCATTTGTAAATGGGTACCTGATCAGGCCTAGTTGCCGGGACCCATCTTTGTTTACATGCATCTTATTCTAGTGTTTTAGCTTCTTCCTAAGTTCATCTTAAGGGGGGGTGTTAGAGTAATAAGTTATTATGCTTAATTAATTACATCACATTGATTAATTAATTAAGTCACTTATTCCTCTTTATTACTTAAGCTAAACTTAGGCACATTTATTAATTAATTATTAATTATTAAGTGTGCACACTAGGGTTTCATTTAGGGTTTCCCTTTTGGGTTTCTTGATCTCCTTCATAAGGATTGATCACTTTGTAATAATTGATTCTCTTAATGCATTTTTACTGAGAGGTTTATAGAGCATCTTTTTGGTTCTTCATATCTTTTGCATGTGACAGGTATCCATCTTGCATGTGTGATCTTGGATTCAAATCTCGGACTATCCTTCTTGTATGATGCCATCCCAGATCACCTCAAGCTATTAAACTTCTTCCAAGGAACCTGATCTAATACCAACTGTTGGAAACACAAGGGAAGACAACTGAGAGGGGGGTGAATCAGTTGTCCTGGAAATTTAAAACTTATTCAACTTATTAACCTTATTCTCAGATCTGATTATTAACCATGAAAGCATAAATCATCAACATATCAGAAACACACATAACACCAATGTTTTTTATGTGGAAACCATGTTAGGGGAAAAACCATGGTGGAGATTAGTCCACAAGATTATACCCTATTAAAAGTATAAAGAAATGAAATATGGGGAATGCACATGCATTCAGGCACACTGCCTAGAGCTCACTACTCAATTACAACAAGGCTAACCACCCAAAGGAAGACACACTGTCTTACAAAAAGAATCGGATTACATCTGCAGGGATTTGAACTGATAAATTAGCATCTGCTAATGCCTAATCATAGTTTTGCTTAAGCACATGAACATTTCTTCACTCTTCTTTACTCTTCTTCACACTATGCTCTACCTTCAAATGATTAGGAATTTATTTTCACATATACACACACTCGACATTCACTGGCATACTTTAATTTGAATAAACAATCGCTCATATATATCCACAACAAGAAATTTCATCCCTACATGTTGGCTTCAACAAAATAATAAAATGAATATAAACTGTTGGCCCAAAACACTAAAGATTATTAATGTGAATCAACCAAGGTCATCCACAACTTAGTGAAGACCTAAATCAACATCTCCAACACGAAAACACTTCAATTAATTACTCCTCAAAGATACGCAACACGCTACAAACACCATGTTGGACAAGAACAAGAAAAAACATGAACATGCAAGAGAAAATTGCCAACCACAAGCACAACAATCAATGCAGGCGTACAAAAAAGATAGAGCATGATCTAGAAACATCCACAAACATCATGAATCACCAAAGAAGCATCCATAGTAACTAAAATAACTAAAATTGCATCATCTTCAATCAGTAACACCAACTGAAGCAATAGAAAAACTGTCAGAATATAAATCTTCATAACTCGATCAAATCTTCACATGGATCTTTGAAACTCGACGTGGATAAACTAGATACACTCAACAACAAACCCTTTAGTTCACAACCTTTGATCATCAATGTATAGAACTTACCAACATATTGAACTTCACTTCACCACTAACGACCTGCAACTCATTTCATTACAATTTTCTCAATATCCTCGACATATACAACTTCTAATGAATTCATGCTAATAGTGTTGACATCAATGAAAACCACATATCAACAACACAACCACAACATCCAAAAACAATATATTATAACTCGTTATAGTATATTACAGAAGTTCTCACTGCATGTGGACTCACAGTCCAAGTGGACTCACTTCCCACTGAGAAATAAGAGAGATAGAAAAGATTGTGGCTCACAGCTAGATTTGAACTTGTGGATTTAATAAATCCCTCAAGATCCCTTTGAGTTAATACTATTTTGCTTGGCTTCCACCCGCACCCCATACATTTGAATATTCCTCAGCCCCTTTTTGGAGACTTCACCAACTGTCGCCATGTGTCCGCCAAGCACTCTTCACAAGGATTCCCTTCTTTGTTTCTTTGGCATGCCCCGCCATGTCTCCACATGTCAACAGTGTGGGCATTTAAAAATAGACTTCCTTCACTTCTCAACTGAGCCCCGTCTGTGTGCCACGTAGCATCAATCCTCATACACTTTTTGGTGGCCCCACAGTCAGCGCTAGCAATGAAGACTTCTCCACGTGTCTTCTTCGCAGGGATTTCATCGAAGGGAAGGAAAGAATGAGCAATAAGCCCCGCCATATTTCCATGTGTGATAACTAACTTCGTGGGTGAGTGACACATGTCTACATGAGGTTTTGTTACTTATACACTGGGACCACCGCCATCATTTGGAGGAGATGCATTTGGCTCGAAGGTGATTGTGTTCTATGGCTCGAATCTTTTTTTGTTGCAACGGAATTAGGAAATCATTTCTCTAGGCATCATTGCTCATGATGAAGGAATCTTTTTTGTTACTGGCTCACCAGGTGGTGGGATTATTTTCTATATATACTGCTTCTTCCTTCTGAAAATGAGTTTGAAACATATGGAAAGAATTGTGAAAGGCACCAGGCCTTTTGTATTGTTTTTAGATTATTATATAAGACTCACAAACTATTCCAATGTTTAGCCTTTCTCTTTTCTTAGCTATTTGACAAAACATTATACTATTCCATTACTGTACTTAGTAGTTTATTTGTAGAACTTCTATGATTTCAATATAAGTTTGTTGATTTAGATCATTTCTTTGACTCTTCTTTTCAATAAATGTGTATGGGAGTTATTTTATGTTATTGGACAAATTATTTAGGTTTTCATCTTTGATTTATGTTATTCTGGGACTTAGCAGATTGTTGAACGAGCCCTTAAATCTCATCCAAAAGATAGATTTGGCATGCCTACATCTACATCTTAGCGCATCGCCTTAGTTAGATCTTTATTTTTTATATTTGCTTCATTTTCCCATTCCAAAACCCCAATTGCAGAAGAAGTCAGCTTCTTTAAAAACCCGGAGGTCACTCATCTTAGCGCAATTGGTCCCCCCATTAACTGAGTTTCCCATAAGGCTATTACCTTGTCAATTTTTGGCATCAACAGTTTCTTTTTATGGCATGCCCAGTGGGACCGCTTAAAGGTACCTAAACCTAAAGTGGGTGTATGAGCCATCGGCCTATTACTAGATCCCAAATAGTGAATAACCCTAGCTTGCTAGTACCACCACTAGTAAGAGTATGAACTAGAACCCATCCAGTGAACGTTTTGATCCCTCCACCAGCCATGTTGCCAATTGCTAACAGAAATTATGTGGCATGGGATGTCGGAAGCCCCCTTATAGCACTAGTAGCACCCGCCATTTGGGCCTCTATCCCAGCCTCTGCTCTAAAATTTGTACCAAAATTCACCAAGTCTCGAAAACACCATCCAAACACCTACAAGATGTGGTGGACGTGTGTTTGGTGCATGGATTCATCGACCAAAATATAGCGCTAAGGTTGCTCGCAGCCTCTTTCAGGGGTAAGGTGCTAGATTGGTACCGCACTCTACAAGCTAACACTATCACTACCTAGGATCAGCTCAGAGATCCTTTCTATGAAATATTTTTGAATGATGGAGATCGGTCTTCGCTATATCATTAAATGGTGACCATAAAGCGGGCCCCATATGAAGCCATGATTGACTTCAACACCCGGTTCCATACAACTTGGCAAAGGATCCAGGATGCTACCTTCCCACTGGCCAAGTTGGCATTCATGTTCTACTTGAAATCCATCAATGTCGACATCTCAATGATGATCTAGTCCCTTGGCGGAACCACTCTACCGGATGCATACAGTATTGTTTTCAAGGCAAAGAACAATCTAATAGACACTGGAAAGTTTCCACCTCGGTCCGGTATGCCTATATTCCCTGAGATATTAGTTCTCGCCAAGGAGATTTCATCTACCAGTGCGTCTGCCCCTCCCCAGTCTATGTACACATATCTGAATGCACCACAAAATGTTGCCTCTACATCCGACTCTTCAAAGGATGAGATGAGCGATGTCAAGGAGATGTTGTGGACCATTACCAACGAAATAACTACCATCAAGTGGAACCAATTTGCACCTCTAAAGCCAACCTACCAAAATTATCAAGGTGGAAGATCTTCCTACCAGCAAAATCAGTTCTAAAGAGGCTTGCACACAAATCCATAGGCTCGAACAACTAATCAAATAGTTTCAGTACCTACTTTTCCAAAGTGCTAACCCAAGCTCGAGTAGAGAGCTGACAACAGGGCAAAACAATCTCGCCGATGATGTTAATCCCTAGTGCTTTCCCTGTGGCGATGCACATATGCCCCAAAACTTCCCACGCGATAACCTACAACAAAAGGTTGCAGAACAGCATAGCCAAGGTGCAGTGTCAGACCCTACAGGTTATGTATATGCCTCTCCGCAAATGGAAAACATGGTACTCACCGCACAAATGTAGGGGATTTCCCTAGAACAAGAAACAGACATAGCTCTCGATCATGCACTCTTCTCATGGATGGAAGAAGAAGAAGAGGTGGTATTTGCAAACAATGCATCCACATCAAAAGCACCGCAAGTGTAATCTGATTACAACACTCACTCAAAGAGGAGATTCACAGGTGAACTAGTCATCTCACAACTCAAAAGTACCTCTGACCAGACTCCTAGTACCTTCGTAGTTGCACAGCAATTGCAGCTGCGAAAGGAAATTGTTATAACCAGGGCTAAGGAACAAAAGCCTTCAAATTTTCCACCATTCAATGTGGTGGAACAATTAGAAAAATCCTCCACTAATGTGTCCCTTTGGGATATCTTACCTATTCTAGAACAAAAATCATTGTTACAGAAGGCCCTACTTTAAGATGCAATCATTGAACCAACAGAACAATCACTCAATGGAAAGATCGTTGATCCATCACCTTCTTCCAAAGTTCTTACCAATAGTATAGAGGAATCCTCTACTAAAGTTAGAGATAAGCTGAAACCCAAGCCCTTTTTCCTAACTCTTATTGTGGGTAAAAAATTATTGTATAATTCTAGGATTGACTTTGGTGCTAGCACAATAGTCATACCCAAGTAGATAGTTGAAGCCTTAGGAATTAACTATGAACCTTTAAAAAGAGGGGTTATGTAGCTTGGAAGGAACAAGGTAAAAATTGTAGGTGTCATTAAGAACCTCCCCTTGACTCTATTCTCCTGCCCTAGTATCACAGTTCCACAAGATACTGTGATCATAGACGTTCCCCCCATGTTCGGTCTTTGCTTACCCCAGGAATTCACTTCAAAGATAAGTGGATATCTTTCTTTGGATTGGTCACACTTGATACTCAAGACCAAGCATGGAGCTAAAATGAAAATAATATCCAAACCTCTACATTCAAAACATGTGGCCGATGAAGCCATGATCAACTTTGAGGCTGCTCATACCTCTTTCACCAAAGAGGAAATGTATTGTACCGAGTTACTAGAAGATGAAAAAGTGACCAAAGACCAGACGGATTCAGAGGAGGTCCTCTTGAGCGAATATATAGACACTGAACCTTTTGGAAACTATCATGCCACTGGGTTGGGGACCTATTTCATCTATGATGAAGATCAAGTGCTTCTGAAGGTCATGAAGGAACCTGAGAGCAATCAAGCCTTAGAGCCATGGACGCTGCACTTTGATGGAGCAAGATGCAAAGTTGGCGGAGGAGCTGGGATATGTTTGACATCCCCATCCAATGAAAAGACAAACTAGTCCTTCCGCTTCCAGTTCACTTGTTTGAAAAATGAAGCTAAATATGAAGGCCTTGTACAAGGTCTAAACCTTACAGAGCGGATGGGCATCAAACAAATAATGGTGTTTAGAGACTCTGAACTAGTGGTCAATCAACTCCGAGGGATTTCCGCAGCTAAGAATGTCTGCATGAGATCCTATAGACATAGAGTCTGGGACCTAATTGAGGGATTTGAAGCCTTCAATATCTAGACAATGCCTAGAGAGAAAAATACGGATGTGGATCGCATGGAAGCAATCAAATCTCAATTTAATCCTACTTCCAACCTGATTCATAACATACACTTTGTACGAGTGTTCATCTGACCGGAAATCTCAGATAATGATTAGAGCTAGAAAGTGTTTGAAGGTGATGAACACATCGCCTCATTCATCCAATAGTTGGGAGAGTTTGTTGAGCAACTCCAACTGAAAAATTTCAAGGCCTATGAAGGAAAAATCATTCAGTTGAATTCCAAAAAGCTTCCAAAGGGACTGGTCACTCTCGAAAACCTATTTGATTGTGATGATGCAAGAAATGAAAAGAGGAAGTTTGTAGCAGACAAAAGTGACTATGTAGATCTTTAGGTCAAAGTCAGAAGGAAGCTCAAGGTCGAAAAAGATGTCCCACGTCATGATAAAGAAATACTCATCCATTTCTATGAGAAATATGAAGGAGTAGTGGCCTAGTCATATGATGACCTCAAGGGATATGATCCTGAAATTATCCAGCATACTATAGAGCTGAAGGAAGGAGAAAAACATTTCCACCAGAAGCAGACGCCAGTAAATCCGAAGGTTGAAGCCTTGATGGCGCAAGAGCTGACAAAGTTAATTCAGTCCCAAATTGTCTTCTCGATTAAGCACAGTACATGGGTATCCAACCTGGTTCCAGTTTGAAAGAAGAATGGAGACATCCACCTATTTGTTGACTTTCGAGACTTGAACAGAGCATCCCTGAAGGACCATTACCCTTTGCCCTCCATGGAGTCTATCTTACAAATAGTGGTAGGGTTAGAGATGTTTTCTCTACTGGACGATTTCTCTAGTTACAACTAGATTCGAGTAAAAGAGGAGGACCGACACAAAACAACATTCACTACCATGTGGGGAACGTTTTCATATGCAAAAATGCCTTTCGACCTCTCAAATGTCTTATCCACCTTCCAGTGGGGAAATGGATATTTGCTTTCATGGAATTGATCAATAAAATCATCTTGATCTACCTGGATGATCTTACAGTATTCTCCAAGCATAAGGATGATCATTTTGATCACCTGGAATTGGCTTTTAAAAATGCAAGGATTTCGGGGTATCCCTAAACCTAAAAAATGTGTCTTCGAAGTACTACAAGGAAAACTATTGGGACATGTAGTTTCCAAAGAAGGAATTGCAATCGATCCTAAGTGGGTAAAGGAAATCAGAGAGCTTCCCCTACTAGTCAATAAGAAGGGAGTTTAGTCCTTTCTGGGAAAGGTAAGTTTTGTGAGCAAATTTATTTCTAATTTTGTAGGAATAATTAGACCTATCACCCTGATGCTAAAAAAGGATCAATTATTCAAATGGACAAAGGAAGCTAGAGAAGCCTTTGAGAAGGTTAAGGATGCTATTTCTTCAACTCTTGTGCTGGTAAATCTTGACCTATTGAAGCACTTTATAATGTATGTATTAAGTATCAAATCTAGCATCGCTACTATTCTAACCCAAAAGGATAATGAAGGAAAGGGAGAACATTCAATAGCATTTCACTCCCAGACCTTAAAATATTATGAGATGAACTACAACTTTATCAAAAGGAAAGCATTCGCCATTGTTAAGGAACTCAAGAAGTTCTGACACCTCATATCTTGCAACAAGGTGATTGTATATGTCATGCATTCTAGTGTGTGTGAGTACATCATGGAAGGAGAAATCACCGAAAAGAGGGTCAATTGGATCACTAAGATCCTCGAATATGATATTGAGGTCAAGCCTACAAAGACCATTTGAGGAAAAGGATTGTGTGAATATTTGGCACATGATGAATAAATGGAAGCTAAAGAAGAGCAATCCAAACTTGTTTTAGCAAATGAATCTGAGCCCAAAGACTACTGGCTAGCAGATAGAGTAAGATTCATGCATACCGAAAAATATCCACCGAGCCTTCCTTCTCAAAAGAGAAGATTCTACAGATTGCAGAACAGTAGATATGCACTCATTGAAGGAGTCCTTTTCAAAAGGAATTTCAATGGTGTTCTACTGTGATGTGTCACCACATAGCAAGTGAAGAAAATTCTTGACAATTTCCATAGTAGTCCCACAGGCGGACATTTCTCTAAAAATACCACCACCATCAAAATCATGTGCACTAGATACTTCTGGCCTATGCTATTCAATGACTAACACTCTTTGGATAGGGCTTGCAAGGAATGCCAATTCTTCATCGAAAGAAGGAAAAACTTTGCAATACCTCTCAACCCGATAGTGACCGAGGAACCTTTTGCTCAATGGGGCCTTGATTTTGTTGGGATGATTAATCCTACCTCTAGTGCCAGAAACAAATGGATCCTCATGGATATGGACTATTTTACTAGATGGAACAAGGCCATGCCCCTAAAGAAAGCAACGAAGGCAGAGATTGTGAACTTCCTCAAAGAACTGGTAACGAGATTCGTCCCATCAAAGACCATCATCTCTGACAATGCTAAGGCTTTCCTAGGTTCTAAGGTATGTCAATTCACACTCGTGCATGACATATTCTTAAAAATGTCATCAAATTACTACTCGTAGGGGAATGGCCTGGCCGAGTCGACTAATAAAAATTTGGTCTGACTCATTAAAAGAATTGGGTCAGAACATCAGAAGGAGTGGCACAAGAACCTTCGGGCAGTGCTCTGGGCAGACCGCATAACCCCTAAGCAATTTCTCAAGACTTCGTCGTATGAACTGTTATACGGGAAAGAATCACTATTTCCCATCTCCATGGAGATTCCTACACTGCATTTGCTTAAATCTATAGAGGTTGAAGAAAACGGAGCCATGGAGGTCTAGTTGGCCGAGTTACTGGAAGTACAAGAAAAAATGGAAAAGGCCCTAACATCCATGTCTAATCGCCAACGGGTTGTTAAAATATGGTTCAACAAGAAAACCTCAAACCAAGGCCTCAAATGTGGAGACTTAGTGATGAAATTCAATAAGAGGGCCACGAAGCCTAGCCAACACGGAAAATTTGATAGTCTGTGGGAAGGCCCTTTTAGAATAATTCAATGCAAGAAACACAACACATTTGAATTAGAAAATATGGAGAAAGAGGCATTGGGGATTTTGGTTAATGGAATCCACCTAAAATTGTTCAATTAAGCTTTATTAATTGTTCTACCTGTGTAAATATGTAATTATTATAAATTTTCCTTTGTGTTCTTTTTGTTCAGTCGATCTTTCCAAGCAACCCATGAAGCAGAGAAATGAATCTATGTGTGGAAAATTGAAATAAACCCATAGACGAAAAAATGAAAATGAACCCATATGCAAAATTGAAAAGGTACTCAAAGAAATGGAGAAAAGGGAACCCATATTGTAGAATTTCCAAAAGCAAAAGAGACAAGCAATTTGATAAAAGTTGTATATTCATTATACATAGAATTATATACTTTGATAATACACTTCCAAAATGGCTCTGAGGCCATACTTTTAAAGTATATCTATATATTATATAGTTTTTTCATATATATATATATATATATATATATATATATATATATATATATATATATATATATATATATATATATATATGTTGAAAGCCTTTTTAAGGCTTATATACAAAAAACAAATTGAATCTTAAAACATATAAAAGTGTTGGGTCTTAAACAACAACAGCAAGAGCATCATCGGGAACAGCTTCGTCAGCAAGATCAACGGGAGCAACAGGATCATGAATAGCAGCAGGGGTGTCAACAGCAATAATGGCTAGTGGGGGAGGATATACCAAGTCCCTGAAGTAGGTATACCACTCTACACCATAGAATAGCATCACATTATTGCAGTGTAGCAAGACATGACAAGCGCAAGTGACCCTCTGGCGATGCTCTTCATGTGTCAGAATGTAGAACCCGCTTGGAAATGGAACCCACGGCACCACTGCATCCTCTTCAATATGCTTACAGAGGTCACTTGCCATAGGAATACCCAGGCCATACATTGCATTCGCCACAACCTCTCCAAGGCCACCAAGGTACCGCTTCGGTAATATTTCCAATGTCAGGCGAAGAATCATCTGCTTAGGGACCTATATATCAAGCAAAGACACAACAAAGTGAGAGAAAATGTCGGTATTGACCCTCTATTTATCTTCATACTCCACACAGTCCTAGCCTAACACCCACTTCATTGCTATAATAGCTAATGAATATTTTGTTTTTATCATTCGCTTCAAGCGCCTATTCAAAACATCACCTAAGAAATTTGTCTGCGACTTATTCCTAACCATCCTAATTGGAGTATTCATGATGCCAGTTCTACCCAAGTACCTAATGCTAATTCTACCTAACTTCCAAATACCAATTCTTCCCAATTGTTAAGTGTGATTTTACTATTGTCTTGGGGTCTATTTATAGAAATATTTGAGGTATATGTGTGCCATAAGCATGATGCTAATCGAGCAATTAAATTGAAAATCCCACCAAGATCCTACTCAAATTTCCCACCCAGATGTGTCTGCCATGTACGACTCGCTATGTGTGAAGTTAAGAAGAGGTAATTAAGTAGCTAAACCGGTGGTAGTCTGCATGGCCAGGTGTTGATATGTCATGTTGCAAGCGTGTTTCAATCTCCAAGGTAGAACTCAAATCTTTTCAAGTACTCATTGCATATTTGGCTTAATCATTCTTTTTAGGATATTAATTTCCAAGCATGCGAAAGGTTTATATGCCTTCAATCGTTGGCTCAATTTCCCAAGAAAATCGCTCTGTAGGACATGATTGCTAAGTGTCATTATGAATTCTTTTCTTTTCAAAAGGGCAAGAAATTCATTTTGTACAAGAAAAGGAGTTAGTAGTACATGCCGAATTTAATGTAGAAAGGCAACCATCGTCTACCACTCCAGGCCAAGAAAAAGCTAAGTGTTGCATGCAAAGGAATAAGCATTGTAAAAAGCTTCTTGAGTATGCTATCAAGTGCAAAGAGTTTAGAGTGCAGAAGTGTTGAAGAACCAACAAATTGCAGCAATTTTGAGTGTCACAAAAATTCACAGCAGAAGGAAAATGGCCCAAAATCCTCAGATTGAAGCGCAAGGAGAGGAAACACAAAGCTTGTTTGACATCATGCGTGCAGCACCCATGGCCAATATTTTTGGCAATACCTCTTACGCTTCACTTGGGATACTAGAGAAGTTGAAGTGGATTCACATGTGGGCCACAAAAAAGAAAAAAAACTCATAGGGACCAAAGCCAAATAAAGGAAGAATGGGATAACATTCATGATCTCGTCCTTGGAAAGAACCCTAAGACTCTTAGGGAGGCGGCCTGTGAAAGAATGAAGAAGAATAGTAACCAGGACTATTTGGTGTACAAGCAATGGTTCAGCGAGCTTCCACAGTATATGGTTCCTTTTTTACATCACTTCCTGGAACTAGTCGACGAGGGCATTAAGCATTTTAACCCAAGTATCGGTGTCATTCAAGGCCGAGAGCTGAGAGTTAACATCACCATGGAAGCTATCTAGGATATGTTATGCATCCCTATCAAAAGGGGCTCTAGAGTAGAAATGATGGAGTCATTCACTCCAAGAAAAGGAGACAAATATTGGAGAGGCAAAGATCTTGCTCTGGATTTTTTAAACAAAGAAACCAAAAGGCCTAGGGAAGATATGAAAAATCCACCACAGATTCCTGACACGCACAATGCTTTCCCTGCGGATATGCAGGATGCCTTCTCAATGATGGCCTTTCTTTGTGGTCTGGATAGTGACAAGTATATTTAGGAGTTTCAACTAGGTCTGGGGTTTCAGTTGTATAGGAAACATTCCTTATTTTGGTATGACTTCGCAGAAGTCATCCTTAGGGAAATACTGAGCCAAATAAAGGAATACAGAACACAACATAAGTTTAGATTTCCTTCTCTTCTTGCCCATATATTTTTACATCAGAACCCTGACTTATTCAAAAAAATGTGAGGTTGGCTATTTTTTATAATAAAAAAGGGAATAAGAAGGTCGGTTTCTATATGGAATCCTCTCCTCTCTGCAACTTATGACTATTATGCATTCTCGGATTATTTCTTGACTCTGATTCTGCAAGACTTGAGCGAGGATGGCAATCTTTATCAACTTTTTGTTGACTAGATAGGGTGGATGCAGAGTTTCACTCCTAAATATGACTAGTTTCTTGGAGAGGATTTCACATTCATTTGGATGTGTGGCTTTACCGAGGAACTGTTCTAGCTTCAGCATGCGTCACTGATCGAGTGTTGGCCCTTGAGATGTTCTAACAAGTGTCAATCATCAACAATAATTTTTGTGGAGGAAAGGGTAAGAAAGGATTCTTCTTCTGCCCTTTGACTTTCAAGTTGGTGGTGATGGCAAAGAAGTAGACGCATAAGCTGCTAGAAGAAAAGCTGGCACACCTGGTGTTATTATTGATTTGTGACAAATGGCAGTACAACCCTGAAAATGACTTACCAAATGCATTCATCAAGGTATCTCACATCCCCCAACTTTACTAGGAAAACCAGTGGAATCCACTAGAGGATCAAGATGATCTATTGGTTGACTTGGTCCACATTCCTACGAAGGATAGGAGGCCACCATGGCTCAAATTCTACTTCCCTTCAGCAAATTTTAATGAGAAGTTTCAAATGGGGGCCACCCTTTGAAAATGATTTGGTCAAGAATTTCAACTAGAGTGAGGAAAATATTAGGGATTTATGGGTTTACCAACAAGAGATCCAATGCCCCGATACCCCTTACCAAGATGTAGACCTAGATGACAGATTTGATACTCTGTGGAACGGAGCACGTGATGATACTGACACAAGAGATGATGAGGATGTAGACTCAGAGGAAGCTGAAAAGTATACAGGGAAGGGGAAGGAGAAGGAAAAGGAAGTGAAGATAGCCCCATCGCAAAAAACTAAATAAGTAGCAGCGTAACCTAGCACAACTACTCCAAAGCAGGAGGTGAATATATCACATTCGGGATCCTCACAGACATGCACATGGGTTGTGAAAAAACCTAGAGTTTCCCAACAACAATTGTTAGACATCATAGAGGTGGAAAATTCCCCACCAAACAAAAGGTAGTGCACAAATGCAGCTTCTAGAGAGGGTTCACAAGAGCCGGCAACAAGCCAAGGATCAGAGGCCTCCGCAACCCAAGTATCTTTTGCTCCCTCTTTTCTTGCTTCACAATCTTTGGTTCCTCCTACTATCTTTGTGTCGCTCATCACTTCAAGTGTCGGCCTTTCCTTCTCTACTTCTACTGCAATGGTTGTAGGAGGTTTCTCCCAATTCTCCCAAGTGGGGAAATCATCCTTTACTCCTCTACGGTCCTTTCCACAATTAGTCAGAGCCCAATCTATAGTCGCCATTGATACCCCTCTTGCTACTATTGTATCGCCCCTGACCCAGTTCACCCAACAAATGGAGTTTGTTGCACCTTTGTTGCCGCCACTGCACCTAATGAGCCCTCTCGCTACTTCACAAACTGGGCCTTGGCATATTCCCTCATTCTCCACACTAATAGTGTCTCTTCCCAGGAATAAATCATCTAGAACCACTACCCTCTCATTCCCTTTTGCTCTTCCTCGTGGTGCACCCTTCGCAAGTGAGCTCATTAGGTCGCCAGTAGAATTTTTGTCAGAAGGCAATAAAAAAAACAAGCACAGGCTATCAAGCTCCAAAATCAAAGGGACAAGGATGCTAAAAGTTTGGCTGAGCCAAAGGTGCAAACCATTTTCAATGAGGCTCAGCAATCGCTACATTTTGCAACTATGCATCCAACTCTCATCAAACCACAAGGGGAGATGCAACCTGAGGATTACAACATCTATGCTATGGGAATCAATCTGAGCATAGCTCGGCCACAAGATAAAGTTGAGCTCATGGAGGAGACACAGTCAGTGGTGACCACCAACTTCCTTAAGTTTGGTCGATAGCTAAAGAAGGAGGAAGAGCTGAAAACTGTCATAGACAGAATTGAAGTCCTACTGGCGAAGGACAAGGCAAGGGATGTCAAATTTGTGTGCTTGTCGCAACAAGCAGAGGTAGAGTAGGTTGGACTCCGGGAAGAACTTGCAAAGTTCTAAACCTAAGATTCCAACTTGGTCACCAAACTGCAATAGAAAAACCAAGAATTATAGGACTAGTTGGCTCGGGCAGAGCAGGAGATGCAATGAAAAAATGAGGAGTTTTAGCATCAATGCACTCAATTAGAGCAAAGAATGTAGTAAAAGGACACGGACTTCTAGGGCCGACAAGCTCAATTTGAGAAGGAAATCCAAGAGGTGAAGCTTTCCCTCGAAAGGGAATCAGCGAACAAAAGCCAGGCTGAAGAAAAAAGGCTTGCCAATTTGAGAACCCTGTAGGAACAGCTCTTCATTGCAGACAAGACGATTGCAGAGCTGACATAGGATGTTGGTTCAAAGGATGTAGAGATTGGTCTTTTGAAGAATCTTCCCCAACCCCCTGTTGCCCAGTCGGACCTCCTTCAAGTAGCCCAGTGACTATATATCTCATATTGCAAAAAATTCAAGTCCTTCTACCTAACTCTTTAGCCAATGCTTCAATTCATGGTGGAAGCATCAAGTTTGAGCAGGGAGGTTCACGGAACAATTGAGTGATTCCCACAATTCATCACAGAGAAGGTTCCTGAGGCAGAAAAATTGTTAGATAAGCTATACACGGTGTCAAAAAAGGACTTAGTGAGTGTAGGGATTGAGGACCAAAAGTCAGTTGCCAAAACAGCAAAAGAGTTCATCCATTGTCATGCAGCCATCCTCGGTGCTAGCGAGTGCACTGCCACACTGGGTTGAACTATGAACAGCATGTAGGTGAAATTCTCCTAGCTAACTCAGATGGTCCTGCCCTCCCCATTTCTTTCAGATGATTCAGTGGCCACAGCAGAGCATATTGCAATGAAGATTGAGGAGAAGCAATAGGATATATCTGCTTTTCAGAGCTTCAGTCAACTGCCTATTGTCGAGGATATTGAGGGCATCACTCATCAGATAGCGTGGTTACTTTTTCAACTCGAGTCTGAGGTCGGGATATCCACGAAGCTTCCATTCAAAGAAGTGATTGATATCCATGAAGCGCAAGAGAATCTATGCGACATATCAGCGCCATCCAAGGCTGACTGGCTGCCTCTACAGACTGCTCTCTCAAAGCTCTGATTACATCGCCCGATGGATAAGGCTCTGGTCTTTGAACCAGAAGTTTTTTGGGTTCCTCGTTCCGCAAGTGAAATGCCCCTAGTAGTCGCCAAAAGCTGTGGATTTAAAAAATACCTCAAGCTCCCTTTGGGTTAATACTATTTTTCCTTGGCTCCCACCCACACCCCATACATTTGAATATTCCCTGACCCCTTTTTGGAGACTTCGCCTGTTGTTGCCACATGTCTGCCAAGTGCTATTCGCAAGGATTCCCTCCTTTGTTTCTTCGGCGTGCCCCACCATGTCTCCATGTTTCAACAACGCAGGCATTTAAAAGTGGACTTCCTTTGCCTCTCAACCTTGCCACATAGCATCGATCTGGACAAATTTTTGGTCAACCCCACAGTTAGCGCTAGCAATGAAGACTTCTCCACGTGTCTTCTCCGTCAGGATTTCATCGAAGTGAAGGAAAAAAGAAAGCAACAAGCCCCGCCATATTTCCACGTGTCGTAATTGACTTTGTCGGTGAGCGACACATGTCTGCATGAGGTTTTGATGCTTATACATTGGGACCACCGCCATCATATGGAGGAGATGCATCTAGCTTGAAGGTGACTACATTCTATGGCTCGAATCTTTTTCTGTTGCAACGGCCTTAGGAAATCATTGCTCTGGGCATCATTACTCATGATGAAGGAATATTTTTTGTTATTGGCTTGCCAAGCGGTGGGATTGTTTTCTATATATACTGCTTCTTCTTCCAAAAATGAGTTTGGAACATACAGAAAGAATTGTGAAATACACTAGGCCTTTTGTATTATTTTAAGATTATTATATAAGACTCACAGATTGTGCCAATGTTCATCTTTTCTATTTTCTTAGCTATTTGAAAAAACATTATACTATGCCATTACTATACTTCTATGATTTCAATATAAGTTTGTTGATTTAGATCATGTATTTGACTCTTCTTTTCAGTAAATGTGTATGGGAGTTATTTTATGTTATTAGATAAATTATTCAGTTTTTCATCTTTGATTTTTGTTATGAGACTTAGCAGATTGTTGAACGGGCCCTTAAATCTCATCCAAAAGATAGATTTACCATGCCTACATCTACATCTTGTCACATCACCTTAGTTAGATCTTTATTTTTTATATTTGCTTCCTTTTCCCATTCCAAAACCCCAATTGTAGAAGAAGTTAGCTTCTTTAAAAACCCGGAGGTCACTCAGTTTAGCACAATTGGTCCCCCCATTAATTGAGTTTCCCATAAGGCTATTACCTTGTCAATTTTTGGCATCAATAGAACTATTACAATTGCATCTAACACATGCATGAAATATAGTTCCAATGAAGCTCAAAATATAGACTTAAAACTATTCATATTGATCTAAATCAACACTTCACTCTGCTCTGCATTCACACTAAATTTGTATCCACTAACTCTTATCACATGTCACTTATTTTTTACACCTTCAAGAAAATCTTATATTTATATCCAAATCATCCACAAACAATTAGAACATCAATTAGTTCAGCCTAATTAGATGTAATATTCAAAATATATAAAATATGACTTGGCTCAAAATCAAAATCTTTCACCTTCGTGCCATAAACCAAGGCTTGTAATATATCAAGTAAGTCATCATGGACCTATAATAGTCCCTACATAACTCCTCAATAATTGATTAAGCTTTGTGTACCTTCAAACCTATTAGGTTGGCACCACATAAGACCTTATTTCAAATTTTGTCAGTTGTACGTCCACATTCAGACATGTGGACATTGGAATATGCACTCATCTAAAATCTATCAACACCTCCATAACTCCATAAAGCCAAGTACCAATCCATGGAGAAGTGCGGAATCATCAACACATATACACTGAACTAGAAATGCCTAAAATTACCAAGCCAAACTTATGTTTCTCATAACTCCAAAACCAAAAACCAAAACAAGCTAAAATTTGAGAATTAAGTTCTACTAGCCAAAAAAATTATACTAGAAGCACAGAGAAAAATATTCAATAGTGGACCAATGCAGACCCAATTACCCGATCCCCTATACACAGAATCACCTGAATTGACATTTAGTCAATTTCCATCACAATTGTCTTCATCGGATCAAACTTTCTTGCAAAATTTCCTTTCACAATCATTCTTCAACCATGCTCATGACATCTAAGAACCATAGTCTTTGTACCGGGATACAATGTCAACATCAATGAAAACATTGCATTGCATAACTATACCTTGTGCCCATTCCACATGCTCATGTTTCCAACAAATACATCAATGAAATCTCCTTGTTCTTCCAACAATATGTTGGAGTTGGTTTTAGTTTGGTTGGCAATGTTTTCAGTCCATCTAATTGGTTGTCAGATTCTCTAATAAATGCTTTGAATTTCTTTGTTGGTGATGTTAGGCTCCTATGATTTGGAATTTAGCTTCATATGTTTTTAGAGCATGTTTGATTCAAGTTTCATGTTGTTTGGATTACCGAAAAGGTGTTTTGTAAGTGGCAGTTTGAAGACAGTGTTTTTTTTGTGAGGATGCTCACGGTGGCGTAAAGTTTGGCTCTACATTCCTTCGCATTTAATGATATGGTCATGCAGTTCATAATTTAATTTCAGGTTGTTGTGAAGGTATTATATCCAAAGTTTCATATCATTTTTCCATCTATAGAGAAAGTTGTAAGTCACAAAGTGCAAGACTATATTGTCCAGTGACTAGTTTCAGTGTTTGTTGGCTTGCGCCAACTTGTTTCTATATGAAGTGGTGAATTGGTTGATGGAGAATGATCATAAATATCTTTTGATGTTTCGTGTTGCTCTGCAAGGTGTTTTCTAGTTTCTCCAGAAAAAGTTGTGGTCTGAAATGAAGGTGTTGCTAGGATATGCTTTTTCCTATTCAATTGATATACGTTGAAGGTGTGTGCCACGTGATGAAGTTTGTGTGGAGTCTATGAAGTGTTTGAAGATGTTGCATGGTTCATTCCAACTCATTTTGGGAGAAGCGCAAGTAATTTTTAATCTTTCATGAGTACGAACAAGTTGTAATGGCTGACATGCTTCAAGCTTCATAATTTATTGCTTAAGGCCAACCTATTTCAAATGTGTGAAGTGTGTGGATGTTGTTCTTTCAAGATTGATGTTGTGAGGGTGTTTAAAACTAGGTTAATCTTATGTTGGAATCTACAAGGTGGTTTCCTCTTCCTGTTTCTGTGTTTAGTTCATTTTAGTGCTTTCCTTCCACACATTTCATATTGTTATTTGATCTTTGGCCGACTTGTGATTGTAATATTCTTGTTGTTCTTGGCCGACATGTAATGTAATCAATGTAATATCATGTATATACTGTAAACCTAGTTATTCTAGGTGGTGTGTGTGTGTAAGAACTCAAATAAGGATGTGTAATGCATTATTATGTATATGTAAGTCACTGAAAGAGAAAGAGAATAAGTTTTAGATCCTATTCGGATTCAATTTGATCATATCTTTGAGAAAGAAGGGAAGCAAAGAGTGTTCCTAATTGATTGTTGGAGAAAGTGAGCCAAAGGAAAAGCTTCTTGAAGTTTGAAATTAGTGAGTCAATAAGCTAAAGAGAAGACATTTGAAGAATTTAGAGAAGAGTTGTCAAAGTAGAATTGCAATCATCAAAAGAGAAGATAAAAAGAAAAATTTTAATCATGAAAAGGGATTGAGTTTCATTCTCAAATTTAGATAGTAGAAGGATTGTCATGTTGTAATATTTTTTGAGTTTGTTCTCAATTTGAGGAGTGGTTTCTTCCTTTGGTTGAATCCCTAAAACAAAGTTTGTAGGGAGTTGTATATTCCTTGGAAGTGACCCTAAAACCTTTCTATAGTGAGTAGTAGATTCCTTGGGTTGTAGCCCTAAAACAAAGTTGTAACTATGATTCATTGTGAGGATATATTAGGATAGTAGCTCCTAGCAACTTTTCTCACTGTGTTTTCTTCTCTTTGGGGTTTTTCATGTATATCTGGTGTTATGTGGTGTTGTGTATTGTGTTGATATTTCATGTTTCTTTTAATCTTGTAAACATTAAGTTTCAATTTTCTCCAGAGGGTTTGAGATTTGTTTGAATATTGATTCACCCCCTCTCAATATTTCAATGTGTGCTCACAATTGGTATCAGAGCTTGGTTCCTTAGAATAAGTTTAACATCTTGAGGAAGATTCAAGATGGAAAAAGAATGATCTCAAAAGGTACCCAAATTTGATGGAACAAATTTCTCATTTTGGACATACCAGATGGAAACCCATCTATTCTCTTTGGGGTTTGGTGTTTAGCAATCTGTCAAAGATGGTTATGTTGTTCCTGCTACTCCTCCAACTAATCTAGTTGAGATAAGAGCCTATGAGAACAATGGAAAGGAAAAACATGATATCTTGAGTGGGCTATCAGATTCTAACCTAGTAAAGTTAATGCACTGCAAGTAAGCAAAGGAAGTTTGGGATATGTTGGGTGGCATCTATGAAGGAGATGTCAAAGTAAGACAAAATTTCCTATATGTTAAAGGTCTCTAGCATAATCTTCTTAGGGATCCTAAGGTTTGGAATTTATCTTCATATTTTGTCATAGCATGTGTGATTCAAGTTTCATGTTATTTAGATTACTGGAAAGGTATTTTGTAAGTGACAGTTTGAAGACAGTGTTTTTTTTGTGAGGATGCTCACAATGGTGCAAATTTTGGCTTTGCATTCCTCTGTGTTTGCAGATATGGTCATGCAATTAAAATTTTAAGTTCAGTGTGTTGTGAAGGTGCTATATCCAAATTTTCTTATCATTTTTTCCTCCACAAATAAATTTGTAAGTGACAGAGTGCAGGACTATATTGTCTGGTGGCTAGTTTCAGTATTTTTTAGCTTGTGTCAACTTGTTGTATGAAGTGGTGAATTGGCTAATGGATAATGATCCTGAAGATCTTATGATGTTTCTTGTTGCTCTACAAGTTGTTTTATGGTTTCTCTAGAACAATTTTTTTTCTAGAATGAAGGTCTTTCTAGGTTATGCTTTTGCATGGCCGACTGAGATACGTTGAAGGTGTGTGGCACATGTTGAACAACACTAAGACACCGTATGAGTTGTGGTATGGAAGACCTACAACTGTCAGGTATTTTAGAGTTTTTGGAAGCAAATGCTACATCAGAAGAGATGAATATGTCTTGGAAAAGTTTTATTCAAGGGATGATGAAGGTATCTTTCTGGGGTATTCATTGCAAAGCAAGGCATATAGATGCTACAACAAAAGGTTGGGAAGGATAGTTGAAATTACTAATGTGAAGGTTGATGAGGATCTACATTAGAATATGAATGAAACTGAGGACTGTGGATTTGATGCACCTCCATTCTTAGATGATGATGAAGAAGAAGAAGAAGAATTTGAAAAGAAAGAAGAAACACTACAAAATATAAACAAGAGTCCTACAAAGCATGTTTAAAGAAATCATTCAGAAGATCAGATCATTGGTGACAAGAATGAAAAAGTGTTGACCAGAAGAAGGCTTTGAAAGGAAAGTGAACAAGTTAACTTTTGTTTTTTATTAAAGGTAGAACCTAAAAATTTTGTTGATTCCAGTAAGGATGAAGGATGGTTGCAAGCAATGGAAGAAGAGTTGAATTGGATTGAGAAGAATCAAACTTGGGAGTTGGTTCCAAGGCTTGAGAACAAGAATGTGATAAGAACTAAGTGGATATTTAGGAATAAGTTAAATGAAGATGGAGAATTTGTAATAAATAAAAAAAGATCGGTTCGTAAAGGCTATTCACATGTAGAAGGCATTGATTTTGAGGATACTTTTTCTCTGGTAACACAAATGGAAGCTATCAAAATGTTTCTTTCTTTTTCTACCTACAAGGACTTCAAGGTTTATCGAATAGATGTTAAGTTAGCCTTCCTAAATGGAGATTTAGGAGAAGTGTACATAGAGAAACCTGATAGATTTTGATTGTTAGAAGAACCAAACATGGTGTATAGAATCAAAAATGCATTATATGGTCTCCAACAAGCTCCTAGAGCTTGGTATGCAAGGTTGGATAAGTACTTTCTTCAACAAGGATTCAAGAAAGGTACCGCAGATAGTAATCTTTACTTCAAAATTGAGGATGAGATCATTTTGATAGTTGTGTATGTTGATGATATTATCTTTGGTGGAAATAATGAAATGTACAAGAAGTTTTTTGAAGAAATGTAGAAAGAATTTAAAATGTCTATGATTGATGATTTATCTTTCTTTCTTGGTCTTTAAATTTCTCAACTAAATTATGGTATCTTTATTTCTCAAGAAAAGTATATGTCAAGGAGATGTTGAAGAAGTTTAGGATGGAATATTGCAAACTAGTTAGTACTCCCATGGTTACTATTTGTCATTTGAGTAAAGATGATGAGTCTCCCTTGGATGATCAAAAGCTATATAGATCTATGATTGGAAACCTATTGTATTTAACTACTTCAAGACTTGATATCATGCATATGATATGTTTATTTTCAAGATTTCAAGCTAATCCTAAAGAAACTCATGTGAAGGAAGTCAAAAGAATCTTCAAATATTTGAAGAGTACTCCAGATTATGGCTTATGGTATCCAAAAGTTAATGACTTTGATATGAGTTCTTACATTGATGTTGATTGGGCTGGATGTGTGGATGATAGAAGAAGTACAAGTGGTGGTGCCTTCTTTTTAGGAAGCAGATTGGTTTTATGGCATAGTAATAAATAAGATTCAATATCTTTATCAACTATAGAGGTAGAGTATATTGGCACAACATCTTGTTATACACAAGTGTTGTGGATGAAAAAAACATTGAAGGATATCAAGATACAATATAAGCCTATTCCTATTTTGTGTGATAATACAAGTATTATCAATATTTCTAAGAATTCAGTGATGCATTCTAGAACCAAGCATATATTAATTAGGTATCATTTTTTGAGAGAAAAGGTTGCAGATAAAGAAGTGAAGTTGGAATATATTTCAAAAAAGGATTAGATTTTAGATATGTTCATAAAGGCTCTTGCAAAGGATATGTTTGAGTATCTCTTGCAATAGTCGGTAGTAATTGCCCCTCCTTATTCTTGTTAGATGCATAGTTGGTGAATCTATCTAGGTGGAGTAATTCATGACATCCTTATTCATGGACTAAAGGTGGCTACCTCTCAGGGGGAGAAGGTAGTGGTTGATTCAAAAAGGAGAATAAAATGTGCACCTTAGGGGGAGAGTTTGTACCCTAAGGGGGAGAAGTAGTTTCCCTTTGTCCTTGATGTCAAATCGGGATAAGAGTGCTAATCAAATTGGTTTTTCCATTAATGCCAAAGGGGAGATTATTTCAATTTGGTTGTCATTGATGTCAAAAGAGTGAGTATTGGTTTTCATTGATGTCAAAAGTATGTTGGATTTGGTTACAGTTTGGTTGGTAATGTTTGTAGTCTGGTTGATTGGTTGCCTGTCTTTGAGAAATGCTCTACATTTCTCCACTAGTGATGTAGGGATCCTATGGTTTGGAATTTATCTTCATATTTTGTCATAGCATGTGTGATTCAAGTTTCATGTTATTTAGATTATTGCAAAGGTATTTTGTAAGTGACAGTTTGAAGACAGTGTTGTTTTTGTGAGGATGCTCACAATGGTGCAAAGTTTGGCTTTGCATTCCTCTGTGTTTGCAAATATGGTCATGCAGTTAAAAATTTAAGTTTAGTGTGTTGTGAAGGTACTATATCCAAATTTTCTTATCATTTTTCCCTCCAAAAATAAATTTGTAAGTGACAAAGTGGAGGACTATATTGTATGGTGGCTAGTTTCAGTATTTTTTAGCTTGTGCCAACTTGTTGTATGAAGTGGTGAATTGGCTAATGGATAATGATCCTGAAGATCTTATGATGTTTCTTGTTTCTCTACAAGTCATTTTATGGTTTCTCTAGAACATTTTTTGTTCTAGAATGAAGGTCTTTCTAGGTTATGCTTTTGCATGGCCGACTGAGATACGTTGAAGGTGTGTGGCACATATTGAAGTTTGTGCAGAGTCTATGAAGTGTTACAAGATGTTACATAGGTCATGCTAACTCATTTGGGAGGATCACAAGTAATGTTTAATCTTTCATGAGTACCACCAAATTGTAATGGCCGACATGCTTCAAGCTTCATAATTTCTTACTTAAGACCGACCTATTTCAAATGTGTGAAGCGTACGGATGTTTTTTTTTTAAATTGATGTTGTGAAGGGTGTTTAGGACCAGGTTAAGCTTGTGTTGGAATTTTCAAGGAATTTCCTTCTTCTTGGTGTTGCATGTAGTTCATTTTAGGTCTTTCCCTCCACATGTTTCATGTTTTTGTTTGATCTTTGGTTGACTTGTAATTATAATATTCTTGTTGTTATTAACCAACATGTAATGTAATCAATGTAATATCATGTATATATTGTAAACCTAGTTGATCTAGGTGGTTTGTGTGTGTAATAATTTGAATGAGCATGTGTAATGCATTATGATGTATATGTAAGTAACTAAAAGAGAAAGAGCAGAAGTTGTAGATCATGTTCGAATTCAATTTGATCATATCTATGAGACTTAAGGGAAGCAAAGAGTATGCCTAATTGATTCTTGGAGGAAGTGAGCCAAAGGAAAAACTTATTGAAGGTTGAAAGCAGTGAGTCAATAAGCAGAAGAGAAGACATTTGAAGAAGTTGCAGAAGAGTTTTCAAATCATAATCGCAATCATCAAAAGAGAAGACAAAAAAGTAGAATTATAATCATCAAAAGGGATTGAGCTTCATTGTTAGATTTAGACAGTAGAATAACTGTCATGTTGTAATATTTTTTGAGTTTGTTGTTAGTTCAAGGAGTAGTTTCTTCCTTAGGTTAAATCCCTAAAACAAAATCTTTAGGGAGTTGTAGCTTCCTTGGGTTGTAGCCCTAAAAAAAAAGTTATAACTGTGATTCATTGTGAGGCTAGATTAGGACATTAGCTCCTAGTAACTTTTCTCACCATTGTTTTTCCCCTTTTTGGTTTTTTGTGTATATTAGGTGTTATGTGTTGTGCATTATGTTGATCTTTCATGTTTTTGTTAATGTTGTAAAGACTAAGTTTTAGTTTTCTCCAAAGGCTTTGATATTTGTTTGAATATTTATTCACCTCGGCCCTCTCTATATTCCAATGTATGTTCAACAGTACGAGGTTTGATGATGCCTAATCACTTTTTGGCACTATTGTCAAGTATGTATTTTATTCTAGGTTTCATTATAAATGCAATCAGATAAAGAAAATCAGTGATACAAAACTTAATAAATCCTTCTGCATGGTCAAAAAACGGGGACCACTCAAAATATTTATTACAAAAGCCTTCCTTCCTCAAACACCAACCATTAAATGTGAGAGAATATAAATCTTGGCTGAAGAATTTATCCAATATCAACTAGTCAATTAGGACTCACCTAATATTTCACAAAGAATCCTTAAGAATGAACAATGAATAGAAAATATTTTATAAAATATCATGTAAAACATTAATGAAAGATAATAAAGAAGGGTAGAAAGAACATTTACCTACACATCATCTTAAACCCAAATGAAGATGCTCCAATGAAGAATATGTCTCCTTCCATCCTACCCACTTTTAGAGGTATAGCCTTAGAAGATACAAACTAGTTTCTTTTTGAATTTATGATCCTCTAACAAACATATGACTATAAAACTAACAATTAAAATCTTGATTTGTTCCCTTCCATGCTAAAGGATTCAGCTATGTATTAGTTTATGGTTTGTCTTCAATATCAATCAACATTTCGTAAGAAATGGAAACTATATTTTTAGATAAACATAAATATTATTGTAGGTTAAGTGATAGGAAGAATGGGCTCTTTCATCTTAAACAAAAATAAGATGAAATTCTAGAAGATTTCGTGGATAGGTTCTTCTTTGTATTAAAACAATTTGGTGAGGAAATAATGACTCTTCAATTGGTTAAAACTATGTTTTTAATAGGAATTTATGAGTATGCACAAAGCACTCTTAATTTAATAGGGAAATGAGATCTATCCAAACTAGATCTCACTAATATATCAATGCTTTGTAGGAGCTACTCATAAACCCAAGGAGGAATAGGAAATCTAGTTTGATGAGGGAGATTAATGAAATAGGACAATTGAGGGAAGAAATAGAAAAATTAAAGATTGATATTATCATTTAATTAAATACCACCCTTGATGAAATGTATTCCAAAACATGGAACTTAGAAACACTTTCTATATATTTCCTGAGATGCAGAAATAAACATCATTTAGACAAGATTGATGTATGCCAATTTTGTGATAGATACAACCATACTAACCAATGTGAATTACTTCACGTAACCAAAAATTCCAAGAAAGAACCTTCCCTAATAGAGGAGGAGGTTAATTATGTAGGAGAAAGAATTGGAAGCAATTTTTCATATGGGCAATCATCAAATCCACCATGCCAACCACAATCCAATTGGAGTAATAATCAATTGACAACACCTTGGCCTTAGCATCAAGGACCACAATAATAGGGGTCCTACTCTCAGGGACTCCCAAATAGGACAAACCAATAATGGTCAAATATAAAATGGTTTAATCAGTCACAACAGTCATGATATCCCCCAAAATCTACACCATAATGGAATCCTTCATATAACTAATTTTATCAAGGAACTCACCATACGTAAAATTAACAATAATCCCTACTACCACGCCCAAAGAATCAACATTAAGCTTACCAAGTTATGCAACCTCAACTCCTAATCTAGCCAATCACTAATCTAAATAATTAAAAAATAGGCTACCCCTATGTACTTAGCTAAATAATAAAATATAGGCAAAATTATAGAAGAAAGCCCCAAAAAAGAAAGCCAGAGTGCAGATCTCTCAGTTTGAGGATTCCAAAACCATGGAGGTGAATGAAAGGGATAACACTAAATCAATGAGGAAGCAAAATCTAAAAACAAAAGGTGATGTTAGAGATAAAGGGAAGGAGAAGGTTGTTGATAAAATGAGTGGTTTGAAGCCCTCGCCTGTTATGGTTAATGATAAGGATGGATAGGGAATTGATAATATCCCTTATATTTCAAAGGACTTTACCTACCTCCATGCGAATAGTGATAATATTTATGATGTCTTAGACCTAGCAAGAGAAGGGGTTACAAATCATTTTAAAAGATCCAAATGGTTCTTCCTTGAAATAAATAAAATCAATATTAAAATTATAGTCTTGCAGGAGAAAAATTTTAATGAGGAAAGGGATTAGCCTAGACTAGGGGATAAGGAGGCTAAGGATAGGATTGATGATATGAATAAATATATAAATTATTTCAAAAAGGATTTTGAGAAAAGAGCAACTAACTTGGAGGATAAAATACAAGACACTAATCAATATCTAGAAAAAATAAATAAAAACCATCATTATTCCATTAAAAATTGCGTTGAGGGAATCAAAACTTTAATAGAAAAACTAAAATAATCTGAGAGAAGAGAAAATGACTAAGGTGATTCTCATGGATACAAGGAAAGAGGAACAAGGCAGCAAGGAAAAAGGTAAGAGATTGGTGTACACTAAGGCTAAGGGGCCTAGCTCTAGAACTCAAGGGAGCAAGAAGAAATCATTTGAGGAAGAAAAGAAAGAGTTTTTGAGCCTTGATAATATCCACTAGAACTTATACAATGAGGTACTGAAAGTTGTTGATACTTTGAAGAAGATGAAGTAGAAGTTTCTCTTGGTTGTTTTTTTTCTTTTTAGTTGTTGTTGGTTGGCTTCTATTTGGTTGTGCTTTATATTTTAGCATCATCTTGTACGTAGGTTTTCAGGCCCCTTCAAAACCTATCTTAACTGTTAATAAAAATATTATACACTACGGAGGTGTATAATTTAGTTCAGGTACAGATCTTCATCAATCACATCAACCTACCATAATTAAAATAATAGGTGGTGAGGAAGAAATACTTTCAAAACATAAATATAAACATGATAAAAATTATAAGAAACCTACTAGGTAATCTCATAAAATATATAGTGATGATACTAGCCTAGAAAAACCCTCCAACACTTTCTAGAATTATCTTCTAGAGCCAGCCCAAAGGCTCTTCTTAGCAACTTGTTGGAGTTTCTTTTGAAACTTCTCCAAAGTCACTTTCTAGAGCTTCCTTGAAGAAGTGTTTTCATGACCCTCTGGAACATTCCCTTTGAAACCAATTGCTTTAAATAAAACTCACCTTATATAGGAAAAAAATAGTTGAACATTGAAGTTCCATTGTTATAATCAATCAAAGTAATTCTCAAACTAAATCACCTAGTTAAACAAATGTGCACAAAAAATTTAGGAAAGAAAAACAAAAAAATTAACAATGTCCAAATTAATAGATACCTAGATGACCGCCTTTTAGGGAAATTTATTTCATCCAAGTATGGTGATCATGGTAGTCTTTTTTATTACTATATCCATTAGTGGAATTAAAATCCCAAATGCACTTGTGGATTTGGGAGTTTCTACTAATTTCATGACTATAGATATGTCATGGAGATGTTGTCATTAACAAACCTACAACCTACAAGTATTATTCTTCAAATGGAAAACCAATCTATTTATATTCCAATAGGGATATTAAAAAAAATTCAGTCATGGTTGAAACCTTGAAATATCCTATAATTTTTTAGGCTATTTAATTATGTATCCTTAAAGACGATTATCCATTGATATTGGAAAGACCCTGGCTATCTACAGTTGTGGATTTGATAGATTGAAATTATAAAGGAATGATTATTTCTAATTGTATTAATAGTAAATAACTATCATTATGTCCCCATGAACAACCATCTACAAAAAATCCCAACCATTTGCAAACAAGTGTAATTGGATATGGGTAGACAAACCAATTTAGACTATTAAACATGAAAATTTGGCTTCCTTAGTAATGGTTGTGATTAAAAAACATGGTGATGAATAAGAGAATGATCTATAATTTTATAATAGTTCATATGTAAACAATAAATATAACCTTGAAACAAATTACGCTCTTCATAGCCTTATTCAAACAAGCATAGTGAAGTTTTCTCAAAACAAAAATGACTTTCTCACAACATTCAAATGTCTCTTAGCCAATTTAATTTTAAGGAATGAGTGTTTCTTCAAAAATGTAACAACCTTTCATATGTTGCAACCTCATATTTGACTCGTTAATACCTTAATGAGTGAATCCTATATGGTCTCCTCTAGTCATCCAATAACTAAGTTAATAATGATACTAATTGGTAAAACTTTAAATATCAATAGTTGGTTTACAAAACAACAAGAACTCCAATTGTTTGATATTCTATTAAACCAATCTAAATATATTTTTTGGGATTATAAGGACATGAGATGGATACATCCAAATATTTACACTCATCATAATTATACTAAGCATGTCAAATTGGTTCATCAACTACAATGTAGTATTAATCCTACACTTTAAGAGATAGTTAAGACGTAAATTTTAAAAAATTACAAGTAGAGTTCATATATCTAATCTTTGATAGCAAATGGGTTTCACCCATTGTGTTTGTGCCAAAGAAATTTGGGAAATAGAGAGTATATGTGGATTATAGGGAGCTCAACAAGGCAACTTATAGAGACTGTTTCACTTTACTATTCATTGAAAAAGTCCTTAAAAATATAGCTAGAAAATCTTCTGATTTTTGGATGGTTTTAGTGAGTACAATCAAATACAAGTGGATCTAGAAGATCAAGATAAAAACACCTTCACTTACCCATGAGGAACATTTTCATATCAAGTCCTTCCCTTTGGGTTGTGCAATTCTCCAACCACCTTTCAAAGAGTAGTGTCATCCATCTTTGTTGAACTTGTAAATGATTATGTAAAGGTCTACATGGAAAAATTTATAATTCATGGTAACACCTACCTAGATAAAGTCTTCAAATTTTGTAAAGAACACAAGTTATCCCTTAGTCATGAAAAATATCTCATCATGGTTGATCAAGGGATTATGTTTGGACATCATATCTCTAACTAATCATATTAAGGTCAATCTTAAATAGATCAAAGTAATACAAAAGGTAGAAGCCCTAAAAAATAAAAACCAATGTGTTAATATTTATTAGACATGATAATTATTATTGGAGGTTCATTGAGAACATCAACAAAATTGTAGCCCCCATGTTTTCCCTGCTCCAAATGATATTGAGTTTTATTGGAATTGAGAATTTTAAACCTCATTAAAAATCATCAAAGAGAATTGGCAATTGCTCCAATATTACATGGACCCAACTAGAATTTACCATTTTATATTTATACAAATCCTTCAAATGATGCTATTAGTGTAGTTCTAGGACAACAAGATGAAAATAGAGGAAAATATGATATTTACTTTATTAGAAAAAATTTAACTTCCTACAAAAAGGAATTACACTATTACGAAAAGAGAATTTATAACTATCATCCATGTTATAAAAAAATGATTAAAAATTATAGGTTACAAGGTGACTCTATACACATATCACTTTGGCATTAAATACTTAATGAATAAGCTTGTAGTGAGTGGATGAATAATTAAATGTTTTTTTATTTATCCAAGAATTTAATATAACCATCATAGATAAACATATAAAATTTAATGTAGTAGTTGATTTTTCAATCTAGGATACATCATGAAGACAAATAACATGACCAAGTTAAAAAAGAATTCCCAAACGAGCAGCTATTTTCCATATCCATACATACACCTTTGGTTTGCAGTATAGCAAGTTACTTGGCTACAGTAACATTTTCATCATTTTTTTGTAAAATAAAGGATACTAGTGAGAGAAAGCATGAATTTTGAATGGCTTAATGATTTTTTTATTTAAGTATAGACCTAAATTTTTTTCCACAAATGTGTAAGAATCGATGAAACCTATAGTATCATGTGAGCCTATCACAATGATCCTTTAGGAGGACATTATTACACAAATTAACTTCCCATAAAATCTTAGGCACCAAGTATTACTGACCTTATATACACAAGGATGTTAAAATATATGTCTAATTGTGTGATGGATGCAAAAGAATGGGAAGACCAACAATGTCTAGTGAAATTACCCTCCAGCCTCATGTAGTCCTAAAGCCATTTGAAAAATAAGGATTGGATTTTATAGGGTCCATTGATCCACCATCTCAAGGAAAACAATAAATATTTGTGTGCATCAATTATCTCACAAAATGGGAAAAGTTCCAAGAATTCAAGGTAGCCAGGGAAGAGAAAGTTGTAGATTTTCTTTATAACAAAATATTTCTCATATTTGGATCATCGATCTATTGTAATAGATAAAGGATATCAATTCATGTCAAAATTTATTTTAACCTTCATTGATCATTTTCAGGTGAGTCATAGAAATTCATTACCATATCATCATCAAGAAAATGGTTAGGTGAAAGTAACTAATTGAGAGTTAGAGAATATTCTCACTAAAACAGTTTCAACGGGTAGGAAAGATTGGACTTGAAAACTACATGAGTTCATCTAGGCATATAATACTACTTGGAATTATACTGCAAGTTTCACACCATATGAAATGTTCTTTGGAAAGAAACCCATCCTACCTATTGAATTTGAACTCCAAACATTAAGGAAAACCATGGATGTGGTTTAGATCTAAATAAATCATAGATAGAATGAGTTATACTAATATGTGAGTTGGATGAGATTTGATTAGAGCCTATACAATGGAATAAATTAATGTAGTAGAAAAAAAACATGACATGACTATTATGTAAAAGAAAATAAGTTTCACAAGGGATGTTGGGAATTGTTATTTGACTCTAGATACAAAGACCTAAAAGGGAAACTTTAGATAATACGGTTTGTCTTATGAAGTGGAATAAATATTCAATTCCAAAGTTGTGTATCTAAATCCAATTGATAGTGATACAAGAACACTTCTGGTAAATGGTCACAAATTACGATTGTATCAAAAATTAATGAACAAGGAAGAATTCATACAAAGGATTGAAGAATGAGCCAACATTTGTTGTGTGAAGGGATTCTTTCCTTCTCCAGCAAAATTGAGGTAAGTACTTCTAACTTGATTAATTTTAAATATGTTGTAAATAAAGCATAACTAAATATTTTGTTTACTCCAGAAGCATCCTTTCAATGATGCTCTAGAAGAACCCTTTCAACAATGCTCTAGAAGATTGTTCATGTTTCCTCTAGAAGCATCCATTCTCTTTCCCCTAGAAGCATCCTTTCATTGATGCTCTAGAATATTTATTTATTCCTCCAAAAGCATCCTTTCAATGATACTTTGAAATAATATTTGTGTTCCTCCAAAAACATATTTTTAATGGTTCTTTAGAAGATTGTTCATATTCCCACTAGAAGAATTGTTTCAATGATGCTCTAGAAATTATTTGCATTTTCTCTAGGAGCGTGATGTTCTGAAGCCATTCATAGGAAATTGAAGCCTTATTTTTTTAACAACTCTAAAGTAACGCATGCCATCTCTTTGAAATGACATTTGGGTAGTATTTTCAAAGTTTCCACGACCTTCATCAAATAAAGTTGTATTTTTTATATTTATGGAAAAAAGAGAAATAAATCACTTTCAATATTAGAAGTACACAATAATACCAAATCTTTGTCATGATTATTACATGTCACACAACTTACAACATGGAAATTTTGATTGATGATCATAATGGTGACAAGTATGTACATCCATTCTAAATTAAGTAATTAATTGTTTTTATCATATAATCAAAATAATCCAAATAATTTTCCTTATTCGATAATAAATCAGCCATTATAAATGATGTCACCCTACTTTGAATGATAGAAAAATAAGGTAAAAGAATAATCCACACAAGTAGTCATTGTGAACCGTATTGCCAAAAATTAGTACAAAATAAGTCCAACCACCCCTATTATCCTTTATTATATCAAATTTCCTATCTAACCACTCTTTTTCCTACCATATCCATATGTACATCAAACTCTGCAAATTGTGATACAATAGCTTATTTGCAATAGAATTTTTCCTTACCTTAATTAATCCAAGAGGCAACCATGGGCATCAAGATAAAAGAAAAACTTGACTCTCCTAAAAAATTGTTAGAGGATAATACAGTGGCTATGTGTTCCAAGTGGAAAGCTTACTAAAATTTCTATGAGAAATTGAAGGATACAATGTAGACTTGGTAGATGAATTCATCCAAAACTTCATAGAAAACCATTCTATAGTTATTTGACAAAAAATTAAGGTCAGTATCAAAACCATTTCTCAATTTTATAGTTTTTTTTAGAGGGTATTCATCTTTCTCATGAAAAATATACGACATACTAATAAATGATAGATAAATTATCAAAGGAGGGAGTACCCCTTCCCACACTTGTAGGAGGAAAGAAGGGGAATAATAAAGGTATTAGCAAAGACATAATCCCTGAGCCCTAGAGGTTTGTAGTGATATGGATAATTATCAAAATTTTCACATGTGAAGGTCAATTCAACATTGTAATGGGACCAAAATTTTGAATGTTGACCCACCGATGCCATGGAGTTGAAAATTTGACATTAAAATTGACATACCTACATATTTTTTTGAATATTTAATGATTGTGATAGAAAGGTATAATAAGAAAAATGTGTGTTTGAAACTTCATGGCCTAATTACATTGTTGTGTAAACAAAATAAAAATAAAAAACCAGAAAATTGATAACAAAAGGGTGATTTTTATGAAAAATATTGAGATTAAAAGGTAGAAGCAAGAAGTGGGAGGTGCATATGGATCTGATCCTTCAATATTTATTTCTCCAAAGAAAAACAAAAAAATAGAGATTCAAGTTTCCCCAAATATGTAGAAAAAACATGAGGATCTAACCTAGCCATCAACTAAGGGACTACCACAAAAGCAATCAGCAGAGATTCTACAATCTTCGTTGATGGAAACTAGTGCACAAAAGAGTCATGTTCAACAAGAAAAGATAGAGGTGATTGCTTTATATGAAGATGCAGAAAGGAAGCCACCAACCATATTGGAGAAAATAAACAAAAGAAGACTACAAATTCCTCCTCTTTGGAGGAGTGAAAGGTGAGTTACTAAATAAACCTCCAACATCACTCATACCCATATGTAAGAATCACAGCATACTCCTCCATCAATAGAAGCTCAAACATAATTCTTTATAACTCTGGAGGTTCCAACCCAAGAAATCCTTGTATAACAACTCCAAAGGATGCAAAGCTTGCTCCAAAAGATACTTTTATTGGAATTCCTCTAGAATTGCATGTAGTGCCCCTCCGTGTTTGTCCCTTTCTTCATGTTTGATTAAGTTTTTTCAGGTGAGCTTTCTGATGCGTAGTGTTAAAATTAATTGTTATTAAGGCTGATGTTTTATGTAGAATTAAATAAATTATGAAAAATTAAATGTTACGTTTGAACGATTAATTATTAATTATTGAGTTATAAAGTATTATTTATAATCAAATGTAAAGACAATTATTATTGAATGTTGAGTTTTATTAATAAAGTAAAATGTGGATGCCAATATTGGCATGGTGTGATGGTTTAAAGGTGGCATTATTGTTCTCGCCACCAAGGTTCAAGCCCCGTTGGGGTGGTATTGTTGAGTGGTTGTATTTTGGTTCATAGCTCCATGTACAGTATTGTTCAAGCGCATGTACAGTTTCCAACTGAATCTCGGAAAAGGAAACTTGTCTTATTAAGTGATTGTTGCTTGATTTTTGTTTTTGAAGATCGAATCACTCTCTTTGTTTTTAATAATGACCATTTTGGGGAGGTTTTCGGATCTTTGATTTTTGTTTTTGAATGAGAACTTTGTTTGTAAGAAACGATATGTAGAATTAATTATGTTCGGTTGCTTGTCTCTGAAATGGGATTGGGAAAAATAATTGGAGAATTGATTACGGATTTGGAAAAAACGAAGGAGAGCTACGTTTGGAAGGGGGAAAGAAGTTAAGCACTTTCGAGGAAGATTATTGCAATGCTAATCTGTGAACTATCGACAATCCAAGAGGTAAAAATTTGAATGAATTATATGATTCATACCTTATTAGTTTCAATCTATTTGATTGGAAATGTAATGCATTTGAATTTCATGATCTACAAATGAATTATTGTTTCCTCGGTAGGTAGGGATTTGACGATCTACAAGTTTAATTTTGGTCCCATAGCCTATAAAATGTGTTTTGATCTGCAAGTTCCTTCTAAACAATATTCGCAATCTGCCATTAATGTCGTCTCTTCTCATGCTTTATTTTGATTTAATCCTTGTTTCCCGAAGCCTATCGAACTTATCTCTTTTTCCCTCTAAACCCGCATGATTGCATGTACTTTCAGCACAGCAGAGATTATAATGTTAGGATGCACTTGAGAATGCTTAATTAATTCAAAGATTTGAGAGCTTCCTTGCAAAATCCTTTCCAAACTACAATGTTTGAAAAAAATTCCCTATCACTATGCCTTGGAGTATGACCCATTTCGCACTGGCAGGGCGGACTTTGGCAATGAACTTCGCTTTACGCCTACCAATTACATTTGCTTGAAAATTTCTTAAGCCATTTTCAATAAATCTATACTGTGCCATCCTGCAATTCCTCTTTTCTTGCTCCTGCCTTGTATAAACTTAACATCCTACAGTGTGATTTCTCTCTTGTGTCATGCAATTGGAGTCTAATGAATTTAGATTATAAATGATATTCAATGGTGTTGTTGTGTCGCCCTTCTTGGTGTCTCTGCAACCGATTCTAATAGTTCGATTTCATATATACTTTTCATTGTTTCATTAATTTGATGTTCCGCAATATCATCCTCGCCTATGTGTAGTTAAAATCTTCTTAGTTGGTCATGTAGCCAAGTTGTCCATGAGATAATTAACATATCAAATCAATCTTCATAATGAATAAAACCTGCATATTAGAGTGTCATGGCTCCTGGTCTTGAAACATTGCATGAGCCTTGCAAAATGGATTGCTTTTCTTGGATCTGTGTTTTATTCTTAACGCCCACGATAATCTTGAGCCATTTCTTTTCACCTGTATAAACATCGGTGTATGGGTTGATCTTCAACTATACTTCAGCGTATCAAATTGTCGCTCCCCTTCAACTTGAGACCTTAGTCGAATTCCTCTATTGCGCAATTCCTTTAGGTATTAAGCCTTGTAAATAGTAGATTGTTCTCTGCGAATCATCATCATTCACCTTCTCAAAGAAAAGCAACTAGTATCATTAATTTTATTTCTTTGCAACTCGACATGCCAAATGATTCTTGTATTTTCTTGTAATTGAAGTTCCATTGATCATGGCATTCCCTTCCCAGTCGTGGCTTTAAGTTAACTTATCTTTTGGATTCATCCACTTATTTCGATTTGAGTTAACTTGTCTCATGTTAGTATTCGATAGGCTCATAGCTCACTGTTTATATCTTATTTACTTTTGCCTGAAATTCGTCATCATATACTTGTAAGTACTGGTCGATGGGTTATTGCTTGGTTGGAGTCTGAATTCTATGCATTACAAATTGCATTGACCCTTGAGTTTGGTAAAAAAATTATACATTTAACTTGTGACATCGAAGGACATAGGGAGCGTTCTATTTTGTATGATCAGATAAACCAATCTCATCAATCAGCTCCCCTATGCTACATGTAGCCGCTTGCTTCAGTTTCTTCCTTACCAAATTTTGAAGTGTCCTTGCTTGCTGTGTACCCTAGGTTTTGGTGTATAGAAATACCTGGGCATTGCTTGATTATTTTCTTTACCGGAGTTCACTATGCCTCTAATGGGTGGCGTTTTTGTGACAACATAGCTGATGGAGATTTTCCATTTTGTTTGCTTAAGATTATTAGGTTAGTTGTTAATGAAATTAGTGAATTTGTAGATTAAAATTAAATAAAAGAGTTTTATTTTCTTGTAGGAAATTTAGATAAACTTATTTGGATAAATAGAGGTACAAGTAAGGTGGATTAATCGACAATCTAATAATTTAGATACATTCAAATAGTTCACTATAATTGATAAAAGGAGGAATCTAAATAGTAATGGATATATTAAGTTGATGAGGGTATAAAGATTGATCTCCTTAATTGTGATGGATTAAATAACAAAGGAGTAGGAAAAGATACTAAATAAAAGAGTTCTATAATTGGATAGGTTAGTGTTAAAATGAGTATTTAATGGTGGATGTAAATTAAGTGAATTGATTTAATAGATAGGATAATTAATTTAAATAATTGAGATATAATGTTGAATGACTTGGATTACATACTATTAGGTAAAGGAATGTTGATTGTTTTTATGATTATTTTATAGCTAGATGATAGATTTGTTATGTGAAGTAGTTAATTTAGAGTATTGTTATTGTGGTTGTGTTAATAATGATATAGTGATTTTGTACGTATAATTATTCGTTGTAAACGGTCTATCAATTGAATTAAATGAGTTAAGTTAGGATGAGTGACAAGGAAGTGGTAATAATGCTTTGATTCAAGGAATGTCTTCATGGATATTATATATGATGATTAAATAGACAGTGCATCTTGACTGAGTGTTTGTATAATCATTTTAAGAGTGTTTGGATTAAGTGATTAAGTCATTGAGTAAAATAAAAAGTGGAAGTGATGTTTATTTATGAAGTTGTTTCATGAATGCAATGATGATTGTTTCCTTGTGATGAGTTATGTGTGTGATCTTGGCATTTGAGTTGTTTTTAATTAGTGTGGTTGATGTTGTATTGAATGATTTTTTGTAATTGTCTTAAGTGGAAATATATTACTTTATCCATTTAGATAAAGGTTTTATTAAATAAAAGAATTAGAGTTTTATTTAATGGTTGTTGATTTTGTCATAGTTGTTTAATAGTCAAATTGTAATTTTGTTAGGTAATTAGTGGTTGGGTATCATGTGGGAGAAAATTGAGGTCTCCCTTGGATGCCCTGTTGGTTGATTTTACTTTTGTTGTCACAGTTGTTTGATATTGGAAGCTTTTGATTTTGAGATCATGTTCTTGTTGCTACTTCGATGGGGAAACATTGTGTTAGTTATTTGTTAGACTTCCAAAGGTTGGGGAAAGGGTTTTCTTTATGATTGGATTTTAATGTTGGTTCTTTGTGAACATTTGATCCTATACTTGATTTGTGATTATGTAGGTTCTGGCCTTGCACTATGGAATTGTTAACTGTGGAGACTTTGTGCAAGTTGGTGCATTCCTCGCTTGATGTGATAGCTCATGTGACTTTATATGTTGTCCAAGCAAGGCTTACCCAATTAGTGACTGTAGAGTCTTTTTTTTCTAGTAGGGGGAGTGGCTTTCAATGGGGGTTGGGACCCAAAAGTAGTGTCAGGGTAACTCATTGAGAGTTTCTTTAATCTAGTGATAACATAAAATCAACTAAGGGGTTGGGTAGTTCACAATAATCAAGATAATTGAAGCCTCACTCATGGCTCAAGCACTCGTTTAGGCTTGGGATGAGTGGGAAGGCCTGGAATGGCAAGATCAACTGCCTTGTCTTCATGAAAGGTATGTTGATCCTGCATGAGTTAGAATGGGGGCTAGGGATCGATTGAGGTTTCCAGGGTAACTCAGGATGGGGGTCAGCAACCTAGGAAGATCCGCATTGGGTAACTGATATCAAGCTATGCAATGACACTCTTCCCTATAGCAATCTTGTATGCCTTGTTTGTTTTCCCCTTGTTGTTCATGTACCTCTAGAAGCGGATGTTCTTTATGTTTTTTTTGTTACTCTGGTATGTTGGAGTCTTGTTAAGCCCTTGTTTTCTTGACTATTGAGTAGTGGGTCCTTATTGTCATCTCCTAGCACAGGGGGTGGACCTTAGGGTTCCACATGGTTGAGTGGAATGTGCTATGCACTCCATTGGGTTCCCAGTTGATGTTCGTGAGCGTGGATGTGGCACCTGATGCAAGGATTCTAGTTATTCTACCAGACTTGAGTTAGCACTAGTTTTATGTAATGTAATCATTTCAATTGTATCTTACCATGTATTTGATGTATCCTTCTTTTTTATATAAGGGAAGTTTTGATGTAAACTTGTAAACAGTGTAATGATCTACCCGTTTATGGGAAGTTGTATATGTATTCATTGGTTCCTATTCTATGATCTTTAATGGTGTTGTATCTGTGGAAATATATAAATATAATGCAGTTGATGTAAATGAACTCTTGTTGTAGTTATTTTGTGATGCATGTTTAGATTGGATAATTGAGGTGTTTGTAATGCAGCCAGGTTACCCTAAAGGACATTGTTAGAGTATATGTTTGTGATTAGTTGCATTATATGTTAGTGTTGTATGTTTACATTGCATGTTAGTTCTTTTAAAAAAAATTGTCATAATTTTTAGTTAGTTGTGTTGTCCTTTGGGATTTCGTGGTGGGGTGTTACATTGCATGAGTCGCTTATAATTGAAACACTTGCATAGAGAAGTAACCCGATTTTGGAAGAGAAAAATATAATGACTTTAGAAGATGATGAAATTGATATTTCTCTCTCATAGATCCCAACCAAAGGAAAGGCTACCATGATGATCCCAGAGGATGAAGAGGATATAATTCAAACGGAAATATAATAGGAAATTGAATTATCAAAGGTAGATAAAACAATCTTTTAACAATGAAAAGAAATAGAAAAAATAAAAACATTATTAGGAAAAAGGAAATAATTTGTGTATTTGTAAGAACAAGTAAAAAACACAAGAAATATCAATAGAGAACTCAAAATAAAGGCCTGGAAGATATTTTTCTTGAAAAAATAAGATTATTTCGCAAAGATTTGGAAATTTTGTAGCACAAATATGATTAATTAGATGAAGCCAAAGTGGAAGCTTGTAATATAGGAGAACCTCTTACTAGAGGAAACCCTCCTATATTTATAGTATGTTTTTGAATGAATAGATTCTAAGGTGGAAATTACAAATAATTTCTTATAATTTACCACATGACCCTAATGATAAAAAAATTCTAGAAGCTTACAAGATTGTTGCTCCAGGAAAATAAAATTTACTATGTGAATTATTTAAACACAATCTATTGGTCGAAGAACACACAAATTTTTATATCACTCTTTTTTATTGGGGAAGTGAAATTAAGGTATTTTATCTCAATCATGCACAATCAAGTGGCTTGGCAAGATAGGACAAGAGAGTGTAATCATACAAAGAAAATTGTTGGATTACTGGTGAGACATCAACATCATAAACCACAAGCATTATGAAATCAATTTCAAAGAATATTCTAGTATCTAGTAATGACATAGCATTACACCAATAGCTTCAAAGAATTTTACCAAGCCTTACAAAATTTTATTCCCTGGTTGTCTAAAGCTACCTTTGTAGCTTGTGAAGAACAGTACAATTCTCTACCTATACATTTTAAAATATGAGAAATAATTTATCCAAGTAACATTATGTGATCCTTTCGACGCACTAAGGCAATACTAAAGATGACACATTAAGTGAGATAAATATGTGGTCCATCTCCCCTACTTTTTCAACTAGTATCCACAATACATGTTAACAAGGAATAATTTGAATGGGAATTTCAAAGATGGTATAATAAGGTAGAAGGTGGTAGAGGGGTTATCATTCATCCTAGAAAAATAGATCCCTTTGCACATTTAATTTATTATAATAGCTAAAAAATGAAGAGGATTGTAAGAAAAGAGAAGAAATAGACAACAAATAGAAAGATAACAATAAAAAGGGGACTCACATAGCAATAATTAGGAGGACCTGCATAACCTTAGATGTGGAGGAGTAATGAGGTGGAGATTGGTCTCATCATATTTTGAATAAACTAACTTCCTTTATTACCTAAAAACCCTATCATGTGATATTATTAATCTGATTCTATGATAAATTATTGGCCATCCTAATTAAGAATGGTGTATGCATTTTTGTTTTTCTATTTTGTGTCAAAAACGATTCCAATTCTAACATATCTTAGTGAAAGGATATTCATTTTTTTATGAAACAAGGTAATAAAATTTGATTTCGCTCCAAAAGATAGACTACAGAGGAAGTGGGAATGGATGCTCATATCTCAAGAAGCCTCATAATGTTTGCACCCATAGAATGTTCACAACCCCGAAATACCCACAAAGGTAGTTCTACATAAATTATGATAACAAAAAATTATACCATGTTCTCACACTCATCCCCTATTTGGTGAAGTGGTTGAAGATATTGCAACATGGTCTATCAATGATATAGAAATATGTGTCAGAAGACTACTTGAAATTTTCTTTCCTAAACTTCTTAATTTCTTTGTTGTTGAAGAAACTAAATATTTATTGATTACAATTGGAATTAGCATTTATGATTTATGTTAAAAACTTTAAACTGCAATAATGCATAAATTATACAATGTTGAATCATAGGCATAATTAGAGAACCTAGTATGTAGGAGAAATAATATATAATTTTGTGATGTTCATTTCTATAGATGGTTTTCTAAAAATAATAAATATAGCTTTAGTTTAATTTCAATACATTTGACAATTTGTGTGATGATATTGTGAGTTCCTAGAAATTCCATTCTCTGAAGAGCTAGTCACACAATTAGGGAAGAAGAATAGTAATTTGTAGATAACTATTTTTAATTTTTTATGTTATTGTGAGTTATTATGATTTTTTGAAGCAATTATTTTCAACAAATGAAATATTTTTTTAATATTTTATTTAGAGTATAATTCATTTTTTTTAATATTTGTATTATTCAAGGTTGTGTGCATTATCCAATGTATTTGTAGTGTGCTACAGCATCGTATTCTATAGAAAGAAAAAATAGTGGGTAGTTTTAACTTAGGAAGTTAATTCGTTGAAAATGCCTTGAAGAATTTAGTAGTGTAGATTTTCTTTCTCAAAATAGTCAAGTAGTTTAAAACCTTGTTTCAATTCTATAATAACTTTTGAATATTTTTCTATTTTAGATTTGAAATGTTTTCCTAGTTTACATTTAAATGTTTCCTAGTTTAGATTTGAAATGTTTCTATATTTTAGCTTTTATCCCCACATAAGCATTCATTTTAGTATGTAGCATTAAAGACAATCGATATAATGATATATTTGATTTCCTGTTATACACAAACATTGGACACCACCTAGATTGATAACATAACAATTTACTAAATTATGAGGTTTGATGATGCCTAATCACCTGGAGATGAGAGAAATGATTTTCAAGTGTCAAACATGAAACAAATAAGCACATACATATTTGAAAAAGGTGCTAAGGGTAAGTTTGAGTGACAAAGACATGACAATAATTCACCTATACGGTAATATGATTTGTTTTAAGTGGTATAGGTTTCTAAAATGTGTGCTTTAATATGATTTGTTTTAAGTGGTATAGGTTTCTAAAATGTGTGCTTTAATATTGAAAAAAAGCTTTTACTAGCAAAGATGCATCAAAATGATGCCTATATGTTTCATAAATTGTATAAGTGGTGTAGGTAAAAAATAGGTTCTTAAGCCTACAAGGACAAATCTCAAGTGATAGAATTGGAATTTTGGGAAACCCTAGAAGAAGAGTTATGGGGTTTAATTGGTGAATATGACCAAATTATGCACTTGAGCTAAGTTCTATACAACAAATGCAACAAAGAAGCATGTCTAGAAGATAAAATTTGACAAATTTAAGTGATAGCAATGACCTAAAAGTTCACCTAGGATGTTGGTAAGTGATAGAAATGAGTAAATTAGGTACTTAGGTCTATTATTTAAAACTTTGAGTGGCTACTATGAAGGAATAGGTACTTTAGTTTGAAAAAAGTTCCTTTATATGACGTAGGTGCACAATATAAGTGTTTTAAATGCCAATCCTAAAGGATTAGTGAAATATGTAACCTAAAAGTGTGCCTAGAATAGTTAAGAAGCATTCAAATGGCATAAGTGGATATTATGTTCACCTAGATGGTAAAAGGTTAGTTCAAGTGACAAATACATAAATAGGAAGTGTCTACCAATTTGTTAAGTGACGAGGTTGAAGAGTAAAGTTAAGTGTTAAAGATAGCTTCCAAGAACACTCACAAGATGAATGTTGAAGTTTTAATGACAAGGAAAAGAATTAATTCTTGAAGTGGTAGAATGCAAGTGAAATAAGCACTCAATTCTAATAAGGAATCAAATTTAGGGATAAATGTGAGAAAATTAGATGCCTAATGGTTATGGGTTGATTTTAATGACATAAGAGGGTAAAATGGGTGTCTAAAAAGGGAGATAACATAGGTCAAGTGGCACAAGCAGTAATAGACAATGTTCATACATGTATCAACAAGTTTCTAATTTTTGTAAGTCATAAAAATAGGTTTTTAGTCATCAATAGTTTAGAACAACAAAAAATATCATAAAAAGTTCCTTCCAATGACTTGGGTTTCTAAACTAATTTATATGGTTTTTCCCAACTACCCAAAGTTTCAAATGGTAAGATGTTGATTCATTAATGAAATTTAGGTTTTCAAATTTATCATTTCTATTGAAAAACAAAGAAAATACTTAGGATGTCTCTCATGTGTTAACAATTTGTGGATTGATTATAGAGTTTTCAGTGATACTTGAGAACAAACTTCAATCTTTCTCCAAGGGTTGCAGTAAAAATTCACATCATTTTTGGATTGCCCATCTTTGGCAAGAGTAGGGTTCAAATCATCCAATTTATTTTGTTTCAAGGAGGACATTAGATTCGAGTCACCAAGATTTTTTAGTGAAGTAAAATGGTGATTATGGTTTTTGAATTCAATAAAGGATTCACCATGTTTCAAAGCAAAAGCTACTTTAAAATCTCAAAAGGTATCCATGCACCATATTACTAATTTTAGCCCTAACTATTTATTGTAGCTACTATTTCATAAGTGTTAGTTTTGGACAAAGAGCTAAGGCCTGTTTTTAGGTTGCTTTAGTTAGATTTTATTTATTCTTTCTTTGGATTACTTTTTTCTTTAAATTTATTTCTTTCCTCCTTTTTAAATTTTTTTAAGTTTTTTCTTTTAAAACATTGATTTTATGGATAAAATAATTATTATCATAAGTCCCTAAAATTAGTCATCTCGTAACCTATAAATAAGTGCTTTGAGTACAAGAAATTAAGAATAATAGTTGACATTACACTTATGTTGGTGAAATATCATTCCATATGTTATTCTTGTGCTTGTATTATTTCATTGATTAAATGAAATTGATTAATAGTATCAAAAAAAATTATGTAGTTTGTGTGGGAGTAAATGGTGACTCCCCAACACCCCCAGGAATAGTTGCTAGACCAAAATATCTTCCACAAGAGAGAAAATGGCAAGAATGTTTGCTTCAACAATGCAAGATTGAATAATGGTTGAATATGCAAATGTACATGAGAGGCATTGCTTATAAAGGCAAGGTACGACATAGGATTAGACAAGATCATGACAAGTGTCTTAATCCTATAACATGAGACAACTAACTCATAACAACCTAGGATAAGATAAAGTCTATACATGAAAACTAAGACTTCTAGAAGAAATCTTATATCCTAAGTAAACTTAACATGTGAATATGTCCCTCAATTACTTAGTGAATGAATTAGCTAGGTACAAGACATTTATTGACACCAACAGTTTGTTTTCCTAAGTGGTAGACTTACATGCAACTTAGTTATTCAAGTCCTTGCAATTGCATGCCATCCCTTGTTGAAGTTGTTATTCATCTTCAAATCTTGTTTTCATTGGAAAATTGATCTTTGTCTTTAATAATAGGAAGGTGTTGTCATATATGTGCATTAAAATTAGTTGCTCATATTGAGGAAAAAAGACAAGTAGTTACTTATTTTATTATTAAAAAACTCAAAAAATTGTATAAGTGTGAATAACTATATTTTGTATATGTCTTAGTGTATAGGCTTAGTTTAGATATGAGGGAGCTTCTCCTTACAATTTAAAGAGAGGTTTTAACACATGTATTTTTCTAGTTTGAGTTTTCTCAAAAGAGAAATTAAAAGGCTATATATTTTTGGCACTGATTATGGGGTGTGAGATACAACAAATCTTTGTAACAAAAAACTAGTTTTCTTATATTTAAATTGAAACTATTTCATTATGGAAAATAAGGTTAACACTACATAATGAATGAAAGTAGATCTTATTAATCCTCTTTCAAAAGCTCCATCAAGTACCATCAATAAAAAGACATTCTTCATTAATTGTTCCTAAACTCATTGAAATATTTCAACATTGGATGGAAGTCATTACAAATAATAGGTGACAATGCCAATTATAATAATGGTCTCACTTCATTGATATGATTATCAATCTTAGCAAGGAAAAAATGGAGTCCTCGGCTGAAGAGCTTGTGCTCCTAAATGAGAAGGTGAGGGAGTGGAATGGAAGATCTTTGTTTAGTGAGTCGGTTAACAAGGTGATGGGAGAGGATGTTGATAAGGAGCTGCAAGTTGCAGAATTGGGCACGAGGCCGACCGTTCGCACTCAGAGCAAAACCAAGAAGTGCAAAATGATGCCAAGGCAAGACGTGGAGGAGGTCATGGATATGCATGATAGGGTGATCTCTAAGGATTTGGAAGCAGCCAAAATTCTTAAGGAACTTCTCTAATGTTGCTTGTTCTTTTTTATTTTTGTATGGTTTTGTTGTTTTGGCTCTTCGCAATCGGTTGATGGGGTGTTGATTGTTATGTAATCAGCCTATTTTTTGGTATTTGGTTGGGAAGAAAATTTGCTTCATCTTTGCTTCCTTTGCTCTTTTTTGTACAGGGTTTTAGGGCCCCTTCAAAACTTGTTTATCGCTAATCAAAAACAATGGTCTCACTTCACTTCTTCATAAACCACAAATTTTCACATAATTTGAGGAAAGGTTTCCCAAATTTTTATGGTGATAACGCAGAACATCTAGATGAGCACATCTCAACCTTCACCATAGCATGTAATATTTTGGGTGTGGCACATGTAGATGTTTCATTCTAACTCTTTTTTGAGACATTGGTTGGAGGTTTTTTTGAATGGTTTCACTATCTTTCCATAGGTTCAATCACAAGTTGGAATGTCATATACAAAAAAAATCATGATTCAACCTAGCAAGGGATGGTCATATCCTATTTGCATAGCTCTCAAACATAAAGAAGGAAATTAATAAGCTAATGAGAGGATATGTTGCACAATTTGATCACCCTACTAGAAAAATGGTGTTATTTTGAATCCATCTCTAAAGATCCTCTTGAGTTTTTCATTAATGTGATCCCACCAAAATTTTCATCATGATCATATCTTGTTTAGTTGATGAGTTAGGAGAGAAGGAACAAACAATCCAAAATTAAATTTTCCCTCTCATGCAAAGGGTGGTGCGAGACATGAAAAACATGAAGATACAAATTTAATAAAATATTCTAACTCATTAGTACCAAAGTCATCCTTGCAAAATAGTTGGTCCTTCCAATAGGAATGAAGTCTAGATTATCTTATCCATTTATAAGTCATAAATTAGAGACACCTTCTAACGATGACGTGAATATTTTTTGCATGTGATAAGGGATCGTGATACTATATATTATTTGGAGATGTGTCACATGTTACAATGTAAGAAAAATCAACAAAGGGTTTCAAGTTACCTTTAATATCTTTAAGATGATCCCAAAGGTGAATCTAGGATGGGATATTTTCAACATGAGATCATTTATGCTAAAGAAACAAGTAATCTACATAATAAAGTATGCAATGACTAAGTGTGTTCATGAAGTCAAAAATCTAATAAATTGCATGAGGAAGAAAAGAAGAAAACATAGGAGAAAGCATCCAAATAGAGCCACTAACAAGTTCCTATTCTTAAGATCCCATCCCTATCAATTCATCAATTGATCATGGAGATGAGTTGGATTTTCTATTTTCCTCAAAGGCCTTACTGAAGTTCTACAAAAAAAGGATTGTTGATCAAATAAGAACAAAATTTTGTGTTGAACATGGAAGGAATTGCACATGTCATGTATTCTCAAAGAATTACAAGGTCTTGTATGCATTTACAAAGCAAAGTGATGATTCATATTTTCTATTAAGAAAAAGGACAATAACCACCCTAAGGATGGTGATGGATCAAATGACTTATTTTCCACATTTATGGATTATTCAAAGAATCAACCCAAGACAAGATTGAAAAAGGCCATACCACTCAATTTATTTAGGGAATAACCACCAAGGAAATGGAGTTTCATTTGGGAGGTTGATATTTTTCTTCAACATCTAAATCTTTTATTAGATGACCAAGATATTCTCCACTTTGAGGAGGTTTTAGCTACAAGCCTAGTGGATTTTGTAAGTATTAATGTTGATGATTTTTAGCTTTAGTCGGTGTCTTTGTTGGAGATAGAAATGTTGTCACCAAAGGGTTGTATTTTTATTCATGGTGTTGTTGAAGAACTGTGATTAGATGAAGAACAATTTCTTCTACTTGGGGATAATTTAATTTTAAACTCACACATTGGATCAAAGGTAGATATGGAGATTTCAATGTCAAATCTTGACTGAGTAAGAATACAAATCCATGTCACACTTTTATAAAGGAAATAGCCAACACAAATACAAATTTTCAACTTCAATTGCATAAAGTGGCCTTTATGTTTTGAATTTAAAATTGACATAGACCAATGAAATGTAGAACCCTTGATGAAGTTTATGCTTGTATTTAAAAATAAATAAAATTGGTTTAGTATATTTTTTATAAATATAAGAGAAGAATTTGAATTGTTGAAAGTTTCAAAAAAAAAAGTGAGGTAATGCAACGTCACAAAAAAAAAAGTAAACAATATATTTTTCTCTAATTTGTTTCTCCATATAGCTAATTTCAATATCTAGTGCTTGGAAAAAATCAATAATTATAATTTTTTTAATAACTTTTTAAAGTCAAATTTTACCAAAATGTTATAATTTTCATGGGACCAACTTTTGTCTAATTTCTCTCATTTAAAAAAAAAATTATAGACTTTTTGGAGAGGATTCTCTTCTCTAGTGCACTATATATTTTTCAATAAATTTAATTATGCTTTGATATTTCTTTTAATTTCTAATTAGCCTCATGTTTGATTATAAAAACCTACTTACAACAAATTAATAAAAAATCAAAATAAAACTAATCAAAATATATAAAAAAAAAGGATTCTAGACTTCGAGCTCTACAAAAAGGTATTTTCATATTTTCATGAAACTACTCTAGTTGCAGAAATTTAGAGCTGAAGTTGAAGTTTTTCTAAATTTGCCCCAAAAGAGGGGTTAAATTGTCACATAAACAATTTTGGGTGAAAGGGTTTTTGACTAAAACACTTTTGATTGAAAGGGTTTTGCTTGAAACCTTACACATAAATTCAACCACAATTTAAATTTTCAAAAAGAAAAAATATTATACAATTTTGGGCCAAAGGCTTTTGCCCGAAACTATATATGTCATATATACACCACGTAGTTTCAAGCAAAATTGTTTCACCTGAAATGGTTTAGGGAAAAAAAATTGAACACTAGAAACTTTTTTGTTGGCCGAAAGTGTGACACAACTCTATGTTTTTACCCAACTTCTTGTAATATATTGATAATGGACTATCATTGGAAGATAGTTAATTTTCTCTTGAGGTTTGACTTATCCTCATCTTCAACAACTCTCATATATATCAATGAAGAATCAAATGATGAGTGTGCATTACATGTCAATGAGCTTGTATTGAAAGTGGATATCACAAAAGAGGAGGGCTATTAGAAGAATAATAAAAAATAGAGTTTGAATTTGTCATCATTCTTGAAGATGTGCTACAATATATAAATTTATAAAATGTACTTACAAGAAAATAGTGTGTCTCTAATTGTAGGCATCCTTTTAAAATCTGCAAACAACTAAACTTCAAACAATGGGTTAGTGCCTTGCAAACTCTATCAAAATACCTCTATGAAATACATTGCAAATGCTTTCAAAATGCCACAAATGATGATAAAAAGACTAAAGCATTATGAAAACCAAAAGCAAGCTACCTATCCCATAGTTGGATTGGTGTCACATGTGCTAGTGACCCTTTCCCAATCCTTGATCAAAGCTCAAGATGGTAAAATGCAAATGAAGATGATGGATTGAAATGGACAAGATCAAATCTCAAATGAAGAGAGTAACCTTGCATAAAATTGTGGATCCATGAATGAGAATGAAGGCCCTATTTTATAGATTTCCAAAATGCTAAGTGTTGAAGAGGGACCAATGTGGGACTAAGATTGGACCAATGAAAGAAGGACACTTGTCAAATGGTGAATGGTCAATGGTTGTGCAAGATTTGGGAAGAGTTCCAATGAGAGGGAGAATTTGAATTCAAATTTGCAATAAATTTTGAGAGGGGGACAAGAAAAACAGCAATAAATGCAATGTT